>BOPP01000029.1:7704939-7742467 GCA_017312745.1 Gryllus bimaculatus
CGGCGGCGGCGGCGGCGGAAATGGTGACAGTAATTGAAGTGACAGCGGTGGCGGTGGCGAGTGTGTAATCGCGCGCACACGCTCACAGCGCCGCGATGTGGAGCCTTGACCCTGCCCTTGAGGCGCGAGCGGAGACCCTGACATTGCTAAGACCTCGTATCGGCAAGATCGACTCCGTGGGCATGTTCTCATACGAATACATGAACTTTATTTTCTTCCGAGCATGTTAATGTTTTTCTTTTCTTTTAGAACATCAGAAAACACTTAACAAAACGAAGATTCGTGAAAATATTCTGCAAAATAAACTGCATTGCTGACGTTCATTAACACATCGCTTACAATATTATATGTTTGATTTTTTGAAGATATTATACAAAGGAAATTGTTACTGTCTGAAATTCTCAATGATTTGATCTTGTTTACCTGAATAATGAATTGTTTGTACTTTATTTTATTACAGTATTATATCTGATTTTTTAGCATGCATATTTTTCTGAAGCAATTCTTGTAGCTTGATTACTTTTTATAGTATTTAATTCTGATTTTATATTTGTTTAGGTTTCTAATTTTCAATTTCACTAATATTATTATATTACAAATGTTATTAAACAAATTAAAGTTAATGACAAGTTGAAGAAAGATGACTCTGTTTTGAGCTAGTGTACACCGTACAGACTACAAATCATGTAAATCAATATTTTTTCGAAATACTCTTATATTAACTTAACGTAATGAAACATAGGGTTGAAAATACCCCCTTATCGACCGGTGGTCTTTGGACACAATCGAAACAAATGAGTTGCTGGAAAATATGACATATGAGTACTATTACAAAATAAAGGGGAGGAAGTATTTCTATAAGACGTTTTATGACATGATAGTATTATTAAGAGAATTTAAAGTCTCACGATAAGTATTCCAAATACCTGGGCTAATTATTTGCTCTATTTTGATCTAAGACGTTAATACCCATATTTTTACTTAACTACTAGAATTGAAAAAGTCGCCGTTTAATGTATTTATGTCGATGAATTATAAAGACTGATGGTGAATTTAATATCATGAAATGACAAAATCTTAGTAAAATGAAATGCAGTACGAATCATGTGCTTCTAAATAGAACAAATATTGTAAATCCTAATGATTCGTTGTAAGATACACCTTAGCAGCAAAAAACAAAAAAAAACAACAACAAACAAATATGGTCAGGTGGAGGTCGAATGCTGTAGTCCAGCAGGGCGAACTGCCGGAATGTACACTCGACGAGGAAGAACACGAGGGGCACCACGACACGAACGAGTTGTCGCGTGCCACCTGTGCACTACATTCTGGCGTCTGACGTCCGACGTCGAAGGCGCGTGGCGCGGCGCGGCGTCGGGTGTCGGCAGGTGCGTGGATGGCGTCACCCCCCCCCCCCTCAGCGACCGCGACGCCGCAGCGGTGTAACCTGCACCTTTCTCACATGTCCGCTACGCAGACGCGGATCTCGTCCGGGCGAACGGGATGCTGTTGCTCCGAGGCCCACGCGGGGGCTGCGCGAAACGCATCGGGAATGACAGGTCTCACGAGACCCAGCTCGCGCCGCCTCCGATCCGTTTGGGAGTTACCGTTTCCCTCGCG
The DNA here is from genome assembly GCA_017312745.1 of Gryllus bimaculatus. Lineage (NCBI taxonomy): Eukaryota > Metazoa > Arthropoda > Insecta > Orthoptera > Gryllidae > Gryllus > Gryllus bimaculatus. The sequence continues at coordinate 7,706,560 of BOPP01000029.1, forward strand.
GAGCGAGAACGAGCCGTACCGCCGCGGTAATGCCAGTCCTCGCTTCTTCTCGCTTGCTTTACTCCCACACCTCCCCTACACTCCCTAATTTCTCACAACTGGGTGCTCAAATAACAGGGATTCGTGAAGAATGATGCCCTTCAATAGACGACGTATAGTAACAGGCTGTAAGCAACGGGATACATCCATCAGAACAGGGTAGGGGAAATAATACGGAATACGAACAAGCTTGGAATAAAGATTCTTCATTATTTAGATGCGGGCGACCCTTCTGGAGAAGCGTATTTGTCTTTAGATCCGTAGATTCATGTCACTAGTAGTCCAGTTTTTGAGGGTTTCACCTGCCCAATTAAGTATCGAAACCGGTTTTGAATAAGAAATTTGAAAAAAAGGTTATTCGACTTAAAAGCAAAAGAACATACTTCGACAGCCGTTGTTCTCATCACTCCCAAAAACGAAAATTGAGCAAACAACGGTTTCTTCGTCCCACCCCCCTTCCAGAACGAACCAATCCATCGCAGACAAGGAAAGGTAAATTGAGGGACCGTGCTATCCAAAACACCACATGCCAAGTGGATCATGTAGGAGGAATTTCCTCAGAAGGGAATGATAGCTTTCGACAGGCGACTCGCGTCTTCCGCCCGCGCCTAGACGTCGTTCCCGCTTCCTGCCGACTTCCCCGGTGCCAAAAGGCGTCGGTGTCCATTACCATTTCCTGAGCGGGGCTTTACGAGGGCACTAATGCTCTGCGGCATTACCTCACGTCGGTACGCCCCCGCGTCTCCAGGCCGGCCCGCGCCGCGTCGCTTTCTTAAGAGCGCGAACAAACCTACCAACCACCACCCCTCTGCCTTGCAGGAAGTCGGCGGGCGGGGGTTACAAATAGAGGAAACGCTGCATTCGGAATGATCTGGAAGGCTCGTTTTTTAGGTCGCCGGGTCCGGAAGCAGTGGCTCGTGTTTTCCGTGGCGTGGCCTAATTAGTTTGGCAGATTTCTACCCCCAGCCTTGGACAATCCCGTGCGGGGCAGCTGCCGCTGGCGCCCGCCACCTGCCCGCTGCAACCCCCGTCGCCGCAGAGCCTCCCTCTTGCCCGGGAAAGACGCGGCGCCGGTTTTGTGAAAGCTGGCCGGCCACACGATTGAAAGATAATATGACGGACTAAAAGTCGGTTTGAATTTCTTACGTAAAAAAGGTGGCGAGACTAAGTACTCAAAGGAAATCTATGCAATGGAAAGCATGAAAAGGCGGAGTCCAAAACGACAAAAGTGACGTTTCCTTTTCTTTCACTTAAAAAATGTCAAAGGAAGGCATTCCTTTCTTAATCGATTCTACATTACTTAAACAATTAAACATCTCAATTTTTCAATACGAATATAAACAGTATAATATACTAACCAGCAAAGTTCCTCAGTACTTTTTTGTTATTTTTAAACTGCGATATACCCTTACTTTTTATGCTTCCTCTCAAGAAGCTAAATTGTGATATTTTTCTCAAGCAATGAGAATACAGAATATGTGATTTTGAAGGAAACAATAAGAATAATTCTTATTTTAAGCAAATTTGCTTAAATTATTTAAGCAAATTATACAAGAGGTAAATCAAGACAAAAATTGGAGCAGAGTACCGACGAAACAAAGGGGAGAGAGAGATTGGAAAGAACAAATATACAAATAACGAAGGTAAAAAGTGTGATATTGGCGGGGAAGCGTTAAATTATTTGCCGGCGTTTAATGTGGATTGATTGTCGTTTAGATCACGGAGCGGCACGTCTTGGGGCGGGTATTCCTCGGTTTTGCGCGGGGACGCGGACATACGACGATCCCCATCCGAAGGGCAGTCATGCTACTTTCAAATTCATCGATGATTCATCGATTCATCGAATGACGAAGACGCTATTTGAGGTGAGGGTTGTGATGCTTGTGAGGGTTGGGGTGCTACTGGTGAACACGGAAACTGGAAATGCTGATGATGGGTTTGGAGACTACTGGTAATGGGGGCAGCAGAAAAGCATGCTGCGTTGATATTAGTTACGGGAGTGGCAGTGAGACGGTGGAAGTTGGAATGTGAAATTGTCGGTGTCGGGAATGATACAAAAATATTTTGGAGTCGTAAGGTTGGCGTTGCTGATGACGATGATGATTGTGTGAGTTATTGACTATGTGGGTATTGGGTAGTTATTGTTTCCAGGTCCATCAATTGCTAAGGCGATTAGTTCCCTAAATATAGTGCATGCTTTTATCGCGGGAGGTAGTAGTGATCTTCCACCGCTGGATGATAACAAAAATAAACATGACCTACACGTCAGCTTGCAAATGTTCCCCAACTAGGTATCTCCTACCATCGGGGCACCACCCCTGCCCGAACAATATCTAAGCTCCCGATATGTGCGGTAGTGTAGAGCTTGTAAGTGTAAGTGTATGTGTAAGGGGTGGGGATATGTCAAAGAAGAGAAAGGAAATATCGCGCGCGGTTCCTGGCTCGTTTGTTAGGGCATGGCATTCGCCTGGTGTTGACCGGAGAAACCATGGAAAACTTTCGATCAGAGGAGCATATCGCAATAATTCTTCCTCAGGAAGCGACTGAATTCGTCCTGGCTGTATCTCAGAGTCGAAACTCCTGCAATCGCGAACGCTAGAGCCATCCGGTCAGAGGCACTACAGTGCCATCAATTGATACCCTGAGCCATCTATGTCGGTGCGATGGGTGTGGAGGCGGAGGTTGGTGTTAAAAGCGTCCGTGGGTTAACGGGGACGGCCTGGCGCGGTGTCGGCGGCGAGGCGACGGCCGCCGCGTGGGTTATCGGCAGGCGGCGCACGTCGAACTCACTTCCTTCCTTCCCCGGCCGTGTGCTCTCTCAAGACGAATTCCGGTGGCGCTCGAGGTCACGATCCGCGTTTAACGAAACGCCGCCGCCACCGCCAGACCCCCCCCCCACCCGCGCACAGCGTAACGAGCGCTTCGCGTAGCGGGGGCCTTGGGATCGCCCGCATGCGGCCCGCGACGCGCCGGGCCTTGCGGCCCATTCGAGGAGGTACGCGTTTATTTTATTTCGGTTTTTACATGGATCCCGACTCAGTACTGCAGCTAACGGAAGAGAAGAAAATTAACTTGCGTATCTATCTCACGATATGAAACGCGGGTTCGCATGACTGGAATGTGGTTCTCGATTTGTGTTGTACAGCTGAGTAAGTCTGCGAGCTGAATTACGGACGTACTGAACACAACTCTCAAAACAGCTCGATAATGAAGTATAAATAGTTTTATTTTATCAATCAGAATCGTAGTAAAACTTTCTAAAATCATTCTAACAATGTTTGTAGTTGTCTCAATGAGGATTGAAAAGCAATATTTTAACGGGAATTGCTATATGAAAGAAATGTATTTTCTGATAAACTGAATTTTTAAAAAAAACTATGCGGACAATTTTCTAACTCTGACTTTGAATATGTGCACCAATTACCCAATACACCTTTACCAGGATGAATCAAGCTTTTCTTGTGATTTTTTTTTAAATGTACGTATGATGGTGCTTGCGAGTAGTTAAGCAGATTTCAGCGGAAAACAAGAAAATTAAAAAATTGAATTTATCTTTGAGAGCAATAGAAATTGCATTATAATCAAATGTACGTAAAACTGGTGAGCCTCTCGATCAGAAGGGCACCTATTTTTCTTGCTTCATCGCTCGCAGTGACAGTATGACGATAGTTGTAGGAACAGCTGCGAGACCAGCTTGTGTTTTCTCAGAAAAGGAGGTTTCGGGAGGTTCGCCGTTAAAGACGTTTCCTCCTACAATGCAACCACCTGGTGATTTCGGTTGAATCGACGCGGAAAAAGAGAACGGTGTTAGGTCTTTCTGCCGGCGAACGTCATCAGGATGGCCACTTAAAGCGACAGCGGAGACTATGCGGGTAACTGCTTTGGAATTTCCCGATGCAACGTAAGAATTTTAATGCCATGTGGTCTTGCCGTCTTGCTATGTTAGGGTTCGATTCTTACAATATGATCTTCCAGTACTCATACCGTGGACGTCGACCAAAAAAATGATGCTCATTGAATAACGTAATTCAATATTATAATGATGATAGTGACCAGTATATAGAAAAATGCAAGGTATTTTAATGGTTTTGTAAGAAATTCGTTTAGCTTCTATTTATGTAATAATTGCATTGAGTTCAGAAGATCGTGCTTTGAAAAACTAATTCATGCTCAGCCAGCGCCTAGTGCTGTCCTTTTGGAATATTCTCGCAAAAATAGGTTCCCGTGCATCGGTTTACCTAATAACATGTAATTACGACACATGTGTGACTGTCATTAAGAAGAACATCCAGGAGTGTGGAATAAATTAACTGCAAGACCTGTGGCGTTATTCCAAGAACTTAGTTCTCTAGCAATTTTGCGCAGACGACATTATGTTAGGAAATGTAAATGTGTAAAATAATACGGCCAGCACTAAAAAGCATCTCCGCAGTGGTTTACAGTCTAATTTTTTTTTAAATATTAACATTAATAAATATTTAATAGTACATATTTGAAAGACAATTTTAAAACTTTTTTCATTAAACCATTATTAGTAAACGATAACCCAATTACGCCAATAGTTTTTTAACTATCCATAACATTATTTTAAATATGCAACAGAATGATTTAATTACAAAATTTGTTGATGCAGATTGTGGTAATATTATGGCGAGAAAACATTTCATTTTATTTTGCGAACCCCCAAATAGGACTTGTTATTGATCATTTTTGTTTACTTCCAGTGGTCCATTATCATTCCTTTCTAGACGATTACAGCAGTAGGGAATAAAGCCCTCACGACCATGATTCTTGCAGGTTTGGTTCTCTTCAGCAAATACTATCATCATCATCATCATCATCATCATTAACATCAGTTTTGTTGCATTAATGCAATTTTAATATGTATCAATAAAGCATGAGCCCATATCATCTATACAATCTCCGTTTCCTAATGTTCCACATTGTTTCCAATGAACTCTCATCATTCATGACTTTCAATTCATTTAACCTATATTTTTAACATTTTATCGGTATGATTTCAGTGCACATCGCCTCCTTATAATTGATGAAACCCACCTCACGGTTGGACTGAGTGGTGAGGAGATGTACAATAAAGCTGCAAATAAATTTTTTGGGAGATAAAATGTCTAGTTTGGCGCATTCTAGATACAATATCAGATGCTATTGGAGTCAACTGCATGAGAGGAGTAGTTACAATAATTAGTCCCTACTATTCCGTGTGAAACGTGAAGCAACCGGGCTAAGACATCGCAGGTGCCACTCCCCCCTGGGGCAGCCGATGCACCGAGAGCAGGTGCCGGGGTCACGCGGCGGGCCATCCGCGAGCGTCGTCGGCCAGCTGGACCGCCGCCGCCGCCGCCCCCGCGGCGCCATCTGCCCCGCGACGACCACGTCGCCCGCCGGCGGGGGCGAGGGCTGGGGGGCTGAGAGGGGGCGGGGGCCCGGGGGGCTGGGGGGCTGGGCGCAGCGCCCGCTGCCTGGGTGGGCGCCCCGCGCCGGGGTCCGTCACGCTCCCGCACGCACGCGCCTGACTGACGGATCGGGGCCGACGCTGCCCGCCCGCGCTGTTCGAATCTCGCCGGCGGAAGGAGACGACGGCGGCCCGCGTCAGGTGGGAGAGGGCCGCCGACGCTGTACAGTGGTTCGCAATGAGAGCGAAACGCGGAAATCCACGCGCATAGGCAGTTCATGTAACTTCAATTCCAGTCGAAAATGACATTTAAAATGACTTATTCACCATAGCGGGTGCTAAAGTAGAAAAAAGATGTGAATAATATTACTAGTAGTACTATCTATTTACAAGGCGCTGAATTCAAGTATATATTGAAATTGTTTTCAGTGTCTTCAATGCATACTGAATATGTTCAAAATTTCAAACACCTTTTTTTTATGTCTAGTACTAATTAAGACAATTTCTCAAAATCTAGATCACTACGTTGTTTAGGAGAATACACGAGAATAAATTAAATAAAAATATAATAGTTCTAACTTGAAAGTTTGAAACAACACAAATATAAATTTGACGACATCGCACGATTAACTACATTTCGACAGTACCGCGAGTGCGAATGATGAAAACTGATTTTGATGGTGTCGTATTTTGAAGGTGAAAACTGAATAAATGGTTTTGAGGGTGTCGCTCACGAAACCACTAATTAAAATTGTTTCTATTTCATTTACTTGGTCCTCCGCTGTCGACGTGCACCACTGTGCGGCGCAGGCGGTGCGGGCAGTGCGGGCGGTGCGGGCGGGGCGGAAGGCGTGGGCGGTGCGGGCGGCGCGTGGGCGGCGGAGTTCGAGCAAACTCCCTTCTAGCGCTCCGAAAGGCCTGGGCTCGCACGCACGTTTAATGAAAGGCTTTCTTTAGTCAAGGCAAACAATTACTGACGAATTAGTCACGACACTTTTTCTGGCGCTGCGTGTGGCTCCTGCCCACCAGGAAGGCAGAACGCGAGGTTTAGCAGAGACTTCCCCCGGTGGCGGATTACTTGGTGGGCGCTCGATGATATGGAATTCAGGTTACGAAAGCGGATGAGGGGCAGGTGTGTGTATAAATCACGATTTTCGTTTTAAGGAAAACGATACAATTATTCGTTTAGGAAATATTTTATGAATAAACGTATTTAGTAGAAAGTGTTTGGCTTTCAAACAAAAATAAAACAGAAATAAAATAGTTAGAACACTCTTGATCATTAATGCACAAAACGATATAATTATCTTACATATGAAATCATAAGCGATGATATAATTTCAAAAACAACTCCTGCAAACACCTTTGAACCTTTTCTCATAGCGTACAGCAATTTAGAAAATTAATTTAGGGTGTTACTATACAAATGAGGGAATTAGCTGCCAATAGTAGATTATAGAGCGATACGTCAGTAATATATTGTGAAGTGAGGTGTCGTGCAGTGTAGAACAGAGAAATAATGTAAGAAGTCACAGTGAAGTGAAGTGAAGTGAAGTGAAGTGAAGTGTAGTGTAGTGAAGTGTAGTGAAGTGTAGTGAAGTGCAGTTGAACAAAAATTCAGTGCGGAGTTTGATTATGTTTCTTTTTTTAAGGTAATTGTAATTGTTTTATGAATTAGACAGTTTTATATCATTATTATTTTTATTATTTATGTTATTATTATTATTATTATTATTAATGTTATTATTATTATTATTATTATTATTAATGTTATTATTATTATTAATGTTATTATTATTATTATTAATGTTATTATTATTATTATTATAATTTGCATGTTCGCTGTATTATTTTATTTATGTAATTAGTTGCCACCAGGTTATGCCCATTTGCAGTTCAAATACATTTATCTTATCTATCGTTTTTGGAAGGATATCGACCGCCATTTAGCGAGCGCCAAGGCCTACCGGAGGGCGATTTTGAACTGTGTGGCGAAGCGAGAGGCCGCGAGGGCGTTCAGAGCCTTCCCTGTCCGCGTGGCGTCGCTAGCGCCGGCGCTCCCATGGGGTCGCGGCCGTGTCCCGTGGGAGCGGCGCCTTTACAGCCGGAGTAAACCTCACCCGCCCCTCGCCACCCGCCGCGCCAATCCGCGCGGGTTCAACGCGCCGCCCAATGCCGCCCCCTGGTCCCCGCGGGTGGGTCGGGACTGAGATCTTATGACGTAATCCTGGCGGGGATTTGAAATCTTCCGACCGGGACCCTAAAGTTCCGGAGATACCCACGTCCTTAGATCTAAGATGAGCGCAGTGAGGCGATTCAACGTGCCGTCCTCTGCCGTCCCCAAACGGGATCGGAACTTAGGTTCTATGTCGTAGTCCTAGCGGGGAATTGAAATATTTCGTCCGGGTGTCCAGATTTCTAGAGATGCCTACGTCGTCAGTGCTAAGGTGAGCACAGTGAGGAGACGGGTTCAAAGTGCAGGCCTCTGCCGCCCTCTGGTCCCCACGGGCGAGCTGGGACTGGGATCTTATGACGTAATCCTGGCGAGGAAATAAAATTTTCCAACCTGGTCCCCAAAGTTCCGGAGATACACACGTCGTTAGTGCTAAGGTAAGCACAGTGATGAGAAAGATCAAACGTGCCGACCTCTGTCGTTCCTCGGATCGGGGAATTGCGAGGAATTGAAATATTTCGTCCGGGTGTGCAGATTTCTAGAGATACCCACGTCGTTAGTGCTAAGATGAGCACAGTGAGGAGACGGAGCAGTTGTCAAAGTGCATCTCTTTGCCGCCCCCTGGTCCCTGCGGTCAGAATAAGGACTATGGTCTTCTGTCGTAGTCCTGGCGAGGAATTGAAATCTTTTGTCAGGGTACCCAGATGTTCTGAAATACCCACGTCGTTAGTACAATGGTTAGCGCAGCGAGGAGAAGGGTTGAGAACTTCGGTCCGTCCGGGTCCTTAGATCGGGTGTCACCAACTGAGTTCTGGCAGTTGCCTACAACTCACTGTAAATTGGGTACGCACTTGTCCTGGAAGCATGCGAGCATTGTTAATTGACTCCTGTGCCAGCCTGGTGAGTTGCTAGCTCTGGCATGGCAGGTTGCCCCATCCAGATTCATAAATGGGTATACGTTCCGAAGATGTACTGCGTTTCGGCGAATCTTCATGCCAGGATGCCGGCAAGTGGATTAGTGCAACCCGTGAGATGTGGATAAGCCGGAAAGGCAGGAGACAACGGGGTGCTAAAACTCCTTCTCGTCTGAAGCTAAGTGTCGCTACTGCTTGCCACTCGTACAAGTCAATGACGCCCTCTGTCGTCCGGGGAGACGTTCAAAGCCCTGACACAGTCCTGCCGCGACTACTTGTAATTTAATTATTTTTAATAAATAATTAATTAATTTAATGGTTAATGTAATTTCCCACCTTAGTCAATGGAGACGTTAACGTCTTTATGTCATATTTTCCAGGTTCATGAAGGGGAATAATAATACATAAGATAATGATAGGGGATAGGATGGGGAACGAGGTGATGTGAAAAATCAAACATGTGATGAAGAAACCCACGCATTTCGCGATGTTGAAATATACAGCCTAGGTAACAACATATTACAGCATTGCTCCAAGTCCACGAGCCATCGATGTAGACATTTTTTCTTGGGCGCGATAATAACAGTATAGTATATATAGTATACTAGATTAGATAATAACAGTATATATAGTATCTGTGTAACTTTGTTTCGAGGATTCTCTGAAGCTCTCTCGAGTCGTGAAAGAAACGTTTTTTTACGAAGCGTTTCTTATGACAAACTGATCTATTCTACCGTTGGGCCAATCAGGAGACATCATATGGTCAAAGAGAAAATATAATTTCCTAGCTTGATCTGCTGAGTATCTATTGAAATGTTCCGTCCTCTGTATCAGCCCATCCACAATGTTAGTACCGCAATGTTACGAGAAAAGAGGGATATACTGATATTTATTCCGAAGTTTTTCGGTGAAATATTATGCCCAACACACAGCACTAGCAGAAATTACTTCCACTAAATTACATTATAAATGTACATTTGATATTTAGATGTATCATGTTCTGAATCTATTAATTATACTCAAGAGTCCACGCAAGAACCAACGTGTTATCTTATATATTCTCTTACACATACTCTGTGGCACTCTCAGAGCTGACTCTGATTATTTACTAAAGCAGATTGCACTCGGTACCTGTTAAGGGCTACTCCCGTAATCCCCCCCTTCGGAGAAGTGGTGCCAGGGAAACACCTAGGACCACCAGATGTCGCTAGATTTGTAAGAGGCCACCCCACGCTGGGGTCGGCGTTGAAATGAACCCTCATCAAGGCCCTTATTCTACTTCTCTTCCCCGTGACACCCTCTTCCTCTCCCTTCCTCGACGTCGAAGCCCATATGTCTCCTCGTAATGTTCCTCCGCTGTGAGTGCCCTTCACCCTCTCGTAGACCAGGAATCATTGTTTTTGAATTCGGGTAACTTTGTCTTTTGGTCTTGACGTAACCTGATTTGCGGTAGTAATATTCAAGCAACCTATGTATGTACGATGTCCTTCTCGTTTTGAGCGCAATTAATTACTCATTGCGATATCTTAAAACCGATTCAGTATCTTTAACATTATACGTTTTAAGACGTCTCGTCGACAGAGTCGAATGTAGCCAGCTCTTTGGCGGTAATGTCAGAGGAAGAAACAGTCAATACTTTTGTAGAATTTAGGAAATCATAAAACAAAACTCAATTTGAAAACGGAAAGAAAGTTCCCAAAATGCGACGGAATATTACCTCGCATGAACCAATTGAGTAATCTTGTGCGTATGTATCCTTTAGTCGCAGAGAAAGCATGGGAATATGATACAATTCATCCTAGTCTTGTGAAACTGTAAACATTGATTAATATCAGAGAGCAACGCCCTCTAAGTTTCGAATGAAGCAATTAAGCGGAGTACAGCTTTAGATGAAAGTTTGGCTGACACTAAATTGATTTTTTCCATATTTTGTATGCTGCATAGTAACCACAATTTTGTTGTCCATCGAAGTTGTATTCGGCGTAAACATTGATAATACGTCCGAGCAACTCGTCATAAACAGTATAACACATATATAACCGAGCAGTCAACTCGTATTCAGATAACTCGTACTACAAGCATTTCACTGAGTGCACTGCTGAATGTACGAAATGTAACTTATTTTCTATGTGTTCAGATTCCCTGATCTACTGGTTTCTCTGATCTCCTCTCCACAATCCCTGACTTTAAGCCTAATGCTGCGTTCTCCACAGCAGTTCCACCGCCCTTCGTGCGCACATACGAGTCCGTTGCAACAAGAACAACAAATCTTGAGCGGCTCGGGCTCCGAGAGGCGTCCTCGGCGGCGGCGGCGGCGGCGGCGGCGGTCGCGGGCACTTCCGGCGGGCCACCTGTTCCGGTTCTCAGATTGTCCGAGGCGGCGGCGCAGGGGCGGCGGCAGGTGCGCGACGCGGCCGGCGGGAGGTCAAAAACGTGCGGAGATAGGGAGATACCGGTGGGTGGAAAAACTCCCCTTCCTCGGCGCGGCGCGCACATGCCGGGGAGGGCGGGGGAAGAGGGGGGCAGTTCCTAAAAATCAGCATTTTATGCCGCCGCGACGCTCGTAAAGTACCGGCCGAATTCAGTCTTCTGGCGCTGCCCGTCCGCCGGGCGTTTATAGCTCGCGGCGGCTGACGCGCGGGAGAGAATGAAAGAAAGAAGGAAGGAAGAGAGGAAGGAAGTGTGGGAGAATGCCGAGGACAGTGGGTGGAAAATTGCATGCTAGACACGAAGGTCCAGCATAGATATCATGAAATTTACATTTTCAATATCTGTAAACTCAAAGATCTTCTTGTCCGAAAATTGAGTCGGAAACCGGATGTTTCAAATCCAACATATGCAATGCTGCATTGAAAACAACATATTTTGTGGTTAGTGTAGCTTTAAGTTTCCTCTTCGAAAACATTCATGAATTTTTGCATCAAATAATCATAAAACAATTCGGTACCATTTAATATCACATATTGTAATACCGTATCTTTACCGAATATACTTCATAGTACAGAATGAGCTCAGCATTCACATGAAGCTTTAACATGAAATCACATGTAATAAGGTTTAATTCGCAGTAAATCAATTAGAATGCAATTTACATTTAGAAATGTTTGCGGACATTTTCTCCTGTATAGACAAAATATCACTAAGTTCATTTGAGTATACCAAATTGTTCACAAAAAAGGCAAGAATACAAAACTATCATTACCAAAGGACGTAAAATATCTACAACATCTTTTTGTAAAAGGTTTACCTAGAAACAAACGCTCCATCCCAATGTATTGAATTCTCAACAAGACGGCATCTACAGTAGTGCTAAAAACCGCAATCACCTAAAGAAAATGGGCATTCTGAATTTTCCTAATCCTGCTTTACAACATTTTCATGAAATATTAGTATAAATTAGTAATCATATATTTTATGTAGATTATATAATGTTTCTGATTCCATTACCTTGATAACTTGCTCGATATTTGTGAATCAAGTGGTGTATTTTCAGGATTATATTGCAGATTACAACTGTGGAAAAATGATGCGATTTTTCCGAGCACTACTGCAACATGGACGTGTCCGTACAACCGCGCTAGCTGGCACTGTCCAGCGTCTCTTCGAAGAGGACGTAAGGAGAGTGGTAGGAGGAAGAGGAAGGAGGTAGGGGAAGGGGGGAGGGGAGGGGTTCGCGCCCCCGCACCGGCTGCGCCCAGGCGCGCTCGCCTTCGCCCACACAATGCAGTCATAAACGCGCCTCGCGAGTGCTGCCCTTCTTTCCGCGTCGGCTTGCTGTTTCGTTCGCGACGCCGCTTCCTGGGCAGCGCCGGTGCCGCAATGGAAGGAGACACGGCCCATCGTAATGTGGCGTGCGCAGGTGGAAACGCACGGTGGTCGTGTTGCGCGCGGTGGCAAAGAGGTGGCGACCAATGCAATAATGGATGTGAAATTGAAAGAAGGCGGCGGATATGCTTGGCACATATGCGCCTTTGCCATTATGAAAGTTTTGATTTGTGACTTCCAGACAGTGAAAAGTGCTTCCAAACTTGAAATTGACCTATTAAATTCACTTTTATGCGTTTCTTGTAGTAGTAATTGTATTAAACATTTATTTGCAAATACTATTATTTTTTGCATTCATTGGCTCTAAAACGTGTTTCAGGAGGCTTCAGTAAGTCACTATGATTTCGGGAAGATTTGGATGAATAAATTGGCTATGTGAGAACGTTTAAAAGTTTAGTGGTTTAGTATTATTCTTTTCTGAGCTTCTAATATTCCTAATATTGTGTACGTGTATGTTTAAATAAGAAAGCAGGTTGCCAAATGCTAATCTTACTCCTTTACACACTTAAATAAGAATGGTGAAGCAATACAGAACTTATTTCATCATCGTTTGAATTGCAATATTTAATTAACGTGAGATAAGAGTTCATATTCCATAGTAAGTCTTACGTCATTCCATGCGCGTCAACTACTTCGGTCACTATAATCGTAAGTGTAGTGCATGTTACAGAAGGGAGACAAGGATGTTCCTCCTCTCTGGAATGTGGGATCAGGCCAACCTACATGTTGGTTTGCGATATTTTCTTTCTGTATGTGTGTCCACTAGCGTGACTCCTCCCAGCCGGGCCGCCAGCGAGACATCTTCTTGTGCCTCAGAGTTCAAGCTTTAACTTTCCGATGTCTGGTGATGCAGTGATTGACAGGATACAAAAATGTGTATGTAAGGGAAGAGCTGAGACAAGAAGAATGAAGAGAAGATGGCACATGGTCCGTGTGTTAGGCTACAGTTCAGATATACCTTTGGTATTGATGTGGGAAATTATGATAAATTACTGATCAGAGCAGCTTTGAGCGCTTGAGTTCTCCACCAGACAGCAGCTGACTTAAACCCAGCTACGTAACTAGTCACTATATTTCACCACCGTCACACATTACAGCAATGCAAAAGATTTCAAAGCCACGTTTCATCATTCAACTGCAGGCAATCGTGCTCTTCCCTGCACAATTAGCTCCAGAAGCCCTCGCAATGGCCAACAGACTTTCCGAGAAGCCGTGCGTCGGCCCTCGCGTGAAGGCGGCCCTGGCGGGGAGAGGCCCGAGCTCGTTTCTCGCGAACGGCAGATGGCGCAAAGGGCGCGCGCCGCCCGCGGCGCCAGAACTTTCGCGGAGGAGGTGGAGGAGGAGCAGGGCGGCGGCGGCGGCGGCGGCGGCGGCGGCGGCGGCGCCAGCATCTGGCCGACAACGCCCGCCGCCGGGCGCCTCCCCGCGACAGGTTTCTCCACTTTCCGCAGAGATTGCAGGGCAACTCGCTATAAATCTCATTGAAAGTTGATGTTGATGGATTACTTCGGGTTTCCAACTGCTACGTTCGTTATTCCCGTGAGAGTAGTGGATGTTATGTCTTGGAAGATGGCGGTATTACTCCCCCGCTGAAACGTGTATTAAAATATATAGTTCAGTCAACTTGATGATTGACTCATGATTCTAGATTGATTGATTCACGATTCATACTTAACTCACTATTCATACTTGACTCACGATTCATACAAGATTCGTGTTTGATTCAAGATTCATCTTTCATGATTACTTAAGATTCATGATTGATTATTTGATTTTGTTTTCGGACACGTCAACTCCTATTATAATAATTCCCATGAGTGTATTGCATGTTATATCTTGTAAGGTGGCCTTATTCCTCTCCTGCTGGAACGTGATCCAACGCAGACCTTCACGACACATTCCCCCCTCCGTGTTCCCTTTACTAGCAGGACACCTCACCAACCGCGATCAGCTTTAAGTTCCCGACTGGCCATTCGCCATGTGCTGTAGTGCAGTGCAAGTAAGTGTGTGTGTGGGTGTGGGTGTGTATGGGGAAACCAGGCAAGAAGGAGGAGGAAGGAAAGATTGTTCGCATTTGTTAGGGTTATTCTCCAAAATTCGTCTGAAACTGGTCAAAGAAGCCATGGAAAACTACTGTTCAGTGTAGATGGCCGGTGGAATTCTCCTCCAGGCAGCGGCTGAATTCCACATACAATAGCTATGCACCTAGCGACCAAAATACGTATCGTCGAGATTAAAAACCCTAGAACTTCCCTGCCAGACATCCTTCATTCGCAACAGTTGTTGCCCTGCGCTATCTTGGCCGGTTTCCTAACACAAATTATTTCTTTAGAGGGGATTATGATGAGTTTTGACATTAGTCTGTTTTACTAAGATTTGTTTAAGAACGTTGTTGTATTGAAATTTCTTTACCCTCTAATTCGTATTAAGGTACAAATTTGTTGTTGTGTAAAATACAAAGGTATTTTGAGGAATTACCAGTTAAGTTGTAATTCAAATTTACGTATAATTGCCTATTACCTTTAGTTTAAAATCAATGAAAGAGTTTGATCCAAAATATTGTTCAGCTTTTCTACAATGTTCGATTTCAAAAGCAGTCGAATGAAATGTACTAGACAGGAAATATACGAAACCAAGTTAATATTCTTACCGATTTTTGAACTCTTGCAGTTCTATTACATCAACTTTTTCATTGAGAGGAAATGTCATAATGTAATATTGTCTGGGGACCTGGGATAAGACAGTTCATTTTTGCGACGTAATCTTGGCACAATTGTTACAGAATGACACATGTTCACCAACTTTCTGACAGTTTCACCTCAGAGTCACCTACATTCAGCAGCTTCTTCTCAAACAATTACTAGCACACCAACTGAGAAAATCACACTATCTTCCTTAAAAACACACGTGGCATCTTTCCTCATTATCTCGCAGAACCGAAAAAAAGTCAGAGATCCAGACGCTCCCCCAAAGGCCAACGCGTCTCGGTCGCGACCAAGCAGCGAAGCTCAACTAAAAATTCGTCTTCTCCATCTTATCGAGCGCATCTTCCCGAGGAATTCCACGGGATTATCACCAAATTCACGATCGTGGGAACGGCGCGGCGGCGGAGGCGGCGGGACGCGCGAACGACGCGCCGCAGAAGGGAGGGGCAGGGGGAGGGAGAGGGAGAGAGAGAAGAGCGGAACTGGAGAAGGGAAGTTTCTCTCACGCGGCGCCGGAAGCACAGACGGAGGAAGAGCGCAATAAAGAGCAGGGAACCGGCGGCGCAAGAAGCGAAGTGCCTGCGCCGTCTCCGACGCCGCATCTGCCGTTTCTATAGCAACGCGCTGCCAGCCCCCGTCACTCCCATAACATTTGAATACATAAATACAAATTGGAGGGTTTTAAAGCGGATTAATTGACTTCTACCCGACAACACAGAGCGCCTACCTTAATATTATATCCCGGTAAAAACGCTCACTAATTACTTTTCATCAAGAAATCCATATAATTAAAATTCGTGTATCACTTAATATTCCCTGAACTTCACTCGTCCGACAGGGAATCGTTAGAACATTGATCGTTGGGAAAGCCATTAAAAATGAATATCTCATTGTAGACATAAGTGTGGGAAAGGACATTTACATGCAGAATTACCGGTTGTAGATATTAGGCACAAACCTCACGTCTGGCGCAAATGAAATAACATTGTTTTAGTGGTAAATGCAGGAAACAATATTTTTTTACAGAATTTTAATTTCCTGTACTTGCGCACTGCGCGCCGGGGCCGGCGCCGGAAGGCGTGCAGACCGTCGGTTCCTCGCCCTGGCTTATCTGGGGTTCATTGTAACAGGGCAGCGCTAGACGTACAGCTGTCGGGAAGCGTACAGTAATAAATGGCAGGGCCCTCGCACGCCGGGTGGCAGTGATGTACGCGATGTTTTTCTTCGCGGCTGAATGTTATGCTCTCCGCCGAGCTGTGTGCGAAGATCCCATTACGACGAAACGCTGCAGCGCTATACGAGTATTAATGGGAAATGAGGCGAGTGAAACGCATACTTCATACTAGTTCCTCACGACGTTACAGTGAATTAAGAAAGCGCCTTAGTCGAGAAAAGGATTCCAGAATTTTGGAAAATGTGCTTGAAATGTCATATGCGGGTTCAAAAAAACGCTTAACAAGTAATGTTTCATATATTGATCGAGTAGTTTTGTTTCTAGATGCGTGCATGCAGGAGAGGGGGGGGGGCGTGGCTCCTCTGAAAATTTCAAAAGGGGTCACGTAGCCCTAACTAAAAAAAGGATTTTCTAAATGAAATAATTTCCTGATTTGCCCCCTTTTATAAGCTGACAATTAGGGAAACAGATACCCGACATTTGGGGAAGAGGCTCTCAAAATCTTCAGGCAACCCTCTAAATGCTTCAAAATAAAATCAATTGTATTTATCAACTGATGTTACAATTTCATTCTGCTTGTAATACTTTTTTTTTTTTAATTTCCAAGTAAATAATGTCATATTTGAATAAAACGTTTGTTGACAAAGAGAGCTCAGAAATGTAGTTGCACCCCCTCTTATTTTAAGGTGCGCACGACTATGTATATATCATATCAATATCGGAACATCGTAAGAAATATAGTCAACAGCAGGGTAATTACCGCTTTGAGATTGTTCCAAAACGAAAGACATATTTGTCGGATTAAAAAACTACAGATATTTATTATATATGTTATGTTACTTCCGAAAATATTAGTTGAGTTTTAAAATAAATTAAATACAAAGATTTATATATTTTGAATACGAAAAACACCTGTGTGAATATAAGATACATGACATAACGAACTGTAACTATTTGTTCCTGCTGATCATATAATTAGTCAACAAAATAAATTTTTGTGGAAATATACGCTTATCCAGGAAAGCACATTTAGCGCATGCCTAAATGACAGCATTTCTTTAACCCATTCAGATATACAGAAGAAGTTTTCAAGAAGGTAGCAGGTCTAAGATAGGAATTTTTTTATCACAACAACGTCTACTCTTGTTTATCGACACTAACTCATTAGGTAAAATGATTTAGTAATTCAGGAGGGAAAATAATTTTGAATACTTTATGGCTTAACTTTGTATACTTTACGTCATGTAACTGAAATTCCCCACCCCAGCCATCTGCCATCTCGCAGTGCCAGCGCCTCACGAACGCAGGGTCGTTACGACGACCTCGCAAGGACGACGGCGAGACAACGGTGGGACACGATGTCCTCGACGCTAAAAACACACATCGCTCCCAGCACATGGCAGACCCTGCACGTTGCACAACAGCCCACTGAGCTAGAGACGTCCTGGGAACGACAGACGAAGATGGATGGTGCCAGCGTTGCACATAAAGGTCACATTTTATTGCGGGAAAAAGACGTATGTCGAATTCACTATGTATTCAAATAATCTTAAAAATTGCAGCAATGATTTACAGATCAAATATCAAAACTGTAACATTTTAGGTCTAATAAAAAGACAATAACTTCAGGCAACCCAAATGATTTTCCAGTTCACCATGTAAGTAAAATTTTTTAGTATTGTTGGCAATATTTCTATAAATACACTGACATGAGTTGCATGATGGGAGGAAGATACAAATAAATGAACTACAAGATAGCTAACAGGATGATGGAAAAGTGCATAATAAAGATGACATTTGGATATAACTTGAGGCGAACTGTTCCAAGTTGTGATGTACTTTATAGTCTGAAATATTTACAAACATTTTCTTTATGGTTGGTGCACTATATGAAAAAGTTTGGCTAGTGTAGATTCAACATCTCGCTATAGAACATTTTATTATAATTTTTTTACAAATATGACCATTAACAAAATGTCTACTATTGCAGGAATTCCTCAGATTTAAATATTGACTGAATAATAAATTTCAGCGTTATAAATAATGTAGTAAATCGTTTTGTCATAACACGTTCATGAGAGTAGGATTCAGAATGAAATGCGACTCTAAAATTATCTGTACATCAGTGACGTTTAGGCCCGCAACAGAATAATACACAACACTATCTTCAAAATAAGTAATTATTAACATCTAGACTAGTATACTGGTATTTTGGAGGAGGATAATGAAACCTTTCAAGAGCATTTTCCAAAACTAAATGTGGACTCGATCACTTTTAAGTTACATTTAGTAAATACTCCACACATGCGTGTATTATTTATTGTGTCAATGTTCACGTTATTAGTAATTGTAAGAAATTGTGCACCGTGGTCACTGAAACCAAGATCATTCTTTATTATTTCATATCTAGTGTCGGTTTTGTTATTTATGATTTAATCTATTATTTTTTGATATTTAGATATTTTTAGCTTTAAATGTTCTTTTTATTTTTAAATGTTTTGAGCTTTAAATATGTTTTCGAGATTTAAACGTTTACCAAGAAACCGACATTGGTAATTAATCCAATACGATTAACGATCGAGAAGGGTGTCCCCAACTTTCGACAACACTCTAAATAGCATGTACTACAAGGCTCCTCATTATAAGTGAATGGCACCTGAAAGCCGGAGCGCCGCGAGCAGCAATCCGTGCTGGCGGCGCAGGGGCCAGTGCATGGCGCCAGAGCCAGACGGCGGCGCCGCGCCGGGCCCTGAGTTGTAGTTCGCGTGCGTGGCCTGGGACCAGGTGCCGCCGCCGCCGCCGCCGCCGCTCCGGCTGCTGTTTTTTACCTCGCGACCTTGAGCAACGGCCACCGACTCGCGGATCATTCCCCGCCGCCTCTTTGATAGGTTTCGCTACCTGCCTAAATTACCCCGAAGCCTCCCGACTCCTCTCTTACCCGCTCTCCCACACCACCACCACCGCCGCCGCGCTGCACGAATTAACCTCCCCACTGACCAGATTCGTAGCCTGTGAATTCTTAAAAAGCGTCTGAATTATCTCCGATGCTAACCGGACTCATTTCGTTTCCCCTTTTTCGCCTTTTTACCTCGCCCGTCTTCCTCTGAAACTAGACCGGGTTCTGGCACCGGCCCCAAACGCACGGGTTTCGGGAGGCGCATCGCCCTCAGGAAGTCGTTAGCGCAATTGTATACGTCTTTGTACGGTGGATGCGCTGAACCCAATTTGGGGTTGGTCTAATTGTGTTCACGTGACCCGAATTTATTTCCCATTAGCGCGCTGTTCGGCGGAGAGCTATTGATACATTGTTGTAATCACGTTTTGTGCAACGTTCGCTGGCAGGCGGGAGGCGAGAGGGCAGCAGACCGCGTTGGAAAGCGCCCTACGTCTGCCGAACGTGTATAGCATTGGCGCTTAGTTCCACGGTCCAATTAGCTGAACATCAATTCAGATGCCTCCACTTTTTTGTGCATTCGAAATTCACTTCCAGAGTTTTATCCCATTCGACGTTTGCCTCTTCTTATTCTTCTCTTCCAGAATATGACTTATTAGTTGTTCTAAAAGATTTGATGTGCATTCGAAATTCGAAAAGCCTCTATAGCACGGTGAATAATAGATTGCTTTGTAAGACCTTTATCCCGGTTGCCTTTTATAATGGCCGGCTACCGAATCCGTCTTTAGAGAAGTTTTTTCAGGGAAAACTCCAAAGAGAGAAGCGTCGAGGCAAGGTGACGTGCGCAACAGGTAACACGATCCAACGAGCGTGCAAGCCGAATTCCCAGGCGTTAAACAATGTGCTTTACATAACATCGCTTTGAACGGTAGGAGCCACAGGTCTTAATACCCCTTTGCTTCCCCGGTGTTCATTAAAACTTGAAGAGTAACTCGAAGGATTTTAACATCGCTTGAGTAACGCATGGCGCGCGCGCGCGGGCGCGCTTATCCTGTAATTTTGTGCTTAAATGAATCAAGGCGGCGCGGCGCGGCGCGGCGCGGGCTTTGGGAGCAGCGACGTGTCAGAACGGGAGTGGAAGAGAGCGATTAGCATGGTATTAGGCGGAGGGCTTGCCGCCTGCCCGCCTGCCTGCCGACCCGCCAGCGCGCCACCCTACGCGTAAGTGTATCACGCTCGAGTGCTCGCGGTAACGACGCAACGACCCTGCTCCTCCTCCTGCTGGTGCCGCTGCTGCTGCTGCTGCCGCCGCCTCCGCCTCAACTCGCCCCGGGGCGGCTGGCAGGCGGCGCGCGCGAGCCGATCGCGAATTTTCCTATTTCCAGCGGAGTAATGGCACCCGAAATTGCGGGTTTTGGAGGTCAATGATTCGTAAACAGCAATCGCTAGACCCGGTTATTGACGTTCTTAGTGAAAAATTACACATCTTGTAGAATCGCAATAATGGCTATTTATTCTAGACGGTTTCTGGGCGTACGTCCGGCAGTTCTGATCAATATTCGAATAAATAGAGTTCATCTAATATTGGCTGTAATGCACTTTCACCTTGAGATCAGTCAAATATTAGAATTCAATGGAAATAAAGATTTTATTTGATTTAGTTTAATTGATTTAATTATGCTCCATTTAACTAAACATAATAAATTTAAGAAGTTTTCAACTATATGTGTCAGTTTATAATTGTTTTAAACTTATCTACATTGTCGAGAATCTACTAATCACTATCACATATGTCAAGCATGCTATCTTTTGGAATTCTTGACAACCATAATCATAAGAGGGGAATGGTTATTGATAGGATGATTATACTTGTGTGTGTTTCAATGGAGATATTCCTACCCCACCAAATATTTTATAAAAACAAAAAATACGGTTTTAAATGTACACAATTAGGCCATTTTGAATAGAATCGTATACTAATTAGTATTAAAACAAAATAAACAGAAATATGCCTTCCGATAGTAACCAAGTACTACAATTAGATGACATAACTCTGAATGAAATGTGAAATAATCAAGTACTGCAATTGGAAGTCGAAAAACTATTTTAACACACACTCCAATGATACGATACGTGCTCGTGTAACAAGTAAACCAAATCACTAGAACACTGTAAATTCTTCCTTGCTTTATGCGGAATGCGAATCCGGAGTCATCAGCTCCTCATATTTGAACATAACATGCAAGCCTCTGCGGTGTGGGGCCAGCATCGAAACAACAATTGAGAAAGAGAAGAAGCGGCATTAATTGATTGATTATTTCGTGTATCTGTGTGTGTGGCAACTCGTAAGGTATTTTCCCCGAAAGTATAGTACATTTTTTCCTCCGACGTACACGTCGGCTGGCGAGGTTGAAATAGAAAAGAGAGGACGGAATGCGCTGAGAGATGGGCGGTGCCGAGGAATGGGAGAGCGCCGGCGCGGCGGCGAGCGACGCGCGCGCCAACAGAGCGGCGGCCGCCGCGAAAAGAGGCGCGATGCGTCGCGGCACCGCCGCGACGGCGTGCCCGGAACGCCGCCACTGGGGAACTTCAACGATGCGACGCGGCGCGGTGGAGCAACCCCTTCGACCAGGCCGGCGGTGCACACGCGCATCTTCCTCTGAATTCCACAGTCGGCGTTGAGGGCGCTTGCTCTATAAGACTGTACACTGGAGTGAGCTCATTCGAACAGTAAATTACATCAGATATATACAATTCGACCGTAGTACACATGGAGATAAAACAAAAATTTGTATGTATTTAGATAATGGTAAAGAGCAGTTCGTCAGAAAAGGGAAATGACGACGGTTATTACTTATGTGCGAGCAGTTACTTTTTAAGTATTAACCCGAGTAATTCTTAAAAAAAAGTATTATTATTATTATTATTAATAATAATAACCTTTTACAATCATTAATTTATAAAAGTCTATAGTAACATTGCCTCAGATCTTAAACTGTTACATCTATTTCTTTCTTCTCTAACAATGAAGATAACGAACATTTTGAATTCCGTCTGTTAACATATGTCTTGAAGAAGAGAAGAATATTATGATTCACATGGTACGAATGCACATAAAAAACACAAAAAGGCAGTAATCTTATAATAATGTAACGCAAATTCTTAGTCATATATACTCTTTAAGAGATAGGCGTGAATGCAACAAAAAGAAATGTACTCGACTCCCGTTCACTCATTCTGGCAGAGGAATAAAAAAATCAGTATATATTTCATAACATAAAAATTATTTAATCTGCAAGAGAAAAGTGTGTGGAAAATAAGCAAGTATCATTTCACTAGATGTGAATACAGTTAAAAATTGTACTCTACTTACGTATAATAATTGTCACAGAGAGTAAATGAGATTCAATATACACTTAAGAAAACATTTAACCCACAAGAAAAAAGTATTTGGAAAATAAACAAGTACCATTTTACATGTAGCGCATATAGCATTAAAAAAGGTCCTTTATTCCAGTGACCTAAGTGTCTCGTTCTCCGCCCGTGCCTCTCCTCGCTTCCTTGGTTCCAGGGCGTAGCTCCGTCGGCGCGGGGAAGAGCCGGTTGCGCTCCCTTAATTACAACGCACGCAGCCATTAATGAGTCATTACCATATCCAGGTCCTCCTGTCCCCTCCGCCCCACTTGTCGCTCGCCTAACGAGTCCGGAACATTCATTAATAAATTAGCACCATATTAATTGCACGAGTGTGTCAAGATTGCGTAAGAGCGTCGGCCCTCGCGTGCGGGTGAAGCGGAATGTCAATCAGAACGTTTCTCATTTCCCTCTCTCACAAGAGACAGAAAGAGCGAGACGCAGTCCCGTGGCGAAATGCTTTTATGACAAGCATGACTTCCCCTCAGCAATATTTTAATTATTATCGTGGACTAATTAGCTGGAAGCGCGGCGCGCTCAAAGATCACGAATCGTCGGGCAGGAAGAGGTTTCTCCTTATCCTGGCGTCTTCCTCACAAGTGGCCGGAATCGTTTCGTTAGGCACGGGCAAGGAAATTCGTAATTTGCCTCCGGAGACTTGAACGCTCCAACAAGCAGCGAACCCCCCTTGGCGCGGGCGGCGCGGCACGCTACCGTCTCCGCCGGGGTGTGACACGGGGAAACGGACGGACGGCAGGCTGGCGGCCGAGGGACGGAGGGGCGGGAGGACGAGGGCGGAGGTCGGCAGGTCGCGCGGCACGCGGCATTCGGCAGCCGCGCGCGGGCCTTCCGGCGACGGCGGCGGAGGAAAGGTGACCGGAAGGCGGCGCCGATACCGGATGTTTTCGCGCACCCAAGCGGGACCAGCGCGCGCGCTTGCTCCCGACTTTCGAGCCGGAAGCCAGGGGGACGCGCGCCCTCGCAGGGCGCCGCACTGGCGGGCGAGGGGCCCGAGGCGAGGGTGACTTAGGACGCCGAGTCAAGCTCAAGGTGGCGGGAATGTTGACAACGGTGATGGTGACCGAACTGGGTCACTTTTAGAGTGCCAGGGACAATGGAGTGCTAGTGCAGACCGAGTGGATTGGTAATAAGGTGGTAGGAGAATGGAGAGGGACATGGTGTTTGAAAGTGGAGTGTAGGGGGATGTAGGGGATTTTGTAGGAGCAAGATGGGGCGAAAGAAGTGAGATAGTGGAGTGAAAGTGACGTGATTTTGTTGTTATAGTGGAGAGGTAGCGAAGTGAGATGTTAGTGTGATTGTAGTGGATAGGTAATTGGGGTGTACTGGAGTAGTTATAGCGGTGATAGGGCAAATAATGCAGAAGACACTTAATGGAGCTGAATAATGAGAAAAGAGGTAGTATGTAGAATTAAATTGTGAAGGTAGGAGGAAGGTTTGAAGTGAAGAGTAAATGTAACAGATGGTGGTGATTAAAATATATGTTAACAGAAGGGGTGGTAGAGCTGATGTTGGTAGTAACCGAGTCAATGGTACATAGTAGTGGTTGTGGTTATTTTTCCTCTTCATCACCAAAACAATTCCAGTGAAAACAAATCTTGCTGCATTTAGACCAGAGTTGATAATCAGTTAAATGCTGAAACAAGTGACCAAAAATAATTTTTATTTATTTACCGTACAAAACAGTACAAAAGAGGGTGTAACGTACTATGGAGAAAAGTATATTATATCCAGAGTTTTCCACTTACAAGTTGAATTCTGAATAAAGATGATTGATACAATAGCATTTCCGGGCGCGTCATCTGCTATGGTCATTATTCCCGTGAGTGTAGTGCACATCTCTTGTTACGAAAGGTAGCGGTGATTTCTCCTTTTAGATGGAGAGATCCGTCACCGACCTACACGTCGCCTTGCGGGATTTTCCCTTCCACCAGCGGGGCACTGCTTTAGCCGGAACAAGCTTTAAGCTCTTGATTGGTCTTCATACATGTGTAGCGATGTAGGACATGTTGGTAAGCGTGTATATTTAAAGGGGTGAGGATAAAATAAGGAAGAGGAAGGAAAGATCGCGAACGGTCCGTGGCCCGATTGTTAGGGAACTTCTCCGGAATGCGCCTGGTGTTGATTGGAGGAACTGCGAAGAACTATCGATCAGAGCAATCGTCCGCTTGAATTATCCTCCAGAGAGCGGCTGTATTGGAGTGTCGAAAAGTCTGCCACAGTCGGGAGTGGAACCCCTAGTGCCCCCCGGTCAAAGGCGCTACAGGGACATCAGTTGATTCTCCGAGATACCTAATGCGGTAACACAGTTGTAAACGAGTGTTCCCAAGATAAAGTTCGAAACTATTCGCTCCTGTTGCAGGACCTCGTTGGATCACGCGCGTCGGAGGCAGGCTAGTGACGCGGGGGCAGGGGTAGCCGGGAAGGCCGGCGCCAGCGGCGAGCGTTCGACCGGCGATTGACAACGCAGTGTCGGCGTGCGGCCCCGTTTCCGGGCCCTAATTGGCGAGAAGTCGCCGGGGCGGGGGTGGCGGCAGGCGCCGGGGCGCGCGCGGTAGCAGCAGCTGGGTCCCGGGCGCGTGACTGCCGCCTGTCGCCGCCGCCGCCGGGTGGCCCGTGTCGCAGCGATTAGCGCCCGCGCAGGGCTTCCGGGCGACCTGCGAAGGCGCCCCCGCGTGCCCGCTTCGTTTGGACCTCGGCGCCGCAGCTTAACGCACTTAGTTTCTCAAGAGGCTCTTCCTGGAAGGGTGGGTGCAGCTGGTCCAGTTTCTCTCGTACACGGCTGCACTCGTTTTAGCTTACTACTACTGCAACGAATGTCGCGATGAGCATCAAATTTAACGAACGGGACTTCGAATTAAAAGAAGAAAATAGATTTACGTGTATTTTAATGACACGTTAATAACAGACGTTTTATTGACATATTTTCTGTGTCCCAAGTTAAACTCTGGACAAATTTAGATTTCTTACTTGCATATCGAGGCCTTAGTGCTCACATATTGTTTGTCTAGAATTCTGAGTTTCGAAAACACTTGGCTTGAAAGTTTGTAAATGTGCAGTTACTTATAGAGCGACAATGTTTGCTTTAAGGAAAACATTGATCATGCATGATCCCTCCTATATGCATACAGAATCTTTATACACTAAATATATATGAACGAGATGTCTCCAAAACTGGCAGACACAAAAAGGACCATGAGTGGACAAACTATGTTTGCGCACTAATTCATCTGTAGAGTAAATAGTTCCAAAACCTAATTTAATTGCGTGTAATATTTGTTTGGAGGTGATGAAATTTACGCGTGTTCTAATGCATGAATATGAGTCACGTAATTATGTTTTTAAACATAAAAACACACCTAATGTAGAGCAAACACTATATTATTCAAATATTAGTTATAATATAGTGCCCATTTGCAACTGGTATGGTTATCTAGCCTATCCTCGGCGCACACTCACAACAGAAGAAATTATAGCGATGTACCTAGTAGATCATCAGTGCTAGTAGAGTAGATACGTGAACTGACCACTGTAAGCAAAACCGCCCGAGTGAGTGCCATGCCAACTGGGCTAACGGGACCGGAAGGCACCCGGTGCTCTGACCGAGTCCGACGCCGGGTATCCCGTGCGAAAGCCACAATTCGGTGCAGCCTTCCGGACAGCACCGCTGCATCCCCGGTTGGGCGCAGCGTCTGCGGCGCGGGCAACGCCCTTTTATCAGTCGGATCGCAAAACTGATCGTGGAATTAAAACACGAAAAAATATTTCCGCATTCCGTCGCCTAACTGGTCTCGGTACCTTATCGCCGCTATTTACTTACTGTTGTTGCCATTTACGTGGGCGCGGAGATCCTGTTGGTTGCACGCATGGCGACGCGTTTCGAGCGGAGATAGAGCATCTGAGACGCGTATCTGCGCCCGCGGCCGGTCGCTATCGCCGTCGCATCTGCGCTGCAGCGGCGCGGCCGCCGTGGGCACTCGCCCGAGGCGCTGCCCGTTCGCCCGCCCGCTCGCCCGTTCGCCCATCCGCCTCGGAGGCTCGCCTCCTCAAAGCCCCAGGATGTGGGGCAAGGCTCTGCATTAGTCGCTGATATGCTCCCTCTGTCTACCCTGCGTTGATTTTTGCTGGGCCTGCTCTTCCCGAATTGGGGTGAATGAATCTCGTCTGTACCACTAAAGAGATAGGAGGACGAATATCTTTGACAGGCTGTTATTTGAAGAGAAGGAAGAGGAAGGTGAAGAAAAGGGGAATAATAGAAATCCACTATCTACACTAAGTAAATGGAGGAATCATTGAGAAACGAAATGTTCCATGTCACGTGATGGACGTGAATGTGTTGAGTCCAAGATGAGCCTTCCCGACGGTTCCAGGAATTGCAGCATACGTTTTGCTCAGTTGGCCAATTAATATTACCCACGCTTAAAATAAATTAGTCAATATGCTCATAGGTTCTTGATGTACACCATTCTTTATTGAAAATACATGCATTTTGTGGAGAGAAAGAGGCTTTCTCATCCGAAGATCATGAGATCTTTGCTACCTAGGAGAAGCATAGCACTGAAGTAAATTAATCAGAAAAATTGTGTCGCATTTTTTTTAAAAGACGCAGATAAAATAAAATGCTAAATATTTCATAATATTTGAAGCAAAATATTCTGAAATTTCATCTGAGGCTCAATATATTTAGTCAGAAGAATATTTCCAAATTAAAATGAAGTTTTTCACTACACGTAATGGATACTTAAATTTTTAAAGGAATTTAGGACGGGGTGTGAGAGATTTTTAACTATTTGTATGTTAACGGAAATGTATGAGAGCACACTATCATCATAGTATATATTATTAGACTACTTTTGCAATGCTCTGCATGCAAAGAATTACCAAATTCTTCGCACAATAAAATAACTCATCGCTCGATCCCAAGACATCAACAAATTGGAACACGCGTTTTACAACACGACACTGCACTTACTCATTTTGTATTGTATTTCATTCTACGTGCGATTTCTATTCTTTTACAATACTTTATATGAAAACAAATGAAACGATGTCGCCTAACGTATCCTCCAACTAAGAGAGAGTTTATCAAATTCAAAACAAAAATTTCCGTAACAGAAGAACAAACACTTTTTGAAAGCGTTTCATCTCCTCCATTAATTATCTCGTATTTTATTCCAGCATCTGTTTCCTCCCGCGCCACACTTCATAACGGTTTACGGACCTGCATTGTACATACTAACGAAGAACATACTCAGATACCCGTCCGGCGAGCCCAAATTATTAATGGTTGGCATCATACCCATTTTCGGTGAAAAACATATACCCGGAAATTTCGTTTCTGACGGGCGGGCGGCAGACGGCACCCGCATATCGAGCCTCCTTCCTCGTGGGCCACCGTTAGCGCCGACGCGGCGTGACCCCGACCTGCGAGAGATTCGGCAGCGGGATGCGGGCCTGGCGTTTAAAGGGCCCGCACCGATCGGCGCCACAGCCCAGCACAGCCCATCCCGGCCCAGCGCGGCCCAGGCCGGCGCGGAGCGGGTCCAGGTGGAGCGACCGACAGGTGCGGCGGAGGAGACAATGGCGGCGGCAGCCGGTCCGGGCCACCGAACAATGGGCAGAGGAGGCGGCGGTGGCGGCGGCGGCGGCAGAGGAGGAGACGGCCCGGTCGCAGCACCAGCCAGCGCCCCGGAGATGCCGCGCGGTCGCGGAAAACAAAGTCCTTATTAGGCGCCGCGGGGGCGGCAGATGCTGCTCGTGAAGGACACGGGATACCCCCGGTGTGGGGGTGCGCGCTCGGGGAGCTAGGTGGCAGGCACACCACGGTTTTGTGGAGGATTGAGCTTGACTCACTATGCGTTTTCTGGGTGCAAGAAGACAGGTTAAACGACTAGTAGATGTAATACCTATGTAAGATCTCCCTTCTTCTCAATGTAATCTCCCTACTTCTCAATGTAATCTCCCAAATTTTTGCAGAAAATAATCACAAAAAAGGAAAAGGTTTGTTCTTATTTTCATTTACTTTTCATTTGTCTTATTTATTCAATGCCGTACGATATATTTGTATTCGCATTTTCTCTAAAAATGACATTTTTTATGAAGAATACTGTATTCTTACCTCACACTCTCCTCCCAATTAAACATTTTCATCACGTTCGAAATACATGTTGAATCGTGTATTTACATACGACTATTGGTCGAGTTCTCGCATGCTCATTAAATTAAGACTGCCGTATAAAAACACATAATTTTAGCGCATCTCAATCAATTTCAATATGCGCCGATGAAAATTCAATATTTACATCTTTCATGAGGGGCTTTTTCTGTGGTTTAAGGCGCAACAGGATCGATTCATTAAGAGGGCGCGGCAGAGTTTCAGTCGGAGAACAACGCAGACCCACCGACTGCGGCCGCCCTCAGGCCTTTCGCCGCGGAGCGCCGCTGCGGTCGATGCAGAGGGGAAGCGGCGCAGGGCCTCGTCTGCGGCAGCAGCGTGCTGTTGTTTCCTGCAACACACCTTCTCCTCACTCCAAAACCACCTTCTCTTTCACTCTTCCTCCTTCCTCCTCCTCCTTCCTCCTCCCTCCTCTTCCTCCTTCTTCTTTCTCATCTTCCTCCTCCTCCTTGTCTTCTCTTCCCTTCTCCTTCTTCTCTCCCTTTCTCCCTTCTTCTCCCTTCTCCTCTTCTTTTCCTTCTCCTTCTTCTCTTCCTCCTCATTCCTCCTCCTTTTCCTCCTCCTCCCTCTTCCTCTTCCTCTTCCTCTGTCCTTATCTCCTCCTCATCTTCCTCCTCCTCATCTTTCCTCCGCCCATCTTCCTCCTCCTCCTGCCTCATCTTCCTCCCTCCTCCTCCTCCTTCATCTTCCTCCTCCTCCTCCTCGTCCTCCTCCTCTTCAACCTTCTCCTTCCCTTCTCTCGTTATCGCGCTTGGCATTCTTCCTCCTCCATCTCAGTCATTCAACACTGTCCAGCACAGTCAATCACACCTCCACCCCGAACATAAGCTTTCATCGGAGTCCACCAGCACAACACCTCCCACCCCATCACCATTCTAAGTTCCGCTTCCCTCCCGCCTCAATTCTCCTTGACCCATTATCGCCCATTCTCCCTCCGGCCACAACTTAACCTCAAACCTCTGTAATATCAACACTACCCACTCCTATCTGAAACAAAATCGCATTATCCTTGCTATATTAAAGAGTCCGTTAGCTATATATTTATTTGTCAATGAGGTTAATTCTGGAAGAGAAAGAAGATTAGTCCGACTTATCTTTGCCACAGAGTTAAACAACAAAAATTCCTGTTCATTTGTTACACATCACACGACCTACAACCAAAATGTACACTAATATTCGTAGTTGAAAAACGATTATTTTAATACTGACGTCAAATGTGCTAAGGGACTATCTCAAGATCCAGCTCTTCCATTCATTTGTATCCTAAATTAATTCCGATTAATCCCTTATTTTTTAGTATGAGATGTCACCACAAGTACCCTCGAAGAGTACTTAAGTTACTGATTACAACGGAAAGGGTCGACCTCTCCCGGGCGTGTCGCCCACGTTGAAAGTAGCCCCAGAAGGCTAGCCATGATGAGAACCTGTGCATGAGCGGTAGGCGTCGGCACTGCGTAGCTGCAGCGACGCGAAGGCGCTGCGGCCCGCGTCGGGAGGCGACGGCCCAGCGCCCCGCACGCACTGCGGTGACGCAGGCCCTGCGGCAGCGCGTAGGGTCACCGCGCCGCACGGGTTGCCCGCCACACCCAGCCGCCCGCCCAGCGCCCGCCCAGGCCGCCCGCCCAGCCGCCCCCCAGCCCGCCCACCCACCCGCCCGCCCAGCGCCGCCCGCCGCCGCCCAAGCCGCCCGCCCACCCACTCGCCCAAAACCTATCCACCACAACCGCCGCGCTTACTGCCCGCCCGCCCAACCGTCGCCCAACTATCCACACAACCGCCCGCCCCTACTGCCGCCCGCCCAACGCTCCGGCCCAACTATCCACACAACCGCCCGCGTTACTGCCCGCCCGCCCAACCGTCCGCCCAACCGTCCGCCCAACCGTCCGCCCAACGTCGCCCAAACCGTCGCCCAACCGTCCGCCAACGTCGCCCAACCCCGCCCCAACCGCCCGCCCACCACCCACCCAACCAACCGATCAACCCGCCCACCCCACCGAACGGCTCACGGCCACATCTCAACGCCCGCCCACCCCGTCAGCATCGCCTGCACCAACAGCCGCCACCCAATCCGCCCCGACCCATTGTAAGCAGCACGGACCGCAACCCGTACCGGCCCCCGCCCCGTGCACTTTGCCCCCGGAGACGGCCCCGTGTTCGTTAGCGTTTCCCGCGATTAGTGCGAGAGATTATACGCATCACGCGCACGCAGCACGGGCGCCGCTCGCCAACTCGTGTATGTGCGCGCACGCATCGGGTGGCGTTGGCTGGCGGTGCGGAGTCATCTCCCTCAGCGCTCTTCCTTTGGGGAGAATGCGGCGTCTTCAAACGCTTGGAATTTAGGTCGATGTCAGCTCGCCATTTCAAATGCGCCAGAGTAATTATGGAAGCACGTGTATAATTTTTTTTTAAAAATGTAACACTTGGGATCCAACCGCACAAGGTATTTTGTGTATTATGAGTGGTTGAAATCACGCGTAAGGGCGTGGATTTTTTGTCAATTGTTGGACGTAGAAGGCAAACTATGTACCATATTATTAACATAAATATATTTGATCTCATAATATTATCGGACAACCTAAGATTTAGTTTGCTTATATTTGGATTGTACGTCTCATTGCAGGATATGTCTTGGGAAATGATTAAATGTAACTCTAAGGTTAGATGATTAAAGTAAATTTATTTTCCAAGTGATTTCAATTTCTGCATTACGTGTGTTGTTTTTGAATATTTTATATCATTAATATTAAACAACTGGTAACTTTGACTTGTGCGTTGTAAAAAATTTAATCAAAAAATGTCGTTATTTCTATGTTTTTATTCCCAATTTTGCTGATATTAGTAAGATTATTATTTTCTTATTATTGCCTAATCACCTTGGTATTGTAGTTTAGTATATTTGCTATTGACATCAAAACAAAAGCTTAGAAAACACGCATGGTTACTTTCCGTACTAGGATGTGGAGCTTCACCTCAGATGAGCTCTACTTCGTTCAAACTTTCACCGTGTTGCATGATAGGCATTTAATGTGCGTTACGCACGTCGGGCAGAAATTTTCTCCTCTCTTTAAACATGAATGGACTGAAGTAAAAAGGAAGGCGGTCTTTTCGATTACCGTAGCGAAGCTGGTAGCCTCCTTCAATTTAAGCAATAAACTAGTCGAAGGTATAATAAGACATTTCATATCGAAGATCTATCTTCATAATGAAATATAGGGGAAACGAAAACTTGTTCTGATGCGTGCCTTATGTTAATGTGAGGAGTGTGAGTGCACGCAGCGGTACCACTGTACCAGTTATAAGTCCTTTCTGACTTAGCAATACCCATCCCGCCCATGCTCGTTCAGAGTTATTTTTATTAAACAAAGTATTTCGTGACCTGATAAGGAATAAAAAATCAATTGCATAATACTTGACTGACGTCATAAGTTGCAAATAAACAAAGTAAAAAGATTGTAATGTCTTCTGAATAGAATCAGAAACTAGTTGAAAGTAGAACGGAAGTGGCTTGTCTTCGATGTTTTGACAATAAGCAAGCAATATATTATTTATTTTTATTCAATGGTATTACAGAGGTAATATTGCCAGTAATACATTATGAACTTCAACTAAATTGGAATTTTCTGTACAGAATAACCCTCAGAAAAAGGAATTTTTTATTTCTATGCATTTTGTTTCGGTATCAAAAACTCGACCACTCAGATCGACACCCCTTTTAAGTTTATTTCTGTTTTCTGTCCAACGAAGTAGTGATGAAATTATTTCCTTTGGCGTGTGCAAAAAACCGCTGAAAATCAAAAAACAGGCTGAACGTCGCATCTGTAGGTACAATCGTGAAGTTATTTTAGGGACCAAGCAACAGAACGACCGCGACATTAGGACACTCAAACAAGTTCCTTAGTCTAGACTTTTCCTTTGTTCAAGACTTCACTACAGGAATAAATTCGTTACCAAACGCGCATAGCAAACGAGGAAACCCAGTTTCGGAATATGGACTAGGAGGCGTAGTCACGTTTGGATGAATCTGTACAGAGAAATGAAACATGGCACTTTTTCGGTACAAAATACGTTCCATCTGGTCCATCATTTATGTACAGAGTGAAAAATGATGAAAAAACATTCGCGGAGCAAAACGGGCTGTATATGTTTAAAAATTGTTCTGATGACCCCTTTTTAATTTTTATTGGGACCACTTCACGCAATAAAATAGCCTAAAAAATAAGGACCTTACCAAACAAATTTAAACAAAAAACAAGAAAGAAAGCAGTCTTTGAACTATTCTCATTGATAATTTACAAATTTTCTTTCCAAAACAATAAAACGGGCGGGGCTGGGATATCATCTCCGCCCGGTGTTGCAGGGCATGACTGTCCGCCCGGGCAGAGCTGCGTGAGCACGCGTGCCCGCCGCCAGACGCAGCCACAGCGACATCGCTCCGAGCGAGCCAGCGGTAAGCCCCCTGCTTCACACGTAGAGAATATC
The DNA here is from genome assembly GCA_017312745.1 of Gryllus bimaculatus. Taxonomy (NCBI): domain Eukaryota; kingdom Metazoa; phylum Arthropoda; class Insecta; order Orthoptera; family Gryllidae; genus Gryllus; species Gryllus bimaculatus. The sequence goes on from BOPP01000029.1 coordinate 7,739,782, forward strand.
CGTGCATGGAGAGGCTGCGGAAGGAGCGCCCATGGAAAATAGAAAGTCGTGGAAGTTTGCAGATTCATGGCTGCTGTGCACCCCGCTCCGTCGTATATTCGCAAATATCAAAGTATTTCCCCCTAATGAAATTTGATTTACAATTTAAATGTTACTAGGTAAATTCAGTTTCAATATAATTTGTGTTGGTACTAGAAAATACTTTTGAACCACTTAATATTTCGTTCCATCCCACTTCATTGGAAAACATTCTCGGTTAGCGTTTCAGATTAGAAACATTTCGATATTGAAATACACCAATACAAAAACCTGAAAATGTAAGCATAAAAAAATGCTTCGGGCTTCGAGTATAGTACTTTTTCACTAAGGGTTACATATTAAACCTTACTTGCATTAATGTACGTCCACAACAAGAATGTATCCTGTGAAATTTGTAGGCTTCGTGCCCGGTCATGTGAGATGATCCTTGCTGTCCGGGTGATGCCCGGGACCACAGTGCAGACTCACGCAAGACAAGCCTGAGAAGACCACTCAGAGATGGTCGAAACGTCGCACACAGCCTTCGACGCGACGCTCGACAGCCAAGATCATTCAGAATGTATGCGTGTTCAGTTCAGTAGGAGAGAGTTGATTTCTGTACTGTTCTTTATGAAATTTGTCAAATTGTATCTCTGAAACACACTTTATCAAAGTAATTCCTCAATCACCAAAAGCAGTCGCCTGTAAGATTAACGGTATGTGCTTGCCGTCGTTGTATTCAGCATGCAGTTTGTCCCCACAACTCCCTGCACAGGTGCTCGTTGCCATTGCATGTCACGTCTCTGTCTGTTGCTGTGACAAAACATCGGAAGACGAAGAGAATGTACGAGTCTGATTGTTTGTGAGTTGACTAAAATGAAATGCCAATCCTTGTACTCCCTTTCCCGTTAGGGAGGAGCCCATTAAGTAGACGGCATCTCGACGGGATGTGGCCTATAAACAAAGCCCCCTTGTTGAACAGTGATTTGTGAATGTGATATGGATGAGAAACTTCTAGAGACACGCGGTACTGATTTGCCCCAGCGATGAGATATCAATTTGCTGCACTTACATCAATACTATATGAAAGTTAGAAATAGGTAAGTTGCGAGGTGGTTGAGTAGAGTAGGATTGATAAAGACTTCTCGGGTACCTTAGAATTGAGATAGAATGTAGGTATAGTGAAATAAGAGAATTCCAAATGTTTACTTCAATTTATCTGATATATTATTTTTTCCGATTATGCGAATTTATGACGGTCGTCTTAATCATACAGAGTGTGTCTTTTAAAGTGACACACATGTGGAATAACACTGCGGAAGAGGAGGTCGGCGACGTTATGATTCTAGATTAGGGTTCAAGGACTGTGAGAATCATGAACTTGCCTTTTTGCTTTCATTGATAGGCGTGGTTTGTTTATTGCATAACCGTGTGTCAGAGAATGAAAGCCTGCAGCCGGTCTCGAGATACTGTGACTGATCGGAAGATAGGAGAAATTAATATCCTGAAGCTTAAGGCGAGGCAGAGGATTCCCGACCGAGACCTCTACTTTTCAAAATCATGCTTGATTAAAATGACTGGTAGAAGACTTTCGAACGAACTTGATGTCACAGTGTCCAACGACTGGCCTGAGTCATTTTCACAACACAGAAACCCTTCTCTTAATACCCTCCTCAATTTTTGTCTAAAATCATCATGAAATCACTGTGCTTGAGGAGTTTCATTGTGGACAAGTGAAATAGATTGTACTAATCCGTGAAATTCAATCAAAAAAAATTAAAAACAAGAATGCCCAACAACCTCGATTCACTCACGTGGCTCGGGCACAAATTCGACAACGCTTCGTTCCACGCATCCCAAGTCGGAATGAAAAGTTGCACGAAACAATTAGGAGCATTATTTCATCCGCCTTGTACAGTCCTGACTTCATCAAATTGTTGTTTTCCCAAAATTGAAAAAACGGTTATGCGATAATGTCGTTATCTTATCTTTGAAGAGCTGTGCGCTTGTCGATACCCGAACTCATTTCATACGCTTCTCGAAGTTGAATGTAGGCTTCCCAGTCGTTGGGACGTTCATTGAGAGCTAGGTGATTACAGTGAGAAGGAGGGATGTACATTGAGAAGTAGAGATGTTCCACATTGAAGAATAGAGATGTACATCGAGAATAAGAGATGTTACAGTTGAGAAGTAGAGATGTTACATTGAGAACCTGAGAGCTAGAAGATGTTACATTGAGAGTAGAGATGTTTACAGAGAAGTAGAGAATGATTACATTGAGAAGTTGTTCGGGAAGATTACATGAGAAGTTGGGAGATTACAGAGAAGTTGGGAAGATTACATTCGAGAAGTTGGGAATTACATGAGAAGTTGGAGTTACATGAGAACGTTGGGCGAATTACATGAGAAGTTGGAGATTACATTGGAGAAGTTGGGAGATTACATTTGAGAAGTTGGAATTACATTGAGAAGTTGGAGACCCTACATTGAGAAGTTGGGAGAAATTACATTGAAGAAGTTGGGTGATGACATTGAAAGTTGGGGTGATTACATTGAGAAGTGGGTGATTACATTAGAAGTTGGGTTGATTACATTTCGAGAAGTTGGGTGATAACATTGGGAAGTTGGTGATTACATGAGAAGTTGGAGAGATTACACTTGAGAAGTT
>BOPP01000029.1:7742492-7769256 GCA_017312745.1 Gryllus bimaculatus
TACTTCTCAATGTAATCACCCTACTTCTCAATGTAATCTCTCAACTTCTCAATGTAATCTCCCAACTTCTCAATGTAATCTCCCAACTTCTCAATGTAATCTCCCAACTTCTCAATGTAACATCTCTACTTTTCAATGTAACATCTCTACTTCTCAATGAATATCCCTACTTCTCAATGTAATCACCCTACTTCTCAATGACGTCCCAACGACTGGGCAGCTTTACAATTCCAACTTCGAAAAGCTATGATGAGTTCGGGTATCGACAGCGCACAGCTCTTCAACAGATAAATAACGACATTATCGCATACGTTTTTTTCAATTTTGGGAAAACAAAATTTGATGAAGTCAGGGCTGTAAAATGCATGAAATAACGCCTCCTAATTGTTTTTGTGCAACTTTTCAATTGCGACTTTGGCGATGCGTGGACGAGCGTTGTCGAATTGTGCCCGAGCCACGATGAAGTGAGATCGATTTTTGTGCATTCTTGTTTCTTAATTTTTTGATTGAATTCACGATAGTACGATACTATTTCACTTCGTCCACATGGAACTCTCACATAGTGATTTCATGACGATTTTAGGCAAAAATTGATATTAAGGGAACGTTTTTGATTGTGAAAATGACTCAGCAGTCGTTCCACTGTGACATCAAGTTCGTTCAAAGTCTCTACCTCATGTTTAATCAAGCATGATTTTTGAAAAGTAGAGATTTGTCGGGAATTTGCCTCGTTAAGGTTGGATATTAATTTTCCTATCTTCGATCAAGTCACAGTATTCGAGACCGGTGCAGGCTTCATTTCTGACACGGTTAATGAAATAACAAAACACGCTATCAATGAAAGAAAAAGGAAGTTCATGATTCTCAAGTCTTGAACTATATCTAGGAATCATCAACGTCGCGACCTCCATTCCGCAGTGTTATTCACATGTGTGTCACTTATAAAAGCACACTTGTATGATTAAGAGACCGTATAAAATTCGCATAATGGAAAAAATAATATTATCAGATAAATTGAAGTAAACATTTGGAATTCTTTATTTCACTATATAATTTATTCAATTTACAGGTACCCGAGAAGTCTTTATCATTACTCTATACACTGCACTTACTATTTAATTTCATAAGTATTATGTAAGTGAGCAAATTGATATTCATGCTGGCAAATCAGTACCGCGTGGTCTTAGAAGTTTCATATAATAATTCACAAAATACTGTTACAAGAGGGGCCTTTGTTTATAGGCACATCCCGTCGAGATGCCGTCTACATTAAATCTCCTCCCTAACGGGAAAGGAAGTACAAGGATGGCATTTCATTTAGTCAACTCACAAACAATCAGACCGTACATTCTCTTCGTCTTCCGATGTTTGTACAGCACAACAAAGACGTGACATTTGCAATGCAACGAGCACCTGTGCAGGGAGTTGTGGGGACAACTGCATGCTGAATACACCGACGGCAAGCACAATACAGTTATCTTAAAGCAGCACTCTTTTGTGTTTGAGGAATACTTTATAAAGGTGCTTCAGAGATACAATTTGACAAATTGAAGCAACAGTACAGAAATCACTCTCTCTACTGAACTGAACACACGTACATTTTGAATGATCTTGGCTGTGCGGGCGGCGTCGCGTCGAAGGCTGTGTTGCCGACGTTTCGACCATCTTATAGTGGTCTTCCTCAGGGCTGGTCTGCGTGAGTCTGCACTGGTCCCGGCATCACCCGGACAGCCAAGATCATTCACATGACTCGGGCCGCGGAAGCCTACGACTTCACACATACATTCTGTTTACACATTAATGCAAGTAAGGTTACACGTAACTTAGTGAACACTGAAATAATTATAAACGTCATTGCCAACAGTAGTATTTATTGCAAGAGCAGCTTTCGATGACTTAGCCATCATCATCAGTTGTCTGCTGAATGGAAGCCACAAAAACGACTACGTAGTCGTTTATAATTATTTCATGAAAAATGCCAACGATAACGCACCACAACACCTATATTAGTGAACACTACTATATTTGAATGCCCGAAGCATTTTTTATGCTACATTTCAGTTGTTTTTTTAATAAGGAAATGTTTCTGATCTGAACGCTAACGGGAATGTTTCCAATGAAGTGAGGGAACGAAATATTCGTGTTCAAAATATTTTCTAGTACCACACAAAATATATTAAAACTTAATTTACTAGTAACATTTAATTTCTATCAAATTCATTAAAACTACTTGGATATTTTTGCGAATATACGACGGAGCGGTGCACAGCAGCCATGAATCTGCAAATTCCACGGCTTTCGTTATTTTCATGGGCGCTCCTTTCCCGCAGCGTCTCCATGCACGAATATTTCTCTGCGTGTGAAGCAGGGGCCTACCTGGCTCGCTCGGAGCGATGTCCTGTGGCTGCGGTCCGGGCGACCGCTGGCTCACCAGCTCCTGCCGGCGGCCGCGTCGCCGACGCAGTCCATGCCCTGCAACACGCGCGGCGGAGGTGAGATCCACACGGAAGACGATAGCGGATAGCGCCGTGTGCGCAGCCCGTTTTATTGTTTTGAATCAAAATTTTAAAATTATTCAATGAGAATAAGTTCAAAGACTGCCTTTCTTCATGTTTTTTTGTTTTAAATTTGTTTGAAGGTCCTTTATTTTTTAGGCTATTTTATTGCGTGAATGTCTCCCTAAAAAATTAAGGGTCATCAAACCAATTTTTAAACATATAAGCCCGTTTTGCTCGAATGTTTTTTCATCATTTTTCATCTGAACATAAAAATGATGGACCAGATGGGACGTATTTTGTACCGAAAAGTGGCGCATGTTTCATTTCTCTGTACAGATTCCATCCAACGTGACTACCGCTCTCCTGACGTCATATTCCGAAACTTTTCCTCGTTTGCTATGCGTTTGGTACGATTTATTCCTGTAGTGAAGTCTTGAACTAAGGACCAAGTCTAGAACTAAGACATAGTATTCTAATGTCGCCTCGTTCTGCGCTTGGTCCTAAAATAACTTCAATTGTAACTACAGATGCGACGTTCAGCTGTTTGATTTTCAGCGGTTTTTGCACACCCAAAGGAAATAATTTCATCACTACTACGTGCAGAAAACGAAATGAGCGCCAAAAATGTTAGATCTCGGGGATCGAGGTTTGATACCGAAACAAAAATGCATAGAAATAAACATCCCTTTTTCATACATTTTCTGTACAGAAATTACCATATTTTGTTGAGTTCATAATGTATTACTGTAATATTACTTCTGTAATACATTGAAAGTAAAAAGAAAACATATTGATTGCTTATTGTCATGAACATCGAAGACAAACGCTTCCGTTCTACTGCCAACTAGTTTCTAATTCTATTCAGAGACATTACAATATTTTTTTCTTTGTTTATTTGCAACATTGTACACAGTCAAAGTATTATGCAATTGATTTTTTTATTCCTTATAAGGTCACGAAATACTTGTTTAATAAAATAACTCTGAACGCACGCATGCGGATGTACTTTGCTAAGGACTTATAACTTGGACTTAAGGACTAAGGAAAGGACTTATAACTTGGTTATAATGATTCCGACTGCGTGCACTCAACACTCCTCACATTAACATAAGGCACGCATCAGAACAAGTTTCGTTTCCATATATTTCATTATGAAGATAGATCTTGAATATGAAATGTCTTATTATCTTCGACTAGTTTATTGCTTACAATTGCAGGAGGCTCACCAGCTCGCTACGGTACGAAATTCGAACGCCTTCCTTTTACTTCAGTCCCATTACATGTTTAAAGAAAGAAAATTTCTCGACGTGCGTAACGCACATTAAATGCCTATCATGCAACACGGTGAAAGTTTGAACGAAGTAGAGCTCATCTGAGTGAAGCTCCAACATCCTAGTACGCAAGGTAACCATGCGATGTTTCTAAGCTTTTGTTTGATGTCAATAGCAAATATTATTAAACATACCAATACCAAGTGATTAGGACATAATAAAGAAAATAAAATCTTACTAATAAACAGAAAATTGGTATAAAAACATAGAAATAACGACATTTTTTGATAATTTATAACGCACTCAAGTTACCAGTTGTTTAATATTAATGATATAAAAATATTCAAAAACACACACGTAGTGAAGAGATTGAAATCACTTGGAAAATAAATTTAACTTGATCATGTAACCTTAAGAGTTACATTTATCACTTTCCCAAAACATATCCTGATGAGACGTTACAATCCAAATATCACAAACTACATCTTAGTTTTTGCAGAATATTATGAGATAAATAATAATTTATGTTAAATAATATGGTCCATAGCTTTTGCCTTCTACGTCAAACAATGACAAAACATCCACGCCTTACGCGTGATTTCAACCAACTCCAACACACAAAATAACCTTGTGCGGTTGGATCCCCAAAGTGTTAAATTTTAAAAAAGTATACAGGTGCTCCATAATTTACTCTGGCGCATTTGAATGGCGAGCTGACATCTGACCTAAATTCAAGGCGTTGAAACTCCCTTCTCCCCCAAAGGAGAGCTCTTGAGGGAGATGACTCGCACCGCCAGCCAACGCCACCCGATGCGTGCGCGCACACACGAGTTGGCGAGCGGCGCCCGTGCTGCGTGCGCGTGATGCGTATAATCCTCTCGCACTAATCGCGGGAAGCTAACGACACGGGGCCGTCTTCGGGCAGTGCAAGGGGCGGGGCCGGGCGGGTTGCGGTCGCGCTGCTTACAATGGGTCGGGCGGCTGGGTGCGTGGGCTGTTGTGCAGGCGAGCTGACGGGGTGGGCGGGCGTTGAGATGTGGCCGTGAGCCGTTCGGTGGGGGTGGGCGGTTGATCGAGTTGGTGGGTGGGTGGTGGGCGGGCGGTTGGGGCGGGGTGCGCGTTGGGCGGACGGTTGGGCGACGGTTGGCGGACGTTGGGCGGACGGTTGGGCGGACGGTTGGGCGGACGGTTGGGCGGGCGGGCAGTACGCGGGCGGTGTGTGGATAGTTGGGCGGAGCGTTGGGCGGGCGGCAGTAGGGGCGGGCGGTTGTGTGGATAGTGGCGCGGTTGGGCGGGCGGGCGAGCGCGGCGGTTGTGGTGGATGGTTTGGGCGAGTGGGTGGGCGGGCGGGCTGGTGGGCGGCGGCGGGCGGCGTGGGCGGGCGGGCTGGGTGGGCGGGCTGGGCGGGCGGCTGGGCGGGCGGCTGGGTTGGCGGGCAACCCGTGCGGCGCGTGGACCCTACGCGCTGCCGCAGGGCCTGCGGTCACCCGCAGTGCGTGCGGGGCGCTGGCCGTCGCCTCCGACGCGGCCGCAGGCTTCGCGGTCGCTGCAGCTACGCAGATGCCGACGCTACCGCTCATGCACAGGTTCTCAAACATCGCTAGCCTTCTGGGGCTCCTTTCACGTGGTGCGACAACGCGGACGTCGACCCTTCCGTTGTAATCAGTAAACTTAAGTACCTCTTCGAGGGAGTTTGTGGTGACATCTCTACTAAAAATAAGGGATTAATCGGAATTAATTTAGGATACAAATGAATGGAAGAGCTGAGATCTTAAATAGTCCTTAGCCACTTTCACGTCAGTATTAAAATAATCGTTTTCACTACGAATATTAGTGTACATTTTGTTTAGGTAGTGTGATGTGTAACAAATGACGGAATCTTTTGTTGTTTACTCTGTGGCAAAGAAAGTCGGACTAAAATCTTCATTCTCTTCCCAGAATTAACCCATTATGACACATAAATATATAGCTAACCTCTTTAATTATATAAGGATTAATGCGATTTTATTTCAGATTAGGATGTGGGTAGGGTTGACATTACAAGGATTTGAGGTTAAGTTGTGGGCCGGAGGGAGTATTGGCGATAATGGGATAAGGAGAATTGAGGCGGGAGGGAAGCGAAGTTAGAGTGGTGATGATTGTGCTGGTGACTAGATGAAAGCTTATGTTCGGGGTGGAGGCGTGATTGACAGTGCTGGAAGTGTTGATGACTGAGATAGAGGAGGAAAATGCAGAGGATAACGTGGAGGAAGGGAAGGAGAAAATGTAGAGGAGGAGGAAGAGGAGGAGGAGGAGGAGGAGGAAGAGGAGGAGGAGGAGAAAGAGGAGGAGGATGAGGGTGAGGAGGAGGAAGAGGGGGAGGGGGAGGAGGAGGAAGAGAAGAAGGAGAAGGAAGAGAAGAAGGAGAAGGAAAAGAAGAAGGAGAAGGAAGAGAAGAAGGAGAAGGAAGAGAAGAAGGAAGAGAAGAAGGAGAAGGAAGAGAAGAAGGAGAAGGAAGAGAAGAAGGAGAAGGAAGAGAAGAAGGAGGAGGAGGAAGAGGAGAAGGAGGAAGAGATGAAAGAGAAGGTGGTTTTGGAGTGAGGAGAAGGTGGTGTTGCAAACACACGCACTGCTCTGCCGCAGACGATGCCCTGCGCCGCTTCCCCTCTGCCATCGACCGCAGCGCGCTCCGCGGCGAAGGCCTTAGGCCGCCGCAGTCGTGGTCTGCGTTGTTCTCCGAACTGAAACTCTGCACGCGGCCTCTTAATGATCGCCCCTGTTGCGCCCTTAACCACAGCAAAAGCCCTCATGAAATGATAAATATAGATTTTCATCGATGCATATTGAAATTGATTGAATGCGCTAAATTATTGTTTGTATACGGAAGTTCTTATTTAATGAGCATGCGAGAACTTGACCAATAGTCGTATGTCAAATAACACGATTCAACATGTAATTTCGAACGTGATGAAAATGTTTATTAGGTAGATGAGTAAGAATTACAGTATTCTTCCATAAAAAATGTCATTTTTAGAGAAAATGAGAATACAAATATATCGTACGCATTGATAAATAAGACAAATGAAAAAGTAAATGAATAAAGAACAAAGCCTTTCCTTTTTTTGTGATTATTTTCTGCAAAAATTTTTCAGAATATGAATTTTTTGAATCCCTGATACATTTTCTATACAACTAAACTCATGATGGTCATAAATTTTGAATTTTAACTGAACTCTGGAAGAAATGAATTCCCAAGTACTCAAACAGGCTCGTGGCCTTATACGCTTCGGTTGTTGCTACTCCACTAGAGCAACGGCACCACAAGGTCCACGTGAAGGAAGATGGCGAAGCGATAACATCTTATCGGGGGTAAACTGTACATATTTCGACGTCTAGAGATAATAAAATTACGAAAATACAGGGATTAAAATAATAAATGGTTATATTTTTGTTCCTTTTAGTTTACGATGCTTACTAATTTGCCATTATATTAAAATGAAAATTTCCTGAGACCGCACGGACACATAATCCATCTTGTCTACGTTACCACATACGCGCTCGTACAAGCTTCGTCGCTCACTATGCCTCGGAAGCCACTCCAGTGGAAACGGCGTCACGGGGCCGGAGCGAGGCAAGATGGCGGCGCGATGCCATCTTATCGCGCGCGCAACAACGGACTCGGGCGCCGGCGCCTGGAGATGGTTGTCGGCGGCGGCGCCGCTCCTCCTTGCCGCAACTCAGCCGCCGCTCCCTCCGCCGTCGTCAACCGCCACCAACCCCTTCACGCACTACCGCCGTCCGTCCCCGCCAATACCCCGTCGCCAACCACATCCGCCAACACTGCTACTGCTGCGCTCTTCGCTACCAATTACCGCCGCACCGTCCCCGCCCACGGCCGCACTACCGCTGCCGCCCTCGCCAATTCCACCGCCTCCCCAAGTGCAATACCCCTACGTCGCGTACGTCCCAGGCCAACCACCACCACCGCTGCTTGTTTGAACCACCTCCGCTTCGTCCTCTATACTACCACTACCATATAGGCCCGCCCTCGCCACCTCCGACGCTCAGTCTTCGGCTCCCGCACCCAACCACCATCATCATGCGTCCTATCCCCCGCAGTGCATGTCTATCAACCCCTACCAATCATACTGCTGAACCGCGACTCCGCCTATGTCCGTCTTCGCCTACGACCAACTACTATCGCCGTCGCCACTGTTCCAACCCACACCTCGCCCTCCACACCACTACTGAATCTCGCCTATATTAATGTCCACCCCACCGCAGCCAACGCCCTCGCCCGCCGCGCCGGCCCTAACCACCTCCATCAAAGTCACGTCCCGTCCGTCGTCCCGTCCCGTCCCGTCCGTCCCGTCCCCTGTCCGTCCCGTCCCTCCGCGTCCCGTCTCCGTCCCGTCCCGTCCCTCCCGTCCCGTCCCCGTCCGTCCCGTCCCGTCCCGTCCCGTCCCCGTCCCCGTCTGGCGTCCACCGAGCGCATCCACGGCGTCCGCCCCCAAGGCGCCGCGCGCCGCCTCCCCCCCTCTTTTCCGGGTTTACCGCGGGCAGCGCCCTGCTTGATGCGCTGGTTCCGCGCGGGCGTCACCGGTTGCCCACCCCCCTCCTCCCGCCTCCAACGGGAGGAGGATCTGATTATCGCCCCGCAATCGGAGCGGCGAGATGGGCGGTAACGGTGCCCCTGCGTTTGCGACCGCGCCGCGCGCGCCGGACGCAGGAAGTCGGGGCTTAAGGCGAGTTTGTAGCGGCGCGCAGATAATACTCTGCGCATGCGGAGAAGGTACAAACGAGATAAACGCGACAGATCGCATCTCCGTGCGATCTTGGAGCGTGTTTACTACGCCTAGGAAAAGTAAAATGTGCTATATTTTATTTTTTATGTTTCAGCTTAGAGTCAACACGTACTTTGTAAAACACTACTAATTTTGTTCCTTAGTTCTGAAAGCAAATGTTGAAGTGCCTTCTCAAAGCAGAGTAAGTAAAGTGTAATCACATGGTGAGATTTTTGTACATTACCTGTCGTCTTGAATAAGAAGGATAAATGCCAGGAAGAACTTGAGAAAGTAGTCATAAGGCAAATGTCCAGTAAAATGAATGTCTTACACATAAATCTGGCTGGAAAATGTATAAAATAATTTAAGTAATTGTTACAAATCTACTGAACTCAATGTTTTGACAACAGCGTTCACACACTTGAATGCCCGTCACTGAACGCTTACCTCTCTATTGCCTCAGCTGTGCTGTTCGTTGGCCTCTGTATTTAGGTAATTTAAATAAGAACAAGTTATGTAACTTATTAGATAGTGTATTGTGCATGAAATTATAAATCTAGAACAAATCGGCAAATATTACCTTCGTAGCTTCACGAATCTTTTGTTCCTTAGTACAGAACAACCGATTAATTTGCAGAAGTACTTTCCCCAAGATTTCGCCACTTCTTATATCCGCTGAACGCGTTAACAATTGAGTTTTAAAACCTAATTATCTCGCTAATATTTCCGGCCTACATTTAGTCGTCTATCAACTCACCAACTCGATTCAATATTCTTCAACAAACTTGCGTCGATGGTTACCGACGCAATATCCCTCAATTGTGTCTTTTATCACGAGTTCGTACCACACGTACGAGTTTATATTCTCATATCATAACAGAAATAATAGTAATAATAATGATGATAATAGTAATTATGATAACAATAATAATAATAATAATAATAATAATAATAATAATAATAATAATAATAATAATATGATAATGATGATTAATATATCCGATAAAAATAATTCTCACAGTCAGTATCACATTGGAAAGTGGAGACAGTGCCAAAAGGAGCCGGAGGAGTGCAACACTTTAAACGCAAAATTGTCCCGTCCCCCCGGCACCACCTGCCGCTTCCCGAGTCGCCGTTGAATGAACTGAAGCGTACAATACGCGCGGAAGCTGTCACCTGGCGCCGCTTGCAAGGCGCAGATGGCAGAGCGCGGCGATGATATGACAACCTTTCAGCTTTCCACTCCGGGTTGTGCACCGCACAACTTGCTTCCACGCTCAAAGCAGCGAAGTTATCTGTTATGAAGTGTTTAGGGTGCTGAAAAAGTCACCAACGTAATACTCGGTCACTATAATCGACTTAATCGAGGCTTAAAGTAAATTATTTAAAACTGACGAAGGAAAAAATAAAATTTCATCGGGAATTAGAAACTACATTTTGTTGTCTAAATTTACCGCCAGGTTTCGAGGCATCGTACAGCTTGCTTCCACGCTCAAAGCAACGAAGTTATCTGTTATGAAGTGTTTAGGGGGCTGAAAAAGTCACCAAAGTAAAGCTCGCTCACTAAAACCGGACCTAGGCTTAAAGTACATGGTTTAAAAATGATTTCGGAGAAAATAAAATTCCATAGGGGTTTAAAAATGTGCATTTTGTTTTCGAAACTTACTGTCAGGTTTCGAGGGTTGTCATCTTGTGAGTGGGTAGTAGTGATATAAGAATATTTAACGCAATCATCAATCTCGAGTATAATAGACAAATTATGCTGAAAAGAAAAGAAACTTCACGTATCATTGTTTAGCCATTACTTTACCTTTCACGTGTTCAATGGATATGATACAGAATATACTTAATATTTCACAGTGTCATATATTTTGGTCAACAATAGTGTTTTATTTTCATTGCAAACAATGTTGCTTGATAGATAACTGATATACAGAAAACATTCAAGAGAGACATGCGATTTAAAATCAAGTTTACAGAGACTGATAGACCAGTGTAGAATTTACAGACACGTCGTAGATATACGCGAGTAGACATCAATTTTACAGGTTTTGACCTAATGCGACCAAGGACATCCTTTGTAAAGTCTACTACCAAGTAGGTACAAGTCTAAAGTAGCGACAGTTGGGTCTCCCCCGCCTTGAGACCAGCCGGCGCATTTGAGTAACCGTATAGTAGACTCACTGGAGCTTAAAGATTTTATATTTACTGTCCGCTTCGAACCTGGCGGTTCAGTCTTCCACGGGCTGGCCGAAAGCACTTCCTCCCCGCGTAACGTCTTCACCCGCTTCCCCCTCGCAGCGCCGCGACGCCCCTGGCCAAATACTGCGCCCGCGAGCGCTTCAGTCGTAAAAGTGTAGGACAAGCGCCCAACAACTTCCGTCCCGAGCGTTTTTACTGACCAGTTCCGGCGGCGGCGGCGCATTTGCATGGGCGCAGCGCGCGTGGCCGAGTGCGTGCGAACGCAGCGCCACCTGTAAATCAAGATGGCTCGCACGAGATAATCCCCCTGACGCCAACCAGCGCCCCTCCGAATGCGCACCTCAAACTGCGACGCCGCTCGTGCATACGCACAGTACTAACCAATGTGCTTTGAAATCCTGAGGTCTGGGTCGCTACATTCCGCGTTGCAGATTACGTTTCGTTGCTTATGTACGCGTGTGTTTAGTATATTGTATCCATTGGTCGCTGTCACTTTCTTCTTTGACGTCTCTTCTATTCTAGATACCATTTTGTGCACAGCCACCTGTAAATGAAGAGGGCTCGCACGAGGTAATCCCCTGACGCGAGCCAACCCCCCACCCCCCTCCAAGGCGCCCTGCCGCCTAGACGCAGCGAGCTTACGCACAGCGCTAACCAATGTGCTTCGAAATGCTAGAGTCTGGATCGCTACTTTCGACTACTACTACGCGTTGCAGATTACGTTTCGTTGTTTCTGTAAATTTGTATGAAGTATATTGTCTTCATTGGTTTACTACTGGCTACGACTTTCGCTTTCTCTTTTGACGTTTTTTTTCTTTTTTAGATACTATTTTCAGCAAAATTTTGTGCTTCATTGCCTGTATCATTTCCTAGGAGTTGATGGTCTGCACCGACATCTTCTCTACAGTAATTTCCCAAAGTCATTTTAAGAGGCTAGTAGAAAACCCAACAACCTGTTACATAGTGTAATTTTGCTACACAGAACAAAACCATTTGACCAGTTTCTCTTTGAGCTCGATGTTTTATTATAAATATTGTATTCAAGGATTATTTAGATTAATATGTTCACGTTTTCGTATATATTTTTGCAGAAAACCATTGTAGGATTATGTAATTGGCTTTTAAAATATAAAGATTGCTGAGCGAACTATCTGCTTAAACATTTTTGAGTTTGATCTAATAAAGTACAGATTTTGCTCATTTTGATGCATTCACAAGTAAACATTTAGTTTTCATATTCGAGAAAACTTTGATGTACTACACTATTTGAATAATTTTTTATTTCCATTTTCTCTTTTATTTATTTATTTTTTTCAAGTATAAACGACAACTTCTTGTGAACCTCATACTCGTATCTTCTTCAGACTTTTTACTTTTTGTCTCTACAATAGCATTGTGCATTACTGACATTACCAGAGGATTTCGTGTACCAAATATTGCGGGGTGATTTAGTACATAAAGTGATCTAAGCCTAACACTAATCTTCTTGATCAATTTGATTCATAATAAGCAATTGAGTTTTATAACAAATATATTAATACCGGCACGTTTAATACCCCCCTCTGCAAATTCCTATAGTGACCAGGGCACGTGACTGCCAGAAGCGCAGACGGGGCGTGGCCCGAACGTGGCTCCAGGCGCTGCTCTGAACGACGGCGCCCGCAGTCACCGCAACGTCGGGGTCTAGTGACATACGCGCCACGCGCCACGGCTGCCTGACACGATCCACTTTATGGCAGGCGGGAGGGGAGAAAGAGGGGAAAGAGAGGGAGAGAAAGGGAGAGAGAGGGAGAGAAAGGGAGAGAGATAGAGAGAGGGAGATAGAGAGAGGGAGATAGAGAGAGGGAGATAGAGGGAGAGAGAGAGGGAGATAGAGAGAGGAAGAGAGAGGGAGAGAGAGAGGGAGATAGAGAGAGGAAGAGAGAGGGAGAGAGAGGGAGAAAGGGGAGAGAAAGGGGGGGCACGAGATGCACATGCCCCGCCCCGCCCCCACGGACATTGGCTAGCGTTAAGGACAAACTGCGGAAGAAAAAGAAAATTTGTAGAAAGCGTATTTTTGTGTTGTACGAATATTTAGAAAAATAATGTGCTGCATGGAGAAACAAACACGATTCTTTAAGAAAATAAATTCAACTCGAAACACGAAAAAATCTTTAATCTAGCCTGCATGGGAACTGGATATAGGTATAAATAATACAAGATGAAAATGAAATATGAATTCTGTTATAATGCGTAGCAGTCATAGTTGATTACGATAGACAAGGAACTGAAACAACACAACGTCTTGTTTTTGCCGTTCCCTGAAACATGATGATCGATTTCGAAACGTGGAATGAAGGAAATACCATGGTGTTAGTGTTTACAAAAGCTAAAAGCGACAGACAACGGATACCGCACAAATAATAATATTATTTCAATGATCGAACGAGCTGAGAAGCGAAGTGTGGAATACTGCAGAGACTACAAGCGCACGTGAAGTCTCAAAATGAAAGCATTTTAGAGATTTTCCGACATGAATGGCCAACATCAGTTCCCCTGGTGTCGTCGTTCATACAACTTCGCTCACACTCCCACACACATTCACATGTATACACATACGCAGGTTCACGCACACACGTACACATACGCAGGTGACGCGTACTATCACAGTCGCACGAGTGCACACAGGTTCCTGGTCGCGCCTGCCTCCGCAGCCGTCTCCACTAGTAGCCTTCGCGAAAACCTTGCCGGCGCGGCGCGTCCGCCGCCCGGAGGCGGCGGTGGCGGAGGCAGGGGGCGGAATCGGGCGGCGGCGGCGCGTGGCGGTCGGTCACGTGACGCGCTACCGGGGCCAGATGTGCGGGCAGCTGGCCGCGGCGAGCACGCACTCACGCACACACACACACGCACGCAGTGGGCGGCGCGGGTCCCTGAGCTATAAGGCACAGCTGCGGCAGGCGCGGGCGCCGGGCCGCCGCGCCGCCACGCGCCTGCCCCCACCGCCTCCGATCGCCCGCCGCCGCCGGCCGCGCTCCGCCGCCGCCTCCGCCGCCGCCGCCGCCGCCGCCGCCGCCGCCGCCTCCGCCGCCGCCCGCCGCCGTCACTGCTGGCTCGCGTCCTCTGCGGTCATTTGCGTCCAGCTGCCACCGCCGCCGCCCGCCGCGGCTCGCGTCCTCTGCGGTCGTGCGTCCAGCCCGACACCACCACGCACCGCCGGCGCAAGTTCAGTGGACCATTGGAGGCCGTAAGGTGCTTCGCCGTTCGGGCCCCGCCGCGGGGGCGGTTCCGGTGCGTGGCGCGCGCGGGCGCGGCGCGGGCGCGCATTGCGACGGGCGTGCTGAAAATAGTAGCTGCTCAAAATAAACCGGGCCGGCCCGGCGCGGCTCCGTGCGCTCTCGCTATGACGGGCGCCGCCCCCGCCGCCGCCGGCCGCCGCCGCGCCATGAATATGTCAAGGACGCTGTGCGCTGCAACGCCCCCCCGCCCCCTCCCGAGCAGGTTGACGCGCGCGCAATGTCGTGTGCACTCGCGTTGGCTTCCGGTCTTTTGCGCGGGGCGCAATTTCCATTTTATCAGCCTATTCACATCAATAAACGGTTAGTTTAAAAATTCGATATTTATAATATTTTAATGTTCAAATTAAATATCACGATTTAGAAATATTTACGCCGTAAGCCCGATAAACAGGAAAGAACACAACCAGACTGTTATGAGTATTATCCGCGGTCGCACAATACTTTTCGTAATATCTACTTATGAGAAAAAAAAATCTTTCAAACAAAAATATTATTCTTTGGGACATGTGTACTCATACGCCAATTTTAACTCCAACTCATTTGTTTCGACTGTTCTTAACGGATGGCGTACTGTTAAATTCTTAACAGACTCTCACCGTTAAGAGGTTTTCGTTCTTTCGATTGCGTGAAGTCGATATAACAGTACGGTATTACGGTAAGAATTAAAGCGTGGATGTATTTTTCGTCGCGTATTCTTTCATGTTGATTAATAAATAATGAATTTCAAAAGAAAGTCAACAGAAATATGACCACTAACAATTTTTAAAAGCGTTCCTGGCAAACGTTTGCACCTCTAGAAATTCGCGTTCATGGTAGAAGAATTTGAATGTAACTTAGAATTTCACTAGAAACAACTTGATACATCTCGTGTATATTTACTTTATTAGAAATAAACATTATATCTCTACTAAAGTGATGTCTGATTCTTAAAAGGATTTATTAATATTCTTTATGAAAGTATCTTTTTACATCAATATTCTAATTAGGTTTTCAGGAAGTGTAGGGTGCTACTCATCCACGGAGTCAATGACTCTCTAATGTCGATACGAAACGTTACGCTTCAAAGAATTAGAAAATGCCAGTAGTTTGAAAATGCCTTTGAGGTGCTGGCTGATGGACGATTGTTAATCACATGAATTCCAACACGCTTTCCTCCCAGAGGGCAAACGAATAGATTGAGAGAACATTAAATTAATTTCGAATTAATTTCAACTTGGAGTAATATTTTGCATAAGTAATTACATGCTTCTCCCGATTGACAAGTGGCAAAATTGGAAAATAGTATATTTGCATCGTGGAAACTTAATTTCAATATTTAAAATTCGAACCTGTGATTTGAGATAATTTTGTTGACGCCGTAAAATTATTGAATTTCCGTTCCGACATATACATACATATTATAAACGCCACGTAACTTATATTTTAGCAATGTTCTACAATTTTGAAAGCTTGAGTAATTTCTCGTACACTTTTGGTAAGTATACAAGTTAATTATCACAAGTTACAAAAACATTTAATCAATTAATTGTATATTCTTCTCATTTGACGTTTGAACATTTTCGTTATTTTAACATACACATTTCAAGGCCGGAATCTACGATATCCTTTATTTACGTTCGAGTCATTTCATTCAAAATGCATTAGACTATTCGCTCAAAATTCCACATCATTAGGTCAACAATCCTCACACATCATTTGCAACTACCTTTCCAAGGAAGTTGCGTATTATTATCAACAAGATATCCCCACTGTGCTAGACATTTTCTACCAGACAACACCGAACTGTTCTTTGTGAGTTAGAGGAAACCACCTCGACGCGTAGATGAATGAAATACGGAGAGAGAAAAATAAAAGAGTAGGGTTGAAGGCAGCTGCTGCTCATTTGTCTCCGGGGGCTGTTTCCGGCCGCGCTTTCCAACTCAACCTCAGCAGCGCTACTCGACGCACAGTGGTTGGGACTGGCTCCAACCGAGCGAAGAGCAAATCTCCTGTGATTCGACGTGGGATTTACGATCAAAAATACACCTTAAAAGTATACTATTTAAAGACCGACGTTTGATACTTACGTTAAACTCGATGATCAAGAATAATGAGACATTATCATAATGGATAATTGTTTACTTCAATGCAGTTACCCTTTGGCAACGTCCAGAGGGCAGGAGCTTGAGGTCCTGCCCTCAGTGAGACGCAGGCTGCATATTCGAGTCCTACGAGCGGTTTGGGTGTTATTAAGTGGTTGTGAGGTGATAGCATTCCATTGAATTCCGTCCAAGTCATCATGACGGTGCTGCGAAGCTTAGTCCACTCGCCTTCCACGGCTGACACCGGTGTTCCAAATCCCGGTCGAGCCACGTGGAGTTTGCGGTGGACAAGGCGGGTTCGTGGGGTGGCGTGGGGTGGGGTGGCGTGGCGTACTTGCTGTTCTCCCGTTGACCCTGCCTCTTACTCCACGGTTGCAGTGTCGTAATTCAAAGATATTCGGATAAGAATCTACTCATCCAAATCGAACCTTTGTTTCTAGGAATGGAATTAGAATGGAGGTTAAGGCACAAATAATAAAGAATCATCACGCCATTTACAATTACCAATCTCTCACCTCTCTGGTGAGCACCACACCATCCTTCCATCATTGGAAGACAATGGCAAATAACACTAGAAAAATCCGTTGCAAAATCTCTTGGCCACGAGTTCCTTCAAATCGATCGAGGAATACCAATTTGGGAGAAAATCAACTGAATGGGCACTAGAGTTGACCGCAGATGGACGTTTTGCCGTCAATCGATTTTTCGGTATTAAGGACCCATAAAATGGATTCTGGATTCACAATATGTTAGAAAAAGTAATTCACTACAAATAGGAACAAGATGTATCTACATTTTCGTTAACAGCTCCCAAAGAGTTTTTATGTCGAAAAATCGCCCTATTCCGACGCATAACAACAATACTATCTCTTCCTACGAAGTAGGGAGCGAGAAAGTACAAAGACGTTCATACAGACGTAAGCCGCGAACATCCAACGCTCATGAACGCTATTAATAAGACATTCGTCATCTTACAAGGTCATCAATGCGTTGGAGTCACTCTCACTAATGCGAGTTCTCTTTCCTCGCCCCCGGCCTCCAGCGCGTGTCGATTTCCGCGCAGGCGCAGACGCGGGCGCGGGGAGGCCACAGACCGTCGGCGACGCGCTCTCCCGTAAAAACGCGTGGGCGTGGAGCAATCTGCTCGCGCGCGACCTTGGGCCCCGCAGTGCGTGCGAACGAGCAGGGCAGGTGAGGTGAGGTGAGGTGAGGTGAGGTCGCGAACGCGGCTGCCGTGCGAGCGACGTGCCATTACCACGAGTATAAACTGAACAAGAGGAGTTGCAAACGATGAGGGAAATAGTCGCATGGGAGATGATGCTGTGGTGTAGTTTGTTTCTAACTTACGGCTTGGTAATATTAAAATCAAGATATTGAGATTATGGAGGGATTAATCCTACAAATTTGATACGCAATGGACCTCATATCTCAATTTTCGTATGTGATATTATGAACTTTGTGAACCAGTATTAATATGTAATTCGGACATTGCAATATATATTTGCATTTAAAATAAAGATAGAACCAAAAATTGTGTCGTTCGAATAACAAATCTGTGATTGACTAAAAGGTAACCAATGCAAATGAAGATTATAGAGATTTAAGAGATTTCTTTCCCTGGCACAATATATCATTTAACTCTACTATAAATATTTTCAAACGTCAAACTTGTAAAATAAAAGATATTCATGCACAATGGCAAATTGACAAATTGGCACTGTACAAATCGAACTGAAGCTCAAGAAAAGAAAAAAAATACAAAATTTTTTGAATATGAAGTAAAAACATTGGACCAACATAATGTGGTTTTAAATTACAAATTAAACCCGAGTAGTTTCAGTATTTCCCCCTCACGGGGTTCCTATTATCTAATATAGTAATGCAGCTATGGAAATTAAAATTAGAATTGAACATTTCATATTCAGTTTTCAAACTCAAGCAAGAAAATATATTTTATGTATTGGTGCAAAAATTGATTTTCGATTACAGTTACCCGAAAGATACCGACTTTTACAATCGCCGTTGTAATCTTGAAAATATTTGGCATTTTCTTCTCCAGTACCTTAAAACACTCGCTTCAGAGGCTAAGCAGATGTCTTCCCCTGCAGGTGATCACGAGAGTAGTTTGCCATTGGAATCAAGTGGATGGATTCTACTAAGGGTGATGAGATTTGAGTGAAGGTACATGATCGATTGTGGATGGGACGATGTTCTTGTAGGACATATGTTGGTCTGAAAAACCACTTAGTGTCACAATCACAAAGTGAAACGCACTGAGGGGAGTCGAATCCACGTCATTGGCTTGGCGTACTTGAACGCCGCTCCATACTCCTATCCCTCTGAGGACAGCCCTCTTCTAGAGAACCGATTTTCAAGCTGGCTTTTAATCAACGATTTCCGAGTAATCGCAAAGACGTGCAAGTGCACAGGGCCGGTGCATGCACGTGTCTGACATGCACGCGTTTGACAAAAATACGCCCATCAAATGCAAGCGTGTAAATCAGGTCTTCGGCTGCAGGAAAGTAAGCGCAAGGATCTGCCGAACGCTGGAACGCACGCTGCAGCAGCAGCGGCTGCGACGGGGGCGGAGGAGCAGAAGGCGGAGGCGACTGCGCGTGGCCGCCATGTTGCGCCGCCAGCTGCCGCCCCGCGCCGCCAGGTGGCTGCTGGGCGGTGGAGGTACTGGAGGCGGCAGGGACGGCGTCACCTGGCTGCTGGCCGCCGCCTCTGCCTCCTTCTTCTT
Source organism: Gryllus bimaculatus (assembly GCA_017312745.1). Lineage (NCBI taxonomy): Eukaryota > Metazoa > Arthropoda > Insecta > Orthoptera > Gryllidae > Gryllus > Gryllus bimaculatus. Next base: position 7,761,326 of record BOPP01000029.1, read on the forward strand.
CTTCTCCTCCGCCGCCCCGCCCGCGTCACCTGCCGCGCCGGAGACACGTACCAAAGCTCTCGGGGCCTCCGCGACGCGTGTTCCGGGAACATATGTATGCTCCTTATGACACGCCCTACCTGCCGCCCCGCCTCCGCCCCCACCACCGCAGCAACTGTCGCCTCCGGGGGCGCGGATTTCAAGTGTTTTGTTTGTCTGGAATGCCCCCCCCCCAACTTCTGACTCGGCGTATGTCTTTGAGGAATCAATTTCCTTGATTTGGTTGAGATTGTAGTTTATTTCATTGCAAGGAAAAAATCACACTGAAGGAAATTAAAAGTAACTCGATTAGAAACTTATAAAACAATGTTTAAAGATTGCTGATAATTCTTTCCTTTCCTTTCGGATTCCGCATAGGATAAAAATAAGAAACAAAATATTGCAAATGTTCACCTCTTAACCACCTCGAACAATTAAATGAATTTCTAATACAACAAGCGCCATCACCCCCTCCCCAAAAAAAGGCTCGTTCGCAAAACACCTATTTATGTGTAAGCTTATAATTTACTACTGAGTGTACTCTACCAGCTGAGTTTAACTGAAATGTTTTCTTAAATATATTTTGCCATATGCTCAGCTCACATTTTTCTCTTGGGTGTTTGAAACGTTACTCTTCTAAATCGGGGAAAATTTTATATTATATTTTTACAACTACGAAAAATAAACAATATGATGTAGATATACATATGTCATTTTATTTCTTTGCTTAGAAGAAACGCTAAGCACATTTTTCTGTAAACAATGAAGTGAAGCAAGCACGTGTTTGTAGCACCTGCCTCCAAGCGGTAGAATAAATACTAATTCAAAGATTACGGCAAGAATCGCAATTTCAGATATCTCGCACGTCTTTCATTCCCGTATAAATAGCCTTGCGAAGTTCTAATCAAGAGAACATCGGCACATGTGTCAAAAGACCTAATAGGGGCGTACGTGGAACAGGTTGGAAAACGCTCAGCAAAGATAAAATCTTACCCATCCATTCCCCCAGCAATCTGTGTTTGACTTTTTTCCCCTCTCGTTCGCGCGTGTCGACATGTTGACTTAACGCAACGATTCCTTTCTCACCTCCAATTCGAGGAATCATTTAAAGCTAATCTGCTCATACATCAACTCATTAGCATGAAAACGGCAGCCACAGTGGCACCAGTACCTGAGAGGTGAGGGGGACCGATCCGCAGACCCTGCGGAGCACCTACCTCATCACAAAGCCTGACCCAGGAAAAAAATCACGCACGCTGCGACGCGGGGCGGTGGGCAGGTGCGGCGAACGCAAGTCATGCGAGGTCTACTCCAGAGCCGCCGTGAAGAATCGCCACCTCCGAAGTAATTCGATATTCCCTGCCGATAAGCGCCTATCCAATCTGCCAACGGGGCGAGCCATTGTGGTCCCCGCGGGGCGGCGCTTATCGCCCGCCGCCGAGTGCGCCGGGCGGGCGGGCGATGGGCGATGGCGGCGAGCGACGTGCCAACAAACGCCCCCGGGGCGGTCCTGTCGCTCTGCGGGAGATGGGAGGCAAGGCACTACACACAAGGCGGGTAGCGATTCATGAACGTCACTTCGGCAATTGTGGATGGGGGCGTTTTCAAAATTAATTTTCATCTCTTGGTACCTGACTTCAAATGTTAATGGGGGATTTGTGCCGATCCCAAACGTTCCGTGGGAAAAGGATTTGTGCAGACTTCATTTCTTCCAGCAGAACTGTTTTCTATCGCTCTATTTGCATTGTTAATGTAATTTTTAAATTAACATTTAGTCACAAAACAATTGGCCATCACACGACGGAAACTGATAATAGAAATCGCAGGACATCATTAAAAAACCAGGAAGATTTGAAATACAATAATATGATTAATGGTGTTCTATTAGTTCAAATGATTCTCAATATTCTATTCAAGAGTTGACAACATATGGGAATAAACTCAATTTCAATAAGTAGTAACATATTATTGCATAGTTAATTCAGAAATTTATTTCATAGTAATACGTCGTAGAAACTGTCACGACAGCAGAAATTTGTATTAGAGTAAATTTTGCTCTAGGAGAAATTGCAAACAGAAATGGGAGATAAAATATCTTATTCATATGCATGTTAAGGACACAATCAGTAAATTTCTGGTACAAAAAACAAGTTCCGACTTCGACAACGGAGCGCTATACAAGCCCGGCGCAGGTGTGTTGCTCGCCGATCCCGCGTCACAAGAAGACAGACGCGCAGGATCTCGCAGTCGTCATCCGTCACTGTAATCGGGCTCGAGACGCGAACGAGGTTTGCACTTAGCGCCTGCGCGCAACCGCTGCCCCCCTTCCATTCCAGCTATGCCGTAGACAAACCCGTCCAGAGGCCGCACGACATCACCCCCAGCATGTCTCCTCCTTTCTTACACTGCAGTCGTCGTCAATACCTCATCCTCCACCACCTCCGCTGCCACGTTGCCACCGCCATCCTGCACCCACCTTCACCGACGGGCATGTACCAACTGCATCCCGAAGTCAACATTTCCTAAGCCGTTTAGCTACGTCCCCCCGAAAACGCATAGTCCGACTCCATCCCGTTCTGTTTTTCTCCTTGGTATGAGGAATAATTTATTCGTTTTTCGTGGTTTGCTTACAATGATATTTATTATATTTTATATTTGATTATATTGATTATATTCTGTTTGTTTTCATGAATTATTTGTTTGGTCTTTTAGAGCTCTGCCAACATTCAAAACCACCTCGTAAACGTTTGTGGAAATAAATGATGAAATCACCTACCAAGATGAGGGAAAAGTAATGGAAGGGATGCAGTCGGGCGATTCCCTCACCGAGACGTTCGATTCCCATTCCGCCCTCACCTTCACCGACCCTCCTTCACCGTCACTACTACATCACTGTTCCTACTACCACCGCCCCCTATCGCGGTACTGCACAACCGCCACCCATCACCTCCACCGTGGTTTCTTCACCACCACTACCCCAACCGTCACCGTCCCCATGTCGCATTACTTCATCACCGCCGTCCATCACCTCCACCTCCACAAACTGCCACCCCCACCGCCCCCGCCAAGTCGCGGTACTGCACCGCCCCCGCCGGCGCCGCGCCGCCCACTTGGGCGCCGTGCCCGTATCGCGCGACAGGATGGGCTTTCCTTGTACCTGGAAATGTACGGCGCGGACAAAGCGCGCCTCTGTGCCCGCCCTCTCCCACCCTCCCGGAAGACTCACGCCCCCTCGTGGGCAGCGCAGATAAGCGAACATCTCGCGGATTCTTATGACGCGTACATCGGCGGGAAAATACGGCGACGCCGCGCGCACGCCGCCTCGTTCCGCCGGCAGCGCCGCCACCGACGCGACGCCACCCGCGCTGTTTCGCTATCGGATGGGGGTTGATGGGTGCGGCGACTGCACCGGCCGCGAAGGGCTACAACTCCCTCGCGCGTACTCGCCGTAAAACCACAGCGCTCAAACGTGGCTGTAGTGTGGAATAAACGGCGATGACGTGGAATGGCTGCGGGAATGATAATGAAGGCTTGATAGCATTAGATCGAATTGAATGAAAAATGACGTAGAATTACTGTTATGAAGACGGTGACGTACTATGACAGCAGAAATGACACACAATACTTCATAGAAATACTTGGTAGCAATGCTTGACAGCTTGATCAATTGAATAATTGAATACGAAGTCAAAGAAAGAGCAGATTCTTCTCAATAGATATCCATTAGACATTTTCATGAATTGACATATTTAGATTCTACAGTCTAGAAATCGAGTATCTTCAGTTATTGGAATGGTAGAAATTAAGAGACGCGTAGAATTTACGTTCAAGAAACCAGAAAATATATGAGTACTAAAGAAAATGTACACTCTAGAGAGGGCGTTTTAAAATAATGTTTAAGTATAAGATTTGGGAAGATTTCTCATAATTATAAAATACAGCACTGAACCCGATTAATGAGCTAAATAGAAATAAATACTGGCATACAGTTTACAATGAAACAACAGCGCAAAAAAGCACATAATGTGTTGAATAAAATTAAAAGCCAGTGAAGATGGAGACTGCAAGAAACATTAACTAGTGCGATCAAATGTATTGAAAATGTAATATTTTAACAGAAATAAGAGAAGATGAGAATCATTCTCTTGTGGATATGACGCTTAGTTCAAGTTTTCCAACCAACATTCAATATAATGTCATTGAACATTTCAAAGCTGCTGCGTATGAGGAAAAACAGTGAGATCAGGAACGTATGAGAGTCAGTACTGCCACATATTTAATTAGCGTACATAAATTTCTTCATGAAGGTTACCAAAACAGTCATCCCATTAGAAAGTACGACACGCATTTCATCGGTTTTAGCAAACCCAATACCAAGAGGTTTTTTGGTGTTTCCGGATGCGTCAACTCCTAGGAAAACATTAGTCCCGTACTTGTTGTGCATGTTTCTCCTCCAGTGGAGATCAGTACAGATTTACCCGTCGGCATGCAGTGTTCTCCCGTATTTTTCCCGTATCTTTCTTCAGAAGGCCACCGTCCGAGCCTCAACAAGCTCTAAGCGCCCAACTGTTCCCCCGACATGTGTGATCGTACAGTGCATATAAGTACGAGTACAAGGGTGTGTGTAAGAGGAGGGGAGAGGACAAAAATGAGAAAAGAAAGATTGCGCACGGTCCGTGGCCCGTTTGTTAGGATACTGCTCCGGCATTCGTCTGGAATACATCGGAGAACTCACGGAAAAGTAAGTATGAGAGCAGACGGCGACTAGAAATCTCCTCCGCACAGAGGTTGAATTCGAAAATTCCGCTCCCTTCGGAACTCAAAACCTACGCTCTCGCAGTCACAGTCACAGCCAACTGAGCCTTTGCAAGCGAGCGCAATGGTCGCTCGCCCCCTCCTCCTGAGAGTGTCGGGGCCATGACACCTGAGAGCCTGCGCGCGTGCGCCCTCTGGGCTCGGCTGGGCCTTCGGCGCGGGCCATTCTCTCACAGCCTGTTTTTCGGCGACGGCGCGAGCGCTAACAACGGTTCGCTCCATTTCACACAAGTAAGCTCCTTATCCCAGCACCAGGCTCCAATGTGCGAGCACAATGCCAAAAAACGGCGCCTTTCGCTTCTGCGTTCAATGGCCCGGAAATCTGAGAAGATGCTGTGTCTCTTAATCCGCACTTAAAAATGGTAACTCTATGCCAGCGTTTGCGCCAAACAGCGTACAAAGACTTCTATTGAACTGGATAGAAAACGTTTTCTGAAAGTATTTTGAAGAAATGTTGAGTCTAAGTCTTCGATTTACAGTGGTATTGGGATGTATGCTGACCAGCTGGGGTCAGTTTAATCTCCGAGTGTCCAGTTGGTTCGACATAAAAAATTTACATTTGAAACATTCCCAGTCCCCTCACTAAAGTGTAAATAAGGCAACGATTTCTTTTACCATTGAATATTTTCTGTGCGGGATGTATCTAGAAAGTATAGTGTGAATAATACCTGAGAAAAAGTGCATTATTTAGTAAGTTGTACTTATTTCATTGAAGTTCGAAAGAGGTCAACACAAATAGTTTGCATTCAGATATGAGCAATAAACTTCCCTTCGTATGTACTTGATAAATTTTGAATAAACTTAAATAAATGCATTTATTTTAATGAAACATTAAATAGCTAGAAATTTGTTCATAACAATTGTCAATATCCGAAGCAGGAAAAGTACTCGCTTGATTCCAATTCAACAAAGAACGAGATACTGGACGTTAAATTAATCGACTGATAATACTGGACGTTAATCTCCATGCGAAGTCCTACGTCTTTATATGGCGTGAGCAAAAGTTCATCTCAAGGTCCTTTCCATTACCATGATGTCGAGTGCCGAGTGTTTTGATAATCATACTCTCTGAAAGGTACAAATTTGTGGTTAACAACCTGATATTCGTTCTCAATAACACAGTGGTTCATACCGGCAGTTCAAATTAAAGTGGATCGTTGCATGTTCCCGAGGTGCTTGTTATCGTTGCATATGAAGCGTATGTTGCATGCTCTCATCCTTCTTGGGTCACTGAACCTTTAAAGCAGAGAGGAGTGACCGATTACAAAGAACTACATGGAGTATACTATTTCTAATTTAATCTCGGAAGTTCATTATCTCTTTAAATTGTTATTTCACACATCATTTACTTTTATTTCGTTCTCATCACTTCTGTCATTATTTCCTTCGTGCCTTTACACTAACCATCTATCACACAACGTGTTGTAAAAATACATTTTATGGTAGTCAGATGTCACTTTGATAAAATTTCAATAATAACTCCTACAAAAAACTAAGATAAACCAATGGTGCAACAACATCACATACTTTCGGAAGTTATTTGCAATGGTTGTGTAATTTTGTAATATCGATTGAAACAACAAAAATATTTCCTAGGGCTGGTATTCGTATCTAGAAACCTCAGAACCTACGTAACCAGGTACCTATAAAACTTGGTACCTAGGAACTTCGGCAAGCGATCTCTACCGACTCTAGCAAAGTTCTCTTCTACAAGGCGTTATTAAGTAAGTTTCTCTATGTCGTCAACAAGAAAACACTATTTTATGGGGAAAAAAAATTGTAGCATATTCAATACGTTGCTCTATTTTGTCACATAATTACCAGCACAATTGAGATATTTGAAAACCCTTGAGATCAACATTTGTATCTCTCTGTCTGCCGCCTGGGATAAGATGGACCAGCGTTTGACCGGAGCATGCAACTCTACGACACTGCACGCGTAATGTTGATCGGAGAGAAATTTATAGATGTGTAAGAAAAAAATGGAAATTGATGGAGGTGAGATCAGGTTTTTTAGGGTGGATGGTCAAACACTACCCAGTGAAACAGAATATTTGTTGTCTCATGTGTGGCCGACCGTATAACCATCCACCATGAAGTTCATATCACGTCACCAGCGAATTATGACTTCTTTTTTAAAATTACGCGAAACTACTCACTTACAAATGTTTGTAATCATTTTCAAATTCCTACTTTTAAAAAGATGTTTCCTTCTGAAAAAATCTCATCAAATACTTGAATAATGAAATGCACAACTGATACTTACAATTCTTCATATTCGAAATAAGTCGAGAAATATACCAGTTTCCAGATGCAATAGCACTCAATATTAATAATATTTAAAAATAAAAATTCCGTTTATTTAACAATATTTAATATTAAATTACAAAAAATAAATACATATACGGAGATTTATGCGTTTGACATCTCCAAGAACAAGACATTGGCTTCAATTAGTCAATTTTAATAAAACGAATAATTAAATAACGTATGAGAGATGAGTAAGAAGGTGGAGAATGGAGGCGTTGTAGACGACGTTTACAACGGTGTCAGTCATTTTTAAAAATTTTTGTCAGTTTGTTAGTCTTTGCCCTGTGGCTTAGGTGATAGGAAGGGGCAGTTGGAGGAGGCCTAAGAGATGATCATTCCGTGTGTGTCGGGATGGATTTCTGAGGATGTGGAGGTTAGGAAAGATTAGGAATAGGGGGTTGTTGATATATTTTTGGATTTGGGCTATTGCGGAGTTGTGTAGGTATGTGAGGATGTGGGGTATTTTGTTTTGGTATCTTACGGAGTTGTAGATGGTATACATGGGTGGGCGGAAGATGAGGCGGATGTTGTGGTTTTCAACGCGGGTTAATTTGGTGCGGTTGGTGTGGGATGTAGCGAACCACTTGGGATGGGCAGATGTTAGGATGGGATGGACATAGGAGTTGTAGGTTTGGATCCATCCAGCAGCGCTTTGTTCCTTTTAGTGAGATTCGCAAGCGGCGGCCGCTCAAAGGCGCCGGTGGGCACGTGGGCCTGCGCGATGCGGAGCGGCGCTGCAGGGTGGTGCGGGGCGGTGCGGGGCGGTGCGGGGCGGTGCGGGGCGGTGC
>BOPP01000029.1:7769263-7781859 GCA_017312745.1 Gryllus bimaculatus
GGGACGCCGCCCACTCCCCGACACGTGTGACAAACGCCGGCGCGGCACGCGACAGGTCGCCGCGGCCGCCCCGCCCAGCCGGGGTTCGATCCCGCGGCCCACAGATACTTACGGTCTCCCCCGCCCCCGCCACCGCCGTCACCTCCGCCGCCGCGCCGCTTGCGAAGACGGTTGGACCGAGGCCAAGAGGTTGCATGGGAATTTCGCACGCCCGAATAACGAGTCGGCAATTACTGCATAAAACACGCCGCATCCGCCGGGGGTTTTAAGAAATTAAGTCGTAAAAGCCACCGCTCACGACGATCGACTCGAGGGGTGGAACGGGGCTCCGCGTACGAGCACACGTCCGAGGGCTCAGGGCGATTCATCAGCGTAATTGGATCTTTATTGAATCCGTGAGAGACGGCGATTAGAGCGCGCGGGCGCGCGCGGGTCGTTGACAGCTCGGGGTCGGTGGCTGGACACCGCGTCGAACAGCCGCTCCCGGGACCATGAAAGACGTCGGGAATGCGAAACTAAGGAACTCAGGAAAGCATGACGAAACGGCAAAGAGAGCAGTGCGAGAGGAGTAAAAGACATGACACACCTTGGGAAGGAAGAACGAAACACGACGAAATAAAACGCTCCTACGCTTTGCTACAATGCGGGCATCGACGGGAAAAATTATAGCAACCCTTCCCCATTACTGGTCGAGGAAGAACAGAATGCGAATGATGAAGAAAGGAGTTCGTTGGTTTCACTTGGTTGCCGGTCATAGGAATAAAGGAAGGATTCACATTACGGAGGGAATGCTTTGCCGTTCAAATTCCCTTGCAATGTGCGGTAGTAAAGCATGACTTGTATGAGATGCACCGCCCTTAAATTGAACAGTACTGCAAATCAGCTGCATGAGTACCTTCCTAAACGTTTATTGAAACTTAAAATATTAGTTTGTCTTCAATTTCATTCAAATTCACTCGAGGAATACATAGATGGATTGTAAGATTATAATCAACGCTTATTCAGATCAAACAAGTCTCTAACTTATTACAGTGTTTCAATTCATATTTTAGCTGGTATTAACCATACTTTGCTGTACAAATTTATCAATGCAATGTTGGTACAGCACGTGTCAAACGTTTAGCAGCATTTTAATAGTTTAAACTTTTTTTAGTTTACTAATACAAAACATGCGCGGTGGTAAAATATGACGATTAAGAACGAAAAGAAAACTGCTTGAGAAGCAGCTTACAATTGCTTTTGTGAAGTGGAGAGGCTTGGGAAAGTCCTCAGAGTTGCGTGAACTCGAATTTGAAAGGTCCAACACAGTCTGTGCAATAACTAACTTCAAATAAATGTATAATAAAACGGAAGATCTAATACCAAGAAAAAACCACGTGAAGGAGGAAATTGCCGGTTGATTTATTAGTGAATCCAAGAGTCTAGTCAGCTTTTTTTAAATTTTTTTGTTTAACACAGTGCATTCCTGTAAGTGCAGTTCACGTTTTATCGCGGGATATGGTGGTATTCTTCTCCCTGTGGACGGCGAGATCCGGCGCCGACCTACCCTAAATCTTGCGGGTTTTTCTCCAACCAGGTATCTCCCAGCAGCGGGGTTCCACCCCAGCCGACAAGCTCCAATCCGTCCACTGGGCTGGCATAAGTGGAAGTGGTGTTCGAGTGTAAGTGGGGAGGATAAGATAAGTAATGGGAAGGAATGTTCGTGCACGGCTCGCGGACCGTTTATTAGGGTACAGCTTCTGCATTCGCCTGGTGTTGATCGGAAGAACCACGCAAAACTTCCGCTCACAGCAGCCGGTCTAGAATGGTGCTCCAGGCAGCGTCTGAATTCTACTTACGACCTACCAGCCACCTGCCAAAAATGTGGAGGAATGTTATCAACCTCTTACATTATCCTTGAATACTTACACGTCCAAAATCTAATAAGCTCCCTTGGATCAATAACGATATAAATAAAATATTTAATGCAATTGAAGGTTACAAATAAATTTGTAAGTACCTTAACATTGGTTTTCTGGAAAAATGATCTGAATTATTGTAAAACTTTATTATATCTCTGATGTAAATTAGCAGTGGTCGCTAATGATCTTAGCCGTTTTTAAAGCGACCTAAAATAAATAATTCAAAAAAGAGTCGACCTCAGCCAGACCCGCGTGAGCGCGGTGGGTCTGGTCAGGCGTGGCCGGCAACGGCGTCGGCGTCGGGGCCGAGGGCTGACCCCAGCGTCGGAGGTGGAGGTGGAGGCGGAGACGGAGTGAGTCACGTGGCGCGGCGCCAGGGCGCGTGGCCAGCGGCCGCACTGCGGCGGACGCGACGCGGCGCGACGCGACGCTACGCCCGGCGGAGATAACCGGGCCACTCGGCTGATACTCTCCCTCTCAGCACTCCGCCCAATTGCCGCCGCCCGTATCGCCTCTGGGAGGGCCGCGAAGAAATCCATCTGATGCGCTACTTTTTAAAACAATCTGGGTGGTCGGAGAATGAGAGATAACTGAGGTCTAGAAAGGTAGGCTACAATGTAGGGGAATGTAACACGAAATGTTATCTTTGAAGCAGAAACTCGCTTGCATTAATTTAAATGTTACCAGTAATTACTATTATTTCCTCTAAACTAATGGGAATGCTACCAACATTTTTCCTCTTCTTAGTATTATACAACTAACATTTTTTTAAATGACAGTTTATGACATTAAATTGTAAAGTTTAAATATCTAAAATTGAAAGATAAATTGGATCCAAAAAGAAATATTTGGCTTTAATATTATAGGTGTAGGAAACGTTCAAAGTTTAGAGGTTTTAATGACAATCGGCACTATACTATATTTATGACTTCATTCCAGCACAGCATAAAGAAAAGATTGATTTTCAGGAAACATTAAAAATGTAATTGTGGCTTAATGTAAAAATGACCCAAAATTAAAAAGAATATATTTTCATCAATGAATCAACTTGAATTTATTCATGAAAATCTTGAAGTGATCTCCTGAACGTCACAACAATATCTTACTCCCGAGGTGACATCCCGATTTTCGAGTACAAAATTGTGTGCACCTCTTCGCCATCTGCACTAATCTTAACCATCTTGGTAAAAAAACGCTAAAAGACCTTAATCCTGGCTGTGTGGGAAATTACACGTCAAAAGAACCTCAAACACGGATTTCATGACCAGAAATTCGAGATCGTGTTGTTAAGGTGATTCCAATACTTTCTCATCCTATACTAAAATAATTGGAGAAAAAATTATAAAATATTCTGGCTGAAAGAGAAAAAATATAAAATAATCAGAATTAACCGTTAAATTAAATTTTAAATAGTAGAAACAAAATAAAATAGTTTTGTATTTTATTTTCAGAAGCTTTAAAATGTTCGAGCGCGAAGTAAGCCTTCTCCATCGGAACTCGATATGAAACTCCACTTGAGAGAAAAAGAAAGAAATAACGATAAAATGAGCATTTAATTTACAAATAATCTGATTATTCAAACGATTTTGTTTATATTTTTGAATTTTTCAGTTTAAAGACGATTTCACATTTTGAAGACTGTATTACGAAAAGGGGTCGTAATATTGAACTTTATCGCTCATTTTACATAATACTGTCAATTACTTTATGTATCCACATCTATGTTTGTTTCACAGTATGACCTTACATCCTTTGCAGTATAATCAAAAATCAATAATTCTCCTACTTTAATGAAATGCAGTGTTTAACGTCATTTAGTGGTTGGTTGATCGCAACAGGCATTCGCTCATTAGTCTTATCACCATGTTCTGCATTCTTACGTGTGAACACAACAGCAATAGAAATTTTAAAGTCATTTTGCTAATAACAAATTACTAATTTACTACTCATTATCATATTTAGGAAAATGTAACGGAATATTATTTTAGAGGAGAAGCCGTAGAGAAACACGAGTAATATTCACTTGAATTACATTTCATCCAAGAAAATATTTCGGTGCTGTTTTTTGTATGATTACCGTGTGATTGTTTCTCAACTATCTGCTACGCTTCAGCAATTGAGGGCAAAAGATGTGCAATTCAAATATGTTATATTACAACAGAGCTCCACGAAATCTTTAATCGTGTTATATCTATCCCAAAGCTCCAAAAGTCCTCAAGGTCCAAAATTTGACCATAAACAAATCCCAAAGCTCAAAATGGATGTAATGTAAAGAAATAGGAAAAAAATACCGAAAAAAATGTAAAGCCACTACAAAAGAAAACACAGTACATACGAATGTGTGAAAACCATAACCGTATAAGTGACTTTTTTAAATTCTGAGAAAAACGTATTTATTTTAGGTTATATTTCAGTGGCAATGTATTTTCGTTGTTTTAATTAACAATTGAAATTTTGTGGTTTTAATGGTGAGACAAAGCATCATGGCTTAACAGTAATATTGATTTAAATAAACAGATTTCTCTGAATTCATGAAATGTCACCTATACTGTTAAGAATTCTATCTGACGGAATCCTACGAGAAAATATTTTTAAAAGTGAGTCAGTGTTAAAGTTCGCAAAGTAAAACGATTACTCCACACCCGTAAAGCGCCGGGTGCAATCTCGGAGAGCGACGAGAGGCGGTGAAAGTTTTTTGCCTCCGCCTCGAACTGCGTCTGGACGTGCAGCCGTGCGCCGCCGTGCGTATTCTCGGCACGCGTGAGTCACGCCTCTTCGACGTCTCGACGGGCGGTCGCCGTCCCCGCCGGCCGACGCCTTCGCGTCCCGGCGCCTCTGGGACGCCCGCTGCCCCCTTGTTTCTCCTCGGTTTTAATCGCGGAAGAAAGTTACAGAGCACTTCCTGACGCAAGATTCTATAACAAAATGTCTCGAATACCTTCAGCTACCCATTTCAAACTTGGTAAACAGAACTTCCATCGGGAACGTTTGAAAAGCAAATTACCAAGAGAATTGTTTGACACTCCTTAAGCAGACTGGAAACGATTATCCTCTCCGTCTAATATAAAGTGCTTCTAAAATGAAATAACCATGATAAACAAAATATATCTTGTAAACTTGCTGTACAAAAAAAATCAAATTCTGTATCAGTCGTCCACGGCTGCTGAGGGCCACGGGCCAAGCAAGAATTAATTTAAAAACTCCTCTGTGACAATCTCAGGATGTAAAAAAGCTTAGCAATGCATGTGCATAAAAAAAGTTCGCTCAGAATGAATATTTCAATACTCAACACACTGAATATCTCAATACTTGGAAAACGTCAATTGGTATAAGGAACTGGGTACATTTGCGAAAGATAATATTATTAACGGCAATTACATTTTGATGTGAAAAATATACTTCCAAAATTCTATAGCTCCATTATGAATGGATGGTGAAATGATAAGAATGCAAGATATAATATATTGGTTTAAGGAACTCGATCTTTAAAAATATATATACAGCAATTTGCTTCTTGTCTTTTGTATTTCTAAAAGTTTGTTTTCACTTGTAGGTGAGTTTTTCAATGAAGATTATGAACTTTTAAGTCATTCTTCTTTTTCATTTTTTCTTAACATTACTCTCCTCATTAAAATCCTCAGATTTATGTGCAGCATCACTTGCCATCATTTATATCTTCTCTCTTTCGAGACTCGCCTTTCTTCTAGAATACTCATCTGAATTTCGACGTCGTAGTTCGACCAGTATTTTTCAACATTCTAACTTCTCGCCTACGGTTCTTTAAACGTCTCCGTCTGTAACCGACGCCCTCACTTATTGCTAGTCGCTACAAACGAAGACGACCCAACCGCCGCCGCAGACGTCGTGAATCTGCCAGCGCTTCACCCGAACTGTATTACCGCGGCGCCCTTTGCACGGACACGGGTCCCGCCCACGCCTCGCCCCCTCCGCCCTCCGAGCTCCCATCCCCTCTACCGTCTCCGTCACTGCTCCCGTCGCCGAAAATGTTCCCATCTCTCCTTCCGATACTGACCATGCTCCCATCTCCGCGCCTGATGCCGACCGTACTCCCACCTCGGTCCCGCCTCCGTCACCACCACCAACCGTTCTCCCAGCCCCGCTCCCACTTTCGACCATTCTCCACATCCCCGCTCTCACTTCCGACCATTCTCCCCATCCCCGCTCCCACAGCCGTCCGTGCTCCCACCCCGGCTCTCTCCTTGGTCACCGCCGCCGACTGCCCTCCCATTCCATCTCCCGCCTCCGACCATGCTTCTATCCCCGCTCCCCCCGCCGACCGTACTTCCTCCCTGGCTCCCGCCTTCATCACTGCCGTCGGCTATCCTCCCATCCCCGCTTCCACTTCCGACCATGCTCCTAGTCCGGCTCCCGCAGCCGATCATGCTCCCATCTCCGTTCTCACCGCCGACCATACTCCCACCCCGACTCCCACCACCGTCACCCGAGCCGACCGTACTACCATCCCCGCTCCGCATCCGACCATGGTCCCATTCCCGCGCCCGCCTCTGTCACTGCTCCCGCCTCTAAACATGCTCTCATCTCTGCTCCCGTCTGTTACCGCTCTCGCCAACGACCATTCTCCCACCCCCGCTCCGTCACCGCTGACCGTGCTCCCACCCCTGCTCCTGCCGCCCTCAAGGATCTCATCCCCACTCTTTCTACCGACCATTATTTCATCCTCGCTCCCATCACTGACCATTCTCCCACCCCCGCTCTGTCACCGCTCTCGCCGCTATACTTCCATTCCCGCTCTCGCCCACGACCGTTTTCCCACCCTCGCCGCCGCCTCCCAGTCGTAAACCGCCGCTCGGTCACTCCTCTCGCCGGATTTGTATCCTTCGCGACTGCCGAATTTCTCTAAGCACACACGCCTCCGCGCCAAGTGTCTGCGCACGTAAATTTTTACTTGATTTACGAACACCCACTTGGGGAGTTATTGTTAGCGTCACAGCCTGTCCATTCCGAAAGTGCGTCAGGCACACGGGACGTGCCAAGGTCGATGCGACGAGTCAACAAGAGCCGATCAAACTGTCTCTCTCGGGAGTTACTGGGGCACGACGATTCTTGGAGGTTGTGGAGCTGTTAGCTGTGCCGAGTGTGCCAAGATACAACAGATTCCAGTTCGTATTGACACTACCCTTTAAAAAAAAGATTACGTCGTTCATATATTTTTTTTATCTTTGCATAATTTTAATGTTTGGATTATTTGATCAAGTAACGTTTGTATACGCGTAGAAGTGATTCAAATTTTCTTACGCAATTCTGGTTGTAATGGCAAAAAAATATCTGAAAAATATGTAACGGTTGTGACAGCATAAGCGGTTGCGGCAATTCCGAATGCGAGTGATTCACAGGTCAATTTCAGAACCAAATTAATTCATTTTTATTTTAGTATCCGAATAAAATATACAAATCAATAAGTAATTAAATATAAAATTTAGAGTAACTCTTACGAAATAATAAGTTATCTACGTGAGCTCAATAGCTAAGAGTTCTGAAGTTAGTAAAACATTTGATGTTTGATAAAATGACTAACTCAAGCTGTCCCATACTCGTACGTATGAGTTTAAATATAACATTTCCTTGGATGTATCAGGAAAATTGCCAGAACTACGAGAGTGAACAATTAACCTCTGGACGTCTGAACGATCTGAGATAGTTGGTGTGCCAAATGGTTGTACTTTAAGACATCTATGTCGTGAGAGGTTTCTGAAAATCTTATGAAGTTGTGTTAGAGGCTGTTGTAACGTCCAATCATGACAAACATTTTTGATACTGTAACTTTTTTGAGATATTTTTGTAAATATTTTTTATTAAGTAGTTTCAGTACAGTGTTGTGTTTACATAGTCCTCAACCAGACGGCGGTTAATGCAGTTAATGCGGAGTCACTGTACAATGGAATGGAATATTTTCGTTTAATTTATCAGTAAAAATTGTATACACTGTGCATGTTTTCTTAATATTCTCAATACATATAGCTCCGCTGCTTTACTATGCATAGTAGATGGCCAACCTTAAGAACTACAATTTTCGCTACCATGTACTAGAAAATGCATTTGCCTCGACAAAAGAACTAGAGATTTGATTCTAAAATGTATGTGATAGTGGTAGTGATTGAGGTAGCGCTAGTGGCTGTGATACCACTAGTGGATGTTGTAGCGCTTGTGGTTGTGGTAGCCTTAGTGATTGATGTAGCGGTAGTGCTGTGGTACCGCTAAAGACTACAGTAGCAATAGTGATAGTGAAAATCTTCTGGAAATCACGCCCGTACCAACTGAGCTACAACTAATTTCAAATTCTGCATGCAAAGGAAGTGGTAGTGGAGGTGAATTGGAATCGGCCAAACTGGGATACGGAGGTGGCCAAGGCGCTGGGCACGTCGAGGCAAGTGGGCACGGTAGTGCCTGTGGCGGTGGCAGCACACGTGCAAGCTCGCTCGCGGCCATTCGCACGGACCGTGTGTTGCGGGGCGGGGTGACGTGGTGTGGTGCGTGGCGTGGGATGTTCGAAGCGGCGCGGGGCGGCGCGGGGCGGCGCGGGGCGGCGCGGGGCGGCGCGGGCGGCACCGGGGCGGCGCGGGGGCGGCGCGGGGCGCGGGGCGGCGCGGGGCGGGCGGCGCGGCGGGCGCCGGGCGGCGCGGGCGCACGGGGCGCGCGGGAGCGGGCGCGGGGCGGCGCGGGGCGGCCGGCGGCGGGCGCGCGGGGCGGCGCGAGCGGCGCGGGGCGGCGGGGGCGGCGCGGGCGGCGCGGGGCGGCGCGGGGCGCGCGAGCGGCCCCGGGCGCGCGCGGGCGGCGCGGGACGGCGCGGGGCGCGCGCGCGCGGGCGGCGCGGCGGCGGGACGGCCGGCGCGGGCGCGGGGGCGGCCGCGGGGCGGCGCGTGGCGGCCGGGCGCGCGGCGCTCGGGGCGGCGCGGGGCGGCGCGGGGCGGGCGGCGGGGCGGCGCGGGCGCGCGGGCGCGGGGCGGGCGGGCGGGCGGACAGCCCGCGGTCCCTCGAGGCAGGCCATTGGCGCGCGAGCGCCAAAGCCGCGCTCAAGATCAATGCCCGGGGCGCGCGCGCGGTGGCGGTGGCGCCGCGGCACCAGGCGCTTCGCGAGCGGATTTACGCGCGGCCCTGCGACCGCGCACGCGCCTACGCCAAGACGCGCCGCGCCAGAGAGCCGCGAATAAACGCGCATAAAGATTCACCGAGCCCCGCTCCGGGAGCGCACTGGGTTCTTTCGCTTGTCCGAGCCAAAAACCATTCGCGTTTGACAAGCTGAACAGCTGCCTTGGAATTTACCCAATACGTTATTAGTCTTTGGAATAATGAAGGGACTTTCCAGAAATTTTTATATCCTACGTGTAAAGAGAAGTGAATTAAAGGAGGACTTTAGATGAATGAATATATTCTTGATAATATTCTTTGAAAGTAGGGACGTTCTTTCAATTATTCAATTTGATACTTCAGATTTAGCATTACGACACCATGATTTTAAATAACATCATTTCACGTGGTACAAAAATTATACAATCTTATGGAAGAAAAATTATCATTTCCCAAAAATCGAAAATTTCCGCATGGATTAACTAGTAATGCGACTCCACAGAATCGGCATTCGCCCGAGTAGCGGGTGACTGCTCGCTCAATCTCGAGATCAGTTGACGTGCTGCGAATGTTACCTCATTTGATTTGCGCCAAAAGACAGACATGCGGTGAATAGACGAGCACGAATGTTCGTCGCCCGGCAACAGCATGCAACCCATCCACACTATGCGGATTCGCGAGCATTTGCTCCTGCCCGCTTAAACACTGAATGGAGAGTGCCTTTAAATACGTAGACATAGAACATATTTATTCCACCAAAATGTATTTATATCAGATGAGCCATGGTGGTAATTATTTGCCTCTAGAGGAACAGAGTGAAAACACCCCCCACACACACCACAAGAATAACAGCATGCGCGAAACCAGCGTAAAAATGGGGTCCTTTGTCTCCGGAGCACTTGCTGGGGCATCCCCTGTGCGGCCACAAAGCCCCACATGGGCGTCGCAAGCCGCGAACACACTCGTGAAAGCCGCGTTAACCTGAATACAAACGGCGCGCCATCCATCGCGTCGGCGCGCGAGCGCTCCCGCAGGTCAAGTGCACGGCGCGGCGGGCGGAGGGCGGCGGGATGCACGACCTCTGGGGACGCCGGCGGCAGGCGGTGCAGCGGCGGGCGCGGGAGGCAGTGTGGGCGGTGGCGGTGGCGGTGCGGGACGGTCGCGGTTGCGGGGCGCGGGCGCGGCGGCGGTGGAGGCGGCGGTGGTGGTGGTGGTGTGGAGGCGCGGCGGTGGCTGCGGCAGTGGCGGTGGCGGGTCGGTTGGAGCCGCGGTAGGTGGTAGCGCGGCGGCGGCAGTGGCAGTGACGGCGGCAGTGGCAAGTGACGGCGACGGTGACGCGTCGGTGACGACAAGGTGACGGTGACGCGACGGCGACGGCGACGGCGACGGCTACGGCGACGTTGGGGAACGCGACGGTGGACCGGCGACGGCGACGGCGAACGGGCCGGTGACGGTTCCGACGCGTGACGGCGAGGGTGACGGCGACGGTGACGGCAGTGGTAGTGGGTGTGCGCCGAACGTTCGGCGAGCGTCGGGGGCTGTGGAGCGAGGGGGGCGGGGCACGGGGGAAGAAGGTTCCGAGCCAGGGGCCCGGCAAATTGCGGCCAGCGGACGGAAAATGACTGCGGCTGTTGCGCCCGCGTGTGACGGTTGCAAAGGGCTGCGCGTCGGTGCAGGCGCTTGGGGCCGCGGATGCGATGCGGAGTTCACGAACCACCAATAACCCACCTGTGAGAGTCTGCATCATTTACACATACCGTGCTAGTATACAGATAAGAAGAGGTAGGTGAGAATTCTATTTGAGTCATGTCCAACGAAACATTATTTGCAACGTGCTCTAAACGAAGACGACTCAAACAGGTGAATGACCATTATCTACTTGGCATTCCGAGACACACCACACCCTAGGCAGATATGCCAATTTTTCGGGTACCATGCTGCAAAATTATTTGCCCTTAGGAAGACCAGAGCTTGGTGGGCGAAATGTTGTCCCCTTGCCTAGGAGGCGGCATCATTCGAACAGCCAGAAAGACATTGACTCCGACAGCTAAAGCCTACGCTCTCAGGTGAATGACCACTTCATTCAATAAAAGAGATTGAGGAGTTGTTCCAAGAACTGTTCTCTCAAAACCACGAAAAATAAGTACAGTAAAAGGTGAAGCGCAATGTGAAGGAAGTGTAGAATGAACTTAAATTAATAAAACACGTCGAGAGATGCATCTTAGTCGAATTGTTTTTTTAAATTCAAACGTTTCGATTCCAAGTTTTAGATCAAAATGAGATGTTTCACGTCCTAAACCTCTCCTACCTGCGACACGTTTTTTCGTGAATCCCTTCAAATGCAGATGAATATCATGTTATTCACGATAATGGGGACGGGAAAGTAAAGTGCATCAGACATACTCTTTTGTATTTAGGGCTGTGGAAAAAATAAAAAAAAAATCTTTAACATTTTACAATTTTTTCAAATCCGACTTTAGACGCAGAATTAAACCCTTTCTCTCTGCCTACATTGCCTAAGTACCTCTCATAGTCTTCCTTACTCAGCCAAACCCATTAATCTATACCCGTTTAACGAGGTGTGGTGTAATGTATCAAGGGATATCCTGGATTTTAGTGGCTAGGGCGGAGTTCTCTCTTATGAAGTTCATTAATTTCCGTTGCACCCGGCCGCGCGCGCTCCCAAGAGACCCCTTAAACAAGCGACAGCGGGGCCCGCGACTCGCCTCGCCCACTTACCCGCCCGTCGAATCTAAAAAACCGCTCTCGCCGATATCTCCCGACGGCCGAAGAATGACCGCGTAATGAAATCGGTGGGGCGGGACGAGGGGATGAGTCACGGCCCATCGCGAGGGGGATGAGGTGCAGCGGGGGGTGGGGATGAGACAGAGTTGGTGGGAGGGGGTGATATCGCGGCGAGCGATTGCGCGCACGCCCCGGGGTGTCGCGGTCGGCACGCCCCAATTGCGACATAAGGGCGCGAACATCGGCCCCAGGGCGCATCGCTCAGAGCTACCAACTTCTTCAGGAATACTCGAAATGGGATTTTGTAATCCGTAGGTCTTGTGCACGCCAAAATTGTATTGCGGACTTACTTTACTAGCAAGAATAGCTAAAATATTTTATTGCATCTTTAATAAGCAGGTTTTTTTTAGAAAGTGGGACCTTTATTTAATTTAAAAAAGAAATAGATAACCCATTTGTAGTATGCAAATACAAATAGTAAATTCAAGAAAAAATCTAAATTTTATATATTTTCGGTTGATAATACTATGTAGGATAAATCGATCAGAGTTTTAATCCTACAGATCCCATACTACAAAAAACACATTCGCATCCAACAATGCAAGTTCCATACTCAAGCCTCGCATTTTTAATAAAATAAAAAAATACCAATGTATGTATTAAGTAAGTGTAAAGATATTAGCGCAAAAGGCAATTATTCATTATTTTTAGTTCCAAATTCAAAACAGTCATGAAGGGCAGATCAGAACTGATAGTTGGGGTGTGGCGTCGCAGGGATTTACATGCAGAGTGAGTTGGCAGCGGTCGGTGCGCCACATAGCGACATACGGTGCGGCGGGTGGG
>BOPP01000029.1:7792793-7806000 GCA_017312745.1 Gryllus bimaculatus
CGGCGACGGCGACGGCGACGGCGACGGCGACGGCGACGCCGGTGCTACCAGCAGCGGCGGAGAAGGAGGAGGAGGCGGCGAGGGCTGCGATGGCGCCCGGAAGCGGGGCGGCGACGCGTGACGGGCGGGAAGAGGCGCGATGTTATCGCCCGGCGCTGCCGCTCGCTTCGCCCGCGCGCCGCCCCGCGCCGAGCTGCTCCTTCGGAAAGCTTCGCCGGTGTAGGGCCGTTCAGGGCGTCGTAGTATTCCAACACAACGCGTTCAGTGTTATATCGGCGTGCTCGGATTAGGGTGTAGCCCCGTAAACGCCCTCGCTGAATTGGAATATTCCGTCCCAAGTAGTGTGTTTGTACATTCGAAAGTGAGGCTTGTTCAAATCTGACTGACGGCGGAAGATTGATGCAAATAAAACAATTTTAAGTTCGCTGTTCTGTCTCACTGACAACGAATAGGTGAGTCAGACAGTACTTGCGAATTAGGAGCGTGTATGATACCGTATTCGAGAATTCCCAACAAGGCACCTCGTTTCGGGGTAGGCCAATCGAAAAGGTCCCAGAGCCCGATAAACAATATTCCGCGATCGACTGCCAATGAGTCTTATTGTCTGACATTATGCCGTGAATAAGAACTCAAACGCAGTTAACTGTAATAATCTTTAATTTAGAATTTCGGTTGGTGCGAGAACAATGTGACGTATCCGGTCATGATACGGCGTGTTTATGCTACCCGACGAAGATTCTGAACGACAATCATGGATTATGGAGTCTTGACGAAACACACTGCGCAATTCTGAGCCATTGATGAAAGTTGGGAGAAATTAACACTCCCCACTTCCCGTATGGTCGAGTTTAGAGTGCATTCTGCCAAGTATTCACACGAGGCTGATATTAATTAAAACTTGAGAGAGTCGCTACTACAAAAGTTCACATAATACATTCCGTTTTACAAGAAAATAGTTAGATACATAAAATAGTTACATAAAATATGCGTAATCTCTTTTCTCAAATTTGTTTTCCGTTCCCTAGAGATCGCTTTTCTATTAGCAACAGTCCACAAAACCTGAGAGGGATAAAAGGAATTTCATGGAAGATTGGATTATTTTGCAATGCAAGCCTATTCCAGTATTTTACCTTAACGTTTCAAGGATCATTTGGTTTAGTATCATAGGGTATTCTGGTATGTGGGTCGAGCACAAATCGATATTTCCGCCGTGCAGTCGGTTTACAACATCTGATCGTAGAGATAGAATATCTAGAGCGCCTATTCTGAATGTACAGGTTTCCGTGTTCTCTCAAGATTTATAAAGCTAGAATTATTACGTGAATAAAATACCTCCTCCACTATACAAAAAGTTCTGTTTCTTTTCCTCTTCTGGATCATTACTTCTCTAGACTACGTTTTTACATCTTAAAATCTTTGAGTCAGATGATACGTTATTTAAAAAGTATCTTAGTTCAAGTTACTTATAATTTGAATTTGAATTAATTTATAAATAATAATAATAATAATAATAATAAATATTCTAGGAGGCCGATTCAGATCGGGACAATTTCTTGGGGATCTCGATTGAGAAGCATCGTAACGAAGGTTGTTGGTGAAGACGACAAAAGAGACGATTGCGACTAGGCAGTCTTAACAAGACATGCAAATTTGTTGACATAGAATTTGTGAAGTTACGAAGTTAGTAGGACAAAAATTCAGCGTTTGAATTTACTCTATTGAATACAATTTTTATTTATTTCGATTTCTTCCGACACTATTATTATTATTATTATTATTATTATTATTATTATTATTATTATTATTATTATTATTATTATTATTATTAATAATAATAATAATAATAATAATAATAATAATAATAATAATAATAATAATAATTCATGTCATATAATAAAACCACTTGTTTTATTTGTATATGAATTTTAAATGCCAATGGAATATAAAAATTACATTCCTTGGACGATGAAAGACGTGAACGTATAAATAAGTTACTCGGAAATGAACTGTAATAAAACAATTGAACACCTATAGTACATTCAATGCACGAATTGTAAAGGTTCAAATTTTTGAAGAGATGCTGAAAAGTTCAGGAAAAAACGCAATAAGAACGAGAAATATGAAGAGCAAGAAGAATAATTAGAAAAGAGAGAAAATCTTGTCGAACTATTGAGGTAAAAAAAATAAAAAAAATTAGTGATAAAAAAGTCTTGTCGTTCGAAAGGAACTTAAGCATTTCACAAATGGTTTGGTTTCAATTCTTATTACAACCAACCTATTCACTTATTAGATTTCCTATTTGTATAGTACAACTGAGCACAAAGAAACCAAAAAGCTCCGTTTCCTCTGCGCTCATCCGACGGATCCTTCAACCCTGTGTAACAAGTAGAGTCAACGCACCTCACCACCTGCACACATGGGCCCGGCCGTACGCCAGGGACATACGCCGAGCGGGTTCCAGTACAGCCACAGAACAAAGGCAAGAGGGCCGGCGCCCGCTGCGCCGCGCCACGCCGCCGACATCCGTATGGAGCAGTGGGCAGGCGCGTATCCCTCGCGCACGGAGGGGGCCGCAAGAAAAAAAAGAACGGGGCCCGAAGCCCCTGCGCGGCGGGGGTGGGCGTGTTGTGGGTGGGGGTGGGATGCCCCACGAGTGTGCGCGGCGGACGGACGGACGGGCATCTGCGCGGCGGCGGCGGCGTGGGCGGCGGCGGCGGCGTGGGCGGCGGCGGAGCTCGCATCTTGACAAGAGGCCGCGGAAACGTCTGCGCAGTCGAATCACGCACCTTGCCTCGCGCGCAGATGCAGCCGCGAGCGGAGACGAGGCGAGGAGAGGCGAGCAGACGGTGGGCGGTGGGCGGGGCCACGGATACGCAATGTGGTCGACGCAACCCGACGAAGGGGGTGGGGGGTGGGGGGCTTTGGATGTCGGAGCGGTGAAACAGATTGGGTGATGGGAAAGCAAGAGGAAGAAGTGATTTTTGCAGGGAAGAGATAATTGCAGGTTTGTGGTGTAGCTCGAGTGCAAGAGTTCAAGGATTTTCATAGCGCTTCACAAATAGGTGACAAGAGAGCGTGACATGTCAATAGTTTGATTCGTTATGCTGTGTTACTCGTTACAATTTGAATCTCATAATATGCTCTCTAGTAGAATGATGACTTCAAATCGTCGAAAGCTACATACTGAGAAACACTGCGACATTTAAATTTCTATGACCTACGTCTTTTGATTACAAGACAGTTTTCCAGTACTTAATCTCATTAAATAAAATACTCAACACCTTTTCTATGACGAGGCACACAGATGCGAACAACTGAAAGCCATTTTGCAGTCTCACGTAACGCTCTGTTTCAAATGCGAATTATAAACACCCGACGACTACTCGCAGGAACAACTGTGCAACTTCTGCTCGGTGAAACAAGCCGCTGCAACGTAAAAAAAATGTTCTTCTAAAAGTTTCTGCGCAGAATATAAAACTGGCGAATGCATTTGCACACACAACCACTCCCGCATATGTTGTTGGGTGGGTGGGTGAGAGGTCAGGCCCCGAGAGGAGGTGGAAGTGCGGCCTGCGGCACGGGCGCCAACTGCTGGTCGGAGTTGCTTTTTACGCGGGGGAGGACGCAGTAGAGGACGCTACACAGTGGACCGAAAGCACACAATGTACAAACACACATTGAAAGAAAGAAAAATGGAGCTATTTTTGGGTAAACACTTTTTTGATTCCCTATATTTCATGCAAAATTAATGAAAAATACTCCAATTTTCAAACAATTATTCATGGCATAATTTAAAGATCTGCCTTTGAAGAAGATATTTCTTTTGGAAAACGTTTTGAGAAGACGTCGAAAAATATGAAAACTTTTATAATTTTGGGGAAATGCCGAATTTGAGAATTCATCGAAAATAAGACCTGCGCACTTTGTTGTATATGAGAAAAAAATCATCCGAAAATTAAAGGCATTTTTTGGTAAATTTTGAAATTTTCTATATATATTAAGTATTCCCCAAATCAAAATATCCGTTGAAAATTCACAGGGCCTCGATTTCGGCCAGTGATTAACAGCTTCGTAGAATATCGTCTGAGCGGTTTAGTTGACCACAGACAGACGTTACACCCTTCGGTTTTAAGAACCCACAAAACGTGTGTACTGACTTATACATAGTGTACGCGGAAGTACATAATGTATAAGTTAGTACGTAGCGTATTTAGCACGTACAGAAACAAGATTTATGCTCTTTCCAACATCAGAGATGTACAATAGGAATTCTTGTGAAGTTTTTAGGTGGAACATTAATTATAACCTTACTCCCCAATAAAGCTTCGCTAGTCGAGGCTACGGATAGTATTACATACGCTGTGCGGTCTACCACTCCACAGAATTCCTTATACCAGGGGTAATTCACCCCAGTGTGGGCACCAAATATTTCCTTCCTCACCCGCGCCCCCCGTCGGCACACACGTTCTCTGATAGGCTGGTATCACGATCTCGCTAAAGGCCGCGCATATCGATTTTTCCGACTGTCCGTTCGCGGTGCCCGCGGCGCGCCTTTCGGCCCATTGCGGGCCAGTGGCCATCGCGCGCCGCCCACGCGGAGAGGCTTAGGAGCAATCGGAGCGGGCGCCAGGTGGTCGCGACGCGACGCGGCCACCGGCGGCAAAAAGAGCAGCGATCTGCCCGCCCGCCCCGCCCCCTCCCCAAGGTGCGGCGCACAGCTTGCCTCCCGACCAAGTACAAATGAAGCAATTGTAAGACCTCGCCCAGGGAGGCTTCCTAACAGCCTCGGAAAGGAAAGAGACGGGCAGACAGAAATGAATTGGTATTTTATTCATTGGAAGTTACACCACGTATATTTTGTAACGTTGTTGTAAATTGTAGTTGGTCATTTGTGAAGTTCGCCTAGCAACGACGCGAAATGGAGAGGTGTCCAAAAATAATACCCAGGGAGCTTTACCTTGACAGACTAATACGATATAGATGGAAAATACTGAAATCCATGGGAAGGCAAAGATATACCTGAATAAGCGGGTGAAAAAGTGCCTGCAAAGTAAGTCGATAATCGCAATCCTGATATGAACGAGAGTAAAAAATGTTGATTCCAAATATTCAGCTTTCTAGGGCAACCTGTTACAGAGACATAATGAGAAACGTCTTTTTTTTTTAGTTTTTTTCAGCATCTATTGCAAGTATCACGCTGAAAAAATATCGAGAGACGAACAAAAATAGTTGAATGTGAATGTCTTTTGTCAATCAATTTTGACACGAAATTCAAATAGAAGAAAATAAATATTTTTTTAAAATTGATTTTCAACGTGACGTCGTTGGAGTAGTCTCAGTTTCTCCCCTAGGTTTATCTTATAACATACTCTTTTTCAGATTTTTCAACAATGTGGACGATAGTGAAAATTCAAAACCATCTTTACAAGTTCAAAAATTTGAAATTCGCGCCGAAATGTGATTGGAAAAAAATGTTTCTCAATGTTTAAACAATTAATATTTAAATTATTGAAAATTCTCACTTTATATAGCAGAGCAATACCGCTACTTTCCGCTATAAAACATTCACTATACAAACGGGACTAATGACCAGAGCATTGACGGGGTCGGAAACAATTAATCAACAAGATGACTGTACTGTATGTTTTTCGTGTAAGTGTGGCTTCATCCTACGAAATGAAATGATGTAATGAATAGGAGGCCATGTATTGCGTGAAAATGTTTTCTTTTCATTACGAATCAACTATTCTGATCATTTTTGTCAATAGAGGCCATTCATTACTAAAACACTTGTATTTTAATGAACATTTCAATTTCGTAGCTCTGCCTTAAAACAACCAATGTGGATACAACGTTTCTTTCATTCCGAGTGGAACTGGCCTCCGAAGTCTCAGTTATTGGGCGACCTGCATCGTCCAGCGGGGAGGAACGTCGCTATCTACAACGATAAAACATTTACTACGCTAAAGGGACTAATAACCATAGCAGTTGACGTACCTGGAAACAATCAATCATGGAGTTGACTGGATTATGTATTTTTCATGTAGGTTTGACTTAATCTTATGAAATGACGTAGTGAACAGGAGTCAATGAATATGACCCTTTATTTTCATTGCAAAGCTGATCCTTGATGTTAACAGAGGCTATTAATTATTAAAACACTTGTGTTCTAATGACTCTTATTACGAAACATTTCAGTTTCGTATTTTTTTCTTAAAACAACCACTGTGGATAAAACGTTTCTTTCTTTCTGAGCACCCACTGGCCTCCGAGGTCTCGGTTATTGGGCGGCCCGCATCGGTCGCATGGGCCTGGGTTCAGCGGCGGCGGCGGCGGCGGCGGCGGCGGCGGCGGCGGTGGCCCACGTCGCAGCGGGTGGGCCGTGCGGTGGCCGGCGGCGCGCGGGTGTCGCGGATCTCGTCTGCATCAGCAAGCTTCCACGGTGGGACACGCCGCCATGTGTGCTCGACGCGCGGCGCTACCCGTATGACGCGGCGCTTCGGAACCGGCCGGCCAAATCACGCACAAGTCAACGACGCTCTTCAGAAGCCGCCTTCGCGCCCCCGAAACAAAGAGGCGCTCTCAGCTCGGAAGGCTTGTTCCAGGTCGGATCTTGATGAGCTGAAGAAGGCGCGAATGTGTAACAGGAGGCTGACATTGCTCTGGACACGGCGGATCTGTTTCAGAGCAGCAAACAGCGATTGGTGTTGGTACTTAAGGACGAATAAAGTTAACCAACGTAGTAACGGTTTTTGCATGGAAATCGATTACGCAGAAACGTCGGGAAGGTATTTCTATGACTAATTTTAAACAAATTGGTGAAAATTTCATCCATTTCTTGGGGGGTTGTCAGAAAGTGTATACAGAGATAAATGCACCGGTCACTATGTAAACAAAAGATTTGTCAATATTTAATTCAAGTATTAAGTGAAAAAGAATTGTACTACTTGATACGAAGATAAACTTATTCCTCTTCCTGGTCGAAGCAATCTTAATGACCTTTTCTTTCATTCGATCTTTCTGGTTCGAGACCTTTCTTCTTTACCGAACCAATATATGAACATTCTTGTAACTTTAAAACTACGGAGCCACTGGATAATTCATGACGACTGAAGCCTAGTAGTATGATCTCCTCATTTAGTCTCCAATCGTCCTCTCAATCACGCAACACTGCTCGACGATAATGACACATCGCCATTTTCCTCACATGTCCCCCTTCCTTCCGTGACCCCATTCAATATCTAGCCTCTCTGCCTTTACCATACTCACATTCCGCCTGCATCATATCAACATCTCCTCCCTATCCGCCACGTCTTCATCTAGTCTTCAACCGCCTCACCTTGGTCACTAAACTACCAGCATTTACTTTTGAACCTGAGCATGTTCCACGCCGAGCACCTTCTTCAGTCTGACAAGCGCCGCATCTCGGCCTGCAACCCTGTGCTCTCGATTCCACCCGACTAGTCTCGTCAACTCTTTCCTCGTATCTGTCATTGCACTGTCCCGCCCTGCCTCGTCCCCGAGCTCCCGATGACCATGGACAGCGCGCGCGGGCGCATTCGAGCGGAGCGGTCATTCCGCCCCGACCCGCCCCGCCCGGCGCTTTTCGTGCGTCTGGCGGCGAGGCAGAATGACGGATCGGCCGCGAGATGGCACGGATAGGCGCTGGCATTGAGCGCGGCCAGCGACAAATTGAGATGCCGCGGTGGGCGGCGCGGGGCGGGCGCGGGGGCGGCGCGGGGCGCGCGCGGGGGCGGGCGGGGGCGCGCGGGCGGCGAGGGGGCAGCGAGGGGGCGGCGAGGGGGCGGCGCGGAGGCGGCGCGGGTGGAGGCTGCGTCGCACTGATGGATGGCCCGCCCCCACGACACCGGGAGCGCAGATCACGGCTGACTCACTCCGCAGAAGCACGGACTTGTTTTCCAAAGGGTGCTCGAAAACGAACTCACAATTATTACTCTCAGACGAGATTCATATGGAGCAAGCGGCATTCACTGGACCAATACAGCGGCGGTCGGGCCGAGTGAAGGTTGGAGGCACCTCCGCGCTGTCTACCGACTTCACATTAACATCGCTATTATGAGTAACCTACATCGGGATGTTAAAGTTCCATAAATTAAAGTTAGGATATGTTGTTTCTCCTCTCCAAGTTGGAGGAAAATTCACTGGACCAGAAAACGTATCTAAAATTCATTATAAAAATTGCGATAATGTTTTGCTTGTGGTTATAGTAAGCAAATATATTGGAACTATCATTGGCATTTCGTGGATAAATTTCTTTTGCCATTTCGGTAGATTTTTTTTTTTTCAGTTTTGCAGTGCGCACTATTTATAACGATTTATAGCTTCTTATACGACTTAAAGATGTTAATTACACTGCATTTATTAAAATGTAGTTTGTATTTTTAAGTACCATCTTTAAAATTAAAAAAGAAAATGGATTTCCTGGCCATTTGTTTTTTTATTCTAAACGTAGTCATCATAATATGGTAATTAACTCTCATGTAATACTCAAATGTGTGTGATTCCGTCAATAAATGCATAAAGAACAGCTCTCCAATAGTATTAACGTGAGCAGATCTTATAATTACATTTCACGAATTGAATTCTCTAATATCATATTATCTTATGGGGATATGCTCCGAGTAACATTTGAAGGTAGACTCGTCATTGTGAAACAAATGCCTCACAGATCCTATTACATTGCGGTGCTATGTCAAAAGTCTAAGAATATTATATTTTTCATTTCAACGAGCAAATTTAGTAATTATTTTCCACTACTTACATCATATATACAGTAGTATTTACACAGGGTTTCATCTTAAAAATAATTAAAATTAAAACGTAGTCCGTAATTTAGCTAAGGAACATTCATTGTAAGTATGTAAGCTCTTTACCAGCTAAGACCAACCAGCGGCGTCCCGGTCTTGCGGCCATGGGTTATGGGGTACGTGTGGTAACCACATAGCAACCCCTACTCCGTATCTCTGGTGTTCTTAACCTTAACTTCTTCTTAACTTAATTTTCACTCGCTCTCCGACAATCCACGAGAGCGGCGCCGGGCAGCGGAGTCGACGACCGCCAAAGCGACGCGTGCCGCGCCCCCGGCGGGGCGGTCCTGACCTCGGCCACCGCCCACGGGCCAGGTGACCACCGGCCGGCGGCAGCGGCGGTGGCGGTGGCGGCGACAGCTAGCGATGGCGCCGAGGCGATAACACGGGCGACGGCAGCTGGCTCGCGCCCGCGCGCGCACGCTCGCACTCACGCGCTCACGCACGCACGCACGCACGGGCCGCGCGGGGCGTCGTAGGCTAATTGAGTGCCTCCGCGGCCGATCGCCTTTGTCTCTGCGCAGCTGCGGGGGTGGAAACGCCAACCAACGCACAGTGGGTCGTGACATATCTGCTAGGCCACAAAGCCACTAACAGGGGAACAACCGGGGGGCGAGAGACACTAGAGGGCGAGAGATCGCCACTCTTATGATTCGAGTCCCGTGGCTTTTCCACGCTTAGTAGATAGCTTCGACGAATTCAGAGAAATTTGATGGTGAATTATACCGTCGCCCGGTTGCTCAGATCGGTAATTAACGTGATTTTTCTATGAGTACCAGGGAAATGCAAGAATAATGCCGTACCTTAACATTTGCACCACGGACGGTGCGCGCTTTTTTTAACCTCATCTTTGCCCCCTCTTCTATCCTTTCGCGCTACCGCACTTACATGCACACTTGCCAGGAGGCCAGTCAAGAGGTTTGAACTTCCCGGCTGGGGGGTTATACCTCACTGTCGCAGATAACTGGAAGATTGCGCACAAATTGCCCTTTTGATTTTAATCTCGTTCTTAATATGCAACTTAATTAGAAAGTACGGAATTCTATCTTAGGCAGAAAGTACGGAAACCTATCTTAGGCAAAACCTTTGGCGGGAATGTGTATAGTTTGGCTTCAGAGTTTTTAGGATATAGGTGTTGTGGTGTGATATCTTTGGCATTTTTAAAATAATTAAAGATGTTGTCATTGCCAACAATATTTTTTAATGCAATAGCAGCTTTCGATGGCTTAGCCATCATCATCAGTTGTCTGCTAGATGGAAGCCACGAAACGACTACTACTACGGTACTACTACGGTAGTCGTTTCGTGGCTTCCATCTAGCAGACAACTGATGATGATGGCTAAGCCATCGAAAGCTGCTATTGCGTTAAAAAATATTGTTGGCAATGACAACATCTTTAATTATTTCAGAGTTTTTACTTTCGATCGTCGTGACGTTTGGTACACTGTGAACTCACAACGCTTTACCAGGTGCGCGCAGAAATCGCAAATGTGCGAAGAGCTCGTCTTTTGTTCACTGACATCGACCCATAGTCATTTCACGAGTATTACAGCTGCGCGTCTGCTGCAAAGAGATTGAGTGACATTCCATGGAACGCTAGAACACCGCAGCTGCTAACGCGCGTCCATCCCCAGCACAGAACTATGAGTTTTGAAACGCACCTTCAATAACATCTAATCTAAGGAACGCTTAGAATTATGGAAGAGAATTTTTTTCCTATAATACTACGTAAGTATCACCGCCAAGAAATGTTTCTTTATTCATTCTCTGGACTTACAAAAACGGAATGATACATGTATGATGCACAAAATACCCAACGTTGTATGCAGAAGAAATATGAGAGAATCTATTTGGGATTTTGGACAAACGACATTTTGATTTGAAGTGACTTGTTTTGAGATTAATCGAATTAGACCTTTAAGGAACGCGACAAAAATTATTTTCAAAGAAGTGGCAATAGAAATAAATATTCAAACTATTCACTAATCCGAGAGGCTACTAGCAATGGCATTATATGCTTCATCACACTGGTTTTGAACAGCGATTTTATAATTAATATTAATAAATTTCTTAACTAATTCTTTTAGAATTTCTAGAGTTATTTTAAAAATCACCAGGCAACATTTTCTTCAGAAACATATCCAAGATCAAAAGCTTTACAGATTTCTCAGGAACTTTTAATAATTTCTCACATCCGTAAATATTTGGATTAACATGTTCTTGCCCAATGCCAAACTAATGTGAATCTCATGTATTATCTTGTCCATTGCATAAACAATCCGTCAACATCTGATATCACAATATAACAATGAATAATTTCTTATTATATTTGTACCACTGAATTCGAAATATCTAGCTAGCGGATCACACAATCATGAAGTACCACACCGAACAAACGTCAAATGAAAACTCCCGCCTTTCTTTACGAGAGGTTGGCAGACGTGGAACAGAGGTGAAGGTGGGGGTGGTGGAGTACCTTGAGCGGGAGCGCACGGCCCACGTCGATCACGCGGCGTGGTTAGGGGAGGGGGGGAATGGGGGTAGGAGCGAGATTGGCTTCGTTCCCTCCGACACCAAATGTCACAGCCGCGTTGCTTCCGCAGTTCTCCGATATAATCGAGAGAGACTGTTTTTCTCGAGACGTGCCCATCTAACGGAAATGACGGTTCAATAGAAAAGGGTAGAGGTGCGAGTCCGCTGTTCTCGGGCTCTCCGAATTTCAGGAAACGACGTGCTCGGGTGAAGGGTTTCGGCGCGATGAGATAGAGTGACATGGTTAGAATGAGCAGACATTGTGGAAAACACGGGACGTTGGAAACCGTTGGACGTATGACATGAAACATCTGCTTGACACAAGACAATGGTGAGCACTTTTCATCGGAAGATAATACAACATGCTTTCAACGAAATATTTTATTCCTGTCATTCTACGACTGCGCAACTAGGAGAGCGTATTTACTTCATTTGATTTCGAATTGAGGACAAAGTCCTGCTTTAGTTAGAAAAATTAGGGATGGATAATAAATAGAATAGCTCTGAAAAACAATACACAAGTACATACTCAATCATTAGGAATTTTTTTGAATAATAGGGATAATAAAATTAAACAATTTACGATTCACAAACAATTCTGTTAACTGTTACAGGCTCTCGAGTCTCCTCCCTTTTCTCCTTTGTCCATTCGTGAACGTATGACGATTAACGAGTAGTTACTAATGTAAACTAAGTACAAATAAATTAACATTTACGAAGAATGCCAATGAGGAGCCATAAAGTAACCTATAATCAATTAAAGATAATAGAATGGGCGTATATTCTTATACAAATAAAATGTGCCTCAAAATTCAAGAAATATTCATTACGCTAGGCGTTCCATGGAGATACTTCCGAAAGTACACTTCTAAAGACACAATAGTATATTATTAAATTGCAATGTCAATTAACAAGTAATTTTTGCACTGACTCTCTTCTCGATACTTTCATATTCGCATTCCTCAGTTCTCTAGGTAGTCTTTATTACGACGCCTCGCTTCCCCTCGATCCATATAGTAACTCG
Organism: Gryllus bimaculatus; assembly: GCA_017312745.1. Taxonomy (NCBI): domain Eukaryota; kingdom Metazoa; phylum Arthropoda; class Insecta; order Orthoptera; family Gryllidae; genus Gryllus; species Gryllus bimaculatus. The sequence goes on from BOPP01000029.1 coordinate 7,805,179, forward strand.
AAGCTACGTACGACCAGGCAGTCTGCAGGGTGCGAGATGGGTGCAGTTCTTGGCCTGTTGCTTTCAAAGTAGAACTCAAACGACGTGTGAAGGGCACAAAGTGTTTATACGAGCACAAAGGTGGTAGATAAAGGACAACTCTCCACTCAGTGCCACGAGGTGCATAATCTCGAGTGGTAGGTAAAACACGAATAAATGAAGAAAATAATTTTTCATGAGAAGTGTTTATTTTCAACTCTGCCTGGCAACACTGACTCGAAATAACTAGAAGCGCACACACGTGATTTACATGAGTGGGTTACTACAGTCCTTTTGAATCATTTTTGGCAAGTTAAGATGGAAATAAAAACGTATTTGCTTCTTCCGAAAAAATGTGTTTATGACATTCTCTTTTACCTATTACACCAGAACGTCTGGTGCACGATAAAAGTGCAACTTTATACTCGGCATACGCAGTCGGATCAGCATAGAATGTCTACGAACGTAACACCAATAAAAATATCAAATATCTAGGATCTAGATAGCTAACGCAGTTGGATCACCATACAATGTCAGCCAATACAACCAAACACCAATAAAAACATCAGGTGTCTAGGTACCTGATGGCCTACGAAGTTGGATTACCATATGCCTATGCAACACAAATAAAAATATCAAGAATCTAGGATCTAGATGGCAAACGCAGTCGGATCACCATAGAATGCCTGCCAAAGCAACACCAATTCAAAAATCAAGTATCTAGGATCTGAGATCCAGGTGGTATAATTTCGGTCGGATCACCACAGAACATTTTCCAATGCAACAACATTAAAAACCTCAAGT
>BOPP01000029.1:7806510-7828931 GCA_017312745.1 Gryllus bimaculatus
CTTCCTCCCTGGTGCGTTCCGTGGGCTGTCCCTCCCGTTCTTACTCTCTCGTCATACTGTTTTCCCTGTCCTTGTATCCCATTCTTGCTCGTGTTTTTCCGGCACTCTCTTGTAATTGCCCCTTCTACAACTCTTTAACATGTCATTAGTAAGGCTACTATTTGTGCACTGCACTGCATGTCCTTCCCTGTACCTTCTGCCCACAGCGATCCCCAGTTTCTACTTCTCTTCTGCCCTGCCTCGGTTTTTGCCTGGCGCCCGCCCCGAGGCTTCCCGCACATTTCGCAAATCCCGCCTGAAGACGGTGCCAAGCGAGAACCGCAACGCGACCTTAACATTCACCTTGCCCCTCCCCGATTCCTTACACTTTCAACGCCACTCTACAATTTCCTGTCCGCATTTCCTTAAGCCCCCTACTTTCTCTGCCATGTTTACACCTTACAGATTTTTAACAATGTCCATCCCTTAAACTCCAATTCAGATCCTTAAACTATTCTCTTTATGACCAGTGTGCACCTGCGACCACTGGCCCACATTGACCCTTTGCCGTTTTATCGGCAACCTTCAAAGGACTGGTGTTGCAAACCTGCATTGTAAAGTCGGGAATATCTCGAACCTACAAACACTAGCAACACTCGGTTTGCCCTTCCAAGTTAGTAAGCTCTACTTATGTTGCATCATTTCCTTAAAAAACAAACCTCTTTGAAAAAACAATTATTAAGTAAACACCGTTATTATTTGCACTTCATACACAAGCATACGCATGGGCATTCCATATACTTTTTTATATACATCCGGCAAAATCCTTGGTACTCCTACCTGTATTACTGCTCACTACGACTCGGCACGCGGTCTTCCACGTCAAATTGAACGCACATCTTAACTCCCACCAATACCGGCACGATATATTCGCGAAAAAATTCCGAACTCATACAAGTCGCACAAGATGGCACGCTTGGAAGCCAGTATTCGGGCTCTCGTTTGTTTTCCGCGAATGATAAGCGAAGGAAGCGGTCGTCAACGCGATCGTGTAGTAGTGGCAGGTGGCGAGACCGGAAGGCGGTAGCGGGGCGAGAGCGGGTCCGGGCTGAGCGGGGCGGAGCGGGGCGAATCGAGGGGGAGCGAGGCGGGGCGGAGCGGGGCAGAGCGAGGCAATGTGGGGCCGAACAAAGCGAAGCGGGGCGGAGCAAGGCGAAGCGGGACGGAGCGGGGAGGAGCGGAGCGGGGTGGATCGGCGTGGAGCGGGAAGGAGCGGGATAGAACGTGGTGGGGCTGAGTGGAGCGGGGCGGAGTGAGGTTACATAATTAAAAAGTAATACAGTTAATATTTTTTGTATTATTAAAAAAATCACATTTGAAACAATTAAATTGCATACTTTATTTGCACCTTCAACCGTTGGGTCTTCTGAACATAAATTGCTCTCTTTTTATCCACTACATCCACGTTCTCTTCACGAAACACCCAACAAGATTTCGACCAGTTTCATCACCTACCCGCTCCCCGTCCCTCACTCAAATCTGTCACCTCCCTCTCCCCTCATGGTGATGATTCCGCGAAAAAATCACACATTCACAAACTCCACGACTGCACGCGAGAATTCGGTCTCGTGTTTTCGCCATGATGCGGGCCGCAGTCATCAGCTGTGGTAGTGGCACGTGCGGGGCGGGGCGGGGCGGCGCGTCTGCGGTCGGCAGCCCATCTACGGAAGGGTTCTTCAGAAGTTTATATTTAAAGGCCACGTGGCTTCCGGGCTGGCAGGCGCTGCCTCCGAGTAAACTCTCTCACGCGCGGCACCCATTGCTCGCGTCCCGCGGCGGCGATGCGAAGAGAACGGAAGAAATACTCGGCCTTAATGAAGGCTCTTGAGAAGGAGAATATCACTCAATGGGGTGGGAATTACAATAAAATCACGGGAACGGTTTAGTGCTTTAGATTGGCTAGGAAATGTTAGCATTGAAAGTACACAAGAACACCACCCAGGGCAAATGCTGCAAGATAATTGCCTAATGGGTAAATTTCAGTCAGCACAAATTGTATGATGCGGTGGAACAATAGTCTTCTTGCTTAGTTGCAGTATCGAAACGTCGGAAGTAACTTGTATTGATTTCGAATTGTGAACGTCAAAATATATTTACCTTATGCGGAGGCTTTTTTCAGCTTTTTTGTGTCCTGTGCGGTGTGTTTATATGTGTATGTATAATTTTACTTTTTAATTTGAAATTTCAGTGATATATTTTTTTTTACAAAAACAAGAAAGCGTGGCTCTATAAGGCGTGCATAGCGTGCTTTAAGTGAAATTTTTAGCACTGATGCTAAAAGTGAAACGATTCTCCAGTGTTCAGATAAATCTGTGAATGCAACAGAGAAAACAATACTTGCACCTGACCGCAAAGGCTGCTACCGACTCTAATGTATGCATAACTGATTTGTACTTGAGTGAAAATAAAATGGAAGTCAGTAGGGCTATCTAAAAACTAGTGCACGACATAGTGGTAAAAGTGGTGTTATTTTGCCTATTAGGATTGTGCCACTCGGCCTCACATGTAACCTTTCCACCTTGCAAAAACGTCACTTTGACCACTCGTATCATACGTTACTATTTCAATATCAGATAAAGCAATCAACATAAAATTAACAGGGGAAAAGGAATACATACAATTATGTCAAATATTGTATGTTTTCAATGTTTTTTCCCAGATTTTCCATGCACAAATACAGTTTTTTCTCTCAGATTGTTAATCACTACAACCAATTTTAAGACTCACATTTCTCATTTTCAGACCACCATTATTGCGGCGAAGATAACGACACATTACTTGCAGACCAGCAGCACTACGAGCAGAAAGTTGCCTCATTCTCATGATGAAATTGACCTAAACACACATTGATAACACCATTCTCACTACCCAATGAACACTTTTTCAATGAACGGCAATTTACACCTGCGCTCAGAAAGCCGTGCAGGCGTCGCCAGTACTTCAGCTGCACCATCCGTCTATCTCACCGCCGCCTCTCTTCCCTCGCCTGTCCGCCCTCTCTCCTGTCCTCCCCTGTCCGCCCGCGCATCCCTTTGAGTCCGCCACATCCGGCCGCAGCCGCCACAACAACCTCCGCCGCAGACGCCCCGCTCCGCCCGCGCCGCGAGGGGAAAATCCACGCCGAACTTCGCCTTCCGAAAAACCACCGACACAGACTCCAAACCACCGAAGTTGTACAATGAAAAAACAGACGGAAGATTCGGTGTTTAGGAGGCGCGAGGGAACAAAGGGCTTCACAACTGAACTAATCTGTAGGATGCAAATCACAAAGAACACACAGAAAGAGTATTCTTTTAAAATTGCTTCTATTTTTTAAAATTATTGAAAGTAGAGCTATTTCCTTCTTGCATTAAATTTTGTAGCTGGACTATTGAATAGGAAACAAAAGACTGATGTTACACATTCAACACGATGCATTCTACGAAATTAGCTAGAAGAGGGGAACCCCCCTGAAAAAAATCACTTGTTAAGTAAGGACAGTTTCCAAAATATTCTGTTATAGTAAAATTGTACACAGCGAAGAATGAAACAGAGGAAAAAATGAAACAAAGAGATGTACAATTCAATGTAAGAACAGAAATGCGTTAGGTCCTAGGTTGATGTTTAGAGTTTGCAAAATGTTTTATTTAAAAGTCTCTCTGAAGTCGTTGCTCGTGATGTTTCCGTCACACATCTTTAACACATCACTGAAAAAAGGAGACTAATAATGCATTCTTCTTTACTGAATCTCGGTTCTGCCATCACCAAAAGCTTTCTCCTTGAAGAGAAACCAGGTGTTAAGAAGCACACCTTTTGCCGCGAGGTGAAACTAAATCGTCACAGTGTAACTAACGAAGTCTGTTCAACAAACAAATGAACCGATCACGGTACGAAACCCCAGCCGAGGCAATCGACACTCAGCACAAACGTGTCTTCCCTGGAAAGCCCTGAATCATCCAGGGGCGCGTAGCGTGAGCTCGCACATGGCAACCCTCCACTAAGCGCCTCCCCGCGGTCGCTTCTAAAAGCTGTCGTTCACACGATAAAGAACCTAATTTCAACTCTCCAATTTGCATGTAATCCTCGCGCGAAGCGCCGTTAAAATCTTCGAAAGCTAAGAACACTGAATCGTACCGATATTTGAAAACTACACTTCGTAAATACAATAAAGCCAAATTTGAAGTCTAAACTACCAACGCTAACAAAGTCGGCCGCAAAAAAAAAAAAAATTAGTAATATGGTAAAGGAAACAATCTACACAAATGGTTCAATAATTTTTATTAATTATTTTCCAGATTTAACTTTCGGGAAAACACTTTTCCCCATGCTCAGTGGATCTTGCCCAAGCAACGTGGATCACCCATGAACACAACATAGTCACACATAGTGAAAAATATAAAAAACAAAAAAAACTGCAAAACATGTTGGTTACAATTAGGTGGCAGCCATCTTTTGGAATGGGACCCATTATGGATGGATTACCACAAGATATCTGCTACTATCACGGAAATTATTTTAGTATTTACTGATACATTGTTGCTACATACTATCTACGATACGGACATGACTTATAACTTACCTGGAACGAGAGGATTGTGGTTACGAGGAAAATATGAAAACACGAGAATGATGCTACATGTTATCTTATAGAGGAAATTATGGGAAGGATATATGAAAAGGCAAACCAAGTCAAGTTAATATCTAGTTAATTAGTAAATACGTCAATCTGAATAATTAAAATTAGGTAACAGAACAACGAGCGTTAACTGGTTCTAACTATCTTGAACCGGAGGCCCTCGAGAGTTTCGTCGCCGTTAGAACCGTTACAACGCCCTCGCATAAATAACTATTTGAGGGCTCAGAGAAGAGCATTGTTCATACGTACAAGTCTTTCCAAAATGTCAATTAATAACTTCGACCCGGTTTTAGAAAGACAAATATCACATCCCGCCCTCTGCCAGCGAGCAGATACAGAGAGGCTTCGCCCACCGGGAGCGTTCGTTTCAGTAGACGCCTCCTTCGCTGCACTACTTTTGCGGTGCGGCGACGCCCGTATGAGCGCTGGCGGCGCTGGTGGCGTCGGCGTCGGCGTCGTGGCGGCGGTGTGGGGCCGGACAGGTGCGGGCGCTCGGCCTGACCGCCAGCTGCACCCGCCCGCGTCCGTGGCCGTCGCGCGCGCGCGCCCCTGCCCGTCGCCGCTTCGCATCGCTGGCGATTTCGTCATTCGCGCGTGCGTGCGTGCGTGCGGGTGGGTGGGCGACGCCGCCGCGTGGGTGCGCCCCAGGGCAGGCTCTCGCGGCGCGGACTGTTTGTTTATATTAGGTGGGTCGGAGAATCAGCGCCCGACCAATGGATGTTCTGTGTGTTTAGTGTTGTGGGTGAATGGGGGCGTAGATATGGACGAGTGTGAGAAGGCGAGACGAAATAAAAGATGAAATAAATGAGACAAAAGAAGAATGGTAAAGGCAAAAAAATGTAAACAGAAGGAAAGGACTACAAAAGAAAAGGGAGATATAGAAGGGGGAGAGGGGGGAAGGAGAGAGGTGAGGGATAGAGGGGAGGGAGAGTGGAGAGAGGAGCAGAAAACGAATGAAAAAGTGATGTAAAGTCAAAGAGTGTAAAGCATGCAGAAAGAGAGAGGTAAGAGAGACAAATGAGGACGTGAAAGATAACTGGCAAAAAATTCAAAAACTTACGCAGTAAGTACGCTTAAGTACGCAGGGACGGTAACAAAACGGAGGGTAAGGAATGGGGTAGGATATTAGGCTATGACGTTTGAGAGTAGCTAAAACCCACAAATATGTTCTACATTATGTAGTTTCATACAATAGAATTTACAAAACTAGTTTAACTACCTCAACATGTAGAGTTACCAAATATCTTGAAGGCGAAATATCAGTCGATCGCTACCGATCGACATGCGAGCAAAATCGTCCGATCCTGTTTTATCTAAAAAAAAAAAATAATAAAAAAAGAAAGTTGCAACCGGGATCGCCCAAACAGCCCCATAATTTCAGGATTCATTTTTTTTAAACATTTGCGAGAAATGCGCTTAAGACCATGTATGTGTATTGCACATGGCTTTGATCCTCCCGGTCATTTCATGCTAATGGAACCGACAGAATCAAACGACACAGCTCTTTCTCCGTCAGCCGCTGTATATGGACGGCCGTCGGAAGAGATTGCTTGGGTTCTACATGATCATTTCCATTTACTAGCACGTGTTTGAAAGAATCGGTCGTTTCGGACGCTAACGTTCGACGTCGGCCAACCGAATTTTCGGCCAACATCGTCTTCAGTGTGACCACCGCCTTAGCAACAAGCCCGGGGTTGAGCGAGGGGCGTTGAGCAGGTCGCAGCCTAAACGAGCGCCGATAGGCTGTCCGATAGGCGCAGAGACGGCTGACGCGGCGCGGCGTCGGCTGCCCTGCGTTTCCACGGGGCTCCGGTTGCTCAAGAGGCGTAGTTCGCGCCTCCTCCGCCAGGGAGCCCATGGGACTCTCGTCGCCCACTTCAGATGTCTCATACCGATCGCTTTCTCAATACGGCAATTCATGATTTTGCAAAGTACGTCTGTTTACGGGACGTCCACGAACGATTCCACAAACCTACAAGGCGAAGGGGGTCTTCAAAAATCGGAATCTCACGGACGTTGTATGTAAAATACTTACATTCAGATTTATACGTTTTCATCATATTACTTAATTGAATATCATGGACGTTACGAGTTTAATATTTTGTATTAACAGATTTCGAAAAATTAAAAAAAAGGGGAAATGCTCTCAGTAGAGTGAAAGGCGTATCGTCACAGGATATTTGCTGGGCATAGGCGAAGGGTAACCAAAAATTGCAAACTTTTGCCAACGTGTTAATGAACGACCTAGTACTTAACGCGATCTTAAAATGACTCGAACAATCACTTAAACTAACATTAGACAAATTATTTCTAAAGAAAGTATTTGTAGAAAGTAAAATTCAAAAATATACATTATGGTTCGTTTTCAGACTGAAAATAATGCTTAGTTCTCTTGAATAAAAACATTGCCAGCAAGTTAGCGCAAGCAGAACTGAATGACCACGGATTGAGGCGAAATATTTAAACAAACACTTGACTTAAAGTTGATGGTATCATTATCACATTTGCGATGATGATGTCTTCAATTTTTTTACGTCAACTTTCCTAAGTTAACCTCAGCCCACTGCAATTGTCACTGTAAAGAAAAAATAGATCAACACTATTCTCTGTCACTATTGTATTTGAGAGAATTTCACATATACAGTTCGATTAATGTTTACCCGTTATATGATAAGTGACTGTCAGCACGTTCCTAATCGCACGTTTGTGTATATTCTAGCAAAAGACCTCTTAAAAATCAGTCGAATGTCAAAAATATTATTTAATCCATACATTTCTTCCTAGAATATTGTTCTGCATAACTTCTCGTAAATTGAATGAGTCTTAGACAGGTAGTAGGGAATGAATCAATGGTATGACGTGCACCATAACGGGTAAAGAGCGCAGTCGTGTCGTAAAAGACGACGTTCAGTATTATTCAATTTAAAGCAGCTGGAGATAATCGTTTGCGCAGAGATGTTTTGTCAATATGAGGTAACACAATTTTCCATGGAAATGTTCATTTCTGCAGTGATCGTTCACCTCCATTTATAGTTCATGTATAATAAAAAGCGTAGGAGAGTCAGTAGCGGGGGATGTGGTATTTGAAGGTCGGAAATATTGACATAGATTATCTTCCCTCAGAACAGCTTTGAATGACGAGTCCTTCCGTGTCGTGGAAATAATCACAGCATCCCTGTTGAACATTCTGGCAGAGGAATGTGCACTCTTGAGAGTGATAAGTCTCTTGTTTTACCACAACATACTCAAATTTTCAAAAAAATGTGCATTACCATTTTTCGAAATAAAGAACATAATCTACATCTTAATTGTATTAGGAGGACGACGTCGAAAGAACTTGAGACACTCAACAAAAATGAGACCTGCACCATTCTCTTAAATATCCTTCACACTATTCTACAAAATAATTCATTTAAAATTGACGCTTTTAAAAAAAAAAAAATTGAAAATGTCCCAGGGGCTTCATGCAAAGTACCCCCAAAATTAAAGGATCATTTTCAAAAAGGAGCTGCTACATGAGCCAGATCGTTAGGGGTCGATCGTCACAGAAAATTGGCTGGACGGTTTAGACAATAGCGTTGTTCAAAGACGGCCAGACAGTCAGACGATTTCGATTTTTCGGTATCAAGGACCAACAAAACATGGATTCTGACTACACCATGAGTTAGAGGATTTTTTTTAAAATTTAGCAACTAACATTTGTGTTTTCATGGCCCCATAATAAGAGTTTTTCTATCGAAAATTCGCCGGCCTTTTTCACTCAGAATTACATAGCTTTCTCTCTACGCCGTAGCAAGAAAGTAAAAACAGGTAAGAGTTTGGCCATGGAATTTCTGGTTCAGTACGAAGATGAAGGTAATGTTTTCTTGCACGAAAAACTGTTGAAGTGCCCGGATTCGGGTAAGATATCCTTTCACACCCTCCTCTACAGTCCCGATTTAGCACCATCAGTTTACTTCTTGGTTGTTTCATTAAAGAGCACATAGAAGTAAAGTCATACGTCAGCAACAAATGTAACTTTAGTTTTACCTGAAAAGTATTTTAAATTACCACAACTGTGGCAGAAATGCATGCAGATCAAGTCTAGTGAAGACTGTACTTTTGCTTGGATTTAGCATTTTTCAGCTATTTCATGTATATTTTTTTATCATCTAGTATATCAGTTTTATCATCTGTTTATTATGACTTTCTGTACTCACGTCAAAAAATACAAACAACAGTCATTGCCTTCCATAATCATTCACGTCACGTTTACACGTTGAATATAATTCTAAACTAACCGCTCTTATTTCTGCGTCATGGTCACTGTTCCACCTGGATCAGACATAGACCAGAATAAAAGCAAAACGAATGTAAATTATCAATTCCCTGGCGTATAATTTCAAACGAGTGTATAACAAACTATTTCGAAGACAATGTTTCTCAACTGTTTTCATTTTCAATTGCAAACAGTAAAAAGTTGTCTCGTGAAAAATTGATCGTAGTAATTAACGTATCACATCTGCTCATGTGCGTCCGCTGCCAAGTACGTGTGTGTGGCTTACACCCACATTATTCAGCAAATAATACCATCATAAGATGCTGTCGCAATAAAGCTAGCAAAGAAGTCCAATTTAAAATGTTTCTTTTTGAGAATTTAATACTATCACAGATCACGATATCTATAGAGATTTTGTCTCCTCCGCGTACTATGACATATTCATAAGCATTTTACGCAAATTGATAAACACGTTAGACACTTATTGCTGCGTATGCGGGCTGGAGAAATTTATCGATGTGTGCGCGCCTTATAGCATGAACTGTACTGCGGGTCTGCAGTGGGAACAGTTATGATAACGGTTAAGATCATGGGATATGAGTTTTAAATTAAAAATAAATATTCATGGAGATACGCAACATTAGAACTAAAACTACTACTCATTAATTTCGAGTTCTTTAGTGTGGAGAGGAAATATTAGTTTAACTAACGCTTTTCTTTTTTGAAGTTTACTACACTAATGGTATTCCAGCAATCACACAAGATAAATCACATTCCACTTTTCAAACCAATAAATAAACTTGAGGAGCACATAGGCAGTAATGCATACGACTTTATTTTCCTAAAAAGGTGTCTCAGCAATGAAGTACCGACATTGGTATAATAATATAACCAGTTATTCATCTGTTAATGTGATAGTAGTTGCATCTAAAAGGAGAAGCTCTGTGGCGGATACAGAATTAGTAAGAGAGCCAAGAATACGTAATATTTTGAAATGAATGGACGAAGGCACATTCAAAGAGCGACAGTTTGTTGGCAAGCAACTGCAGATATCAGTCAAGACCTGTGATGAATATATAATACTTCATATACAATAATATATGCAATAGTAAGATAAGTAACAAGTGATCATAGAATTAGAAATACAAAGCCAAATATCTGTAGTAATCTTGGCAAGACGACCTCATCGCCCCTCCCTTTGGTTCACCACTGTCGGTAGCAGCCGCAGTGAAAAGCTTGATGGTGAGATTAGGACTCGAACAAAGACTGAATGCGAAGAAACAGCTGTAGTGGGCATCATCCTCTGGCGGCCTCCAGCTCACACGCGCTCTCTGAATGGCAGCGCCACGCGCACGATGGCCGGATCGCGAAGCAAGCGGACACAAACACGCTCAGAGCAAAAAGGACATTCTCTCTTTCCCTGAAGGCGCGGAGGAGCAAAGTAGCTACGTGGATGCAACCACTGCCAGGGTGAGAATTCCACACGTCGGCCGCTTTGATGGTTTATCTTCTTACTGGGATTATTTTGGACCAATTCCAGTCTGTTCAAACCGAAGGCTTGAATTGTTAGAAGGCTTCGTTATGGTTCACAGTCTGTGGGCGATCCCTTCTAACCATTTGCTTATATAGAACAAAACATTATACGTTTTTATACGACATATAGTTAGAATGTAATGAGGAATATACAGAAAGAAAAATGAAATTTTAGAACTTCAACGGATAGTGGGAAATGATGATACCGGAATCAGATGAACCAAAATTAGCCGGCTTCTTTTTTTTATCTATTTCTAAAAGTATTCACTTTATGAATTTCTCTTTTAGGGTTACAACGTTCGAGTTATTTAAAACCACGAATGAGTTTATTCAGAACCAGGATTTGAAGTGTAGATAACGATTAGCCGAATGTTAATGAATAAAAGATGGAAAGAGACTCAGGGGCATCTGGAGAATCACGAAAAAAACCGCCGAGAGCTCGCTTTGCCCATCACTAAGTCCACGTGGATTGGCCAGAGAACGAGGCAGCCTGCCCTCTGCAGGGTAAGGCCTATGTGCTATATTTACTCACCTTTACGCTCCCAGCCCCCTTTTTAAAAACTGTGATTACGACATGTTCTTACAAAGTAATGGATGAAAAATAATATAACATTTAATACGAAATATACAATATCCTTGAATAATCTGAACGGCACGAAAATAGAATCAATAGTAGTATCAAGTAGTAAAGAACGTAGCACCATGAAATAGTAGTAAAATCAAATATAGTATAGAATAAGAATCATCGAACATTTGTCTTTTCATTAGTGCTCGAATCATGAAACTGGACAGCGCAAATTAAAAAAAAAGTCAATTGTGCTTGCTTTGTGCGTGGCGCGAGGACAGCTGTGACGACTCCATCGCGCGTTTTACTCGCGAACCATGAAGAGGCGCGGACAGCTGCCCGCCATAAATTAACACGTCGCCGTAATCCGCAACCACTGCATAAAGAAGCCTTGTCCGGCCGCGCGCGCCTGAGCCGCCGACTCCTTGCGCCGCCACACGCCGCGCCGCGCCGCGGCCCCGCGGGACGCGCCCCGCCAGCACGCGCGCCGCACGCGGGCTTTGCAAGGGGGCGGGGCGGAAGTGAAAGGACGCGTGGAGCAATGATGGCCACGAGGACAAGGAAGTGGGTGCGGATGGAGTGATGAGGGCTAGCCAGGACGAGCGAATACATGTGGATGGAGAGTGATGGCGAGCCAGGACAAGGAAGTGGGTGTAGATGGAGCAATGATGGTTAGCCAAGACAAGGGAATAGGCGATGATGGCGAACCAGAACAAGGGAAGATGGAGTAATGATGCAGGTCAAAGATAAAGGGGCGGATGGAGTAATGATGGAGAGCGAGAACGAGGGAATACATGAGGATGGAGCAATTGATGGCGAGCCAGGGCAAGGAAATGTGTGCGGATCGAGCAATGATGGCCACGAGGACAAGGAAAAAGAAGCGGATGGTGTGATGATGGCTAACCGGGTCAAGGGTATATATGCGGATAGACTAATGATTGTCACCAAGGCAAGGAAATTGGTGCGGATGGAGTGATGGCTAGCCAGAACAAGGGAAGACCCACGACTGGAGCAATAAGGGCGAGCCAGGACAAGGAAATGGGTGCTGATGGAGTGATTATGGCTAGCCAGGAGAAGGAAATACATGCAGAAGAAGCAATGATGGCAAGCCAGGACAAGGGAATAGGTGCGGATGGAGCAATGATGGCCACGAGGACAAGAAAATGGGTGCGAAAAATGTTCGGGTGGAAAGGGGAGAAAACATTAATTCCAGAAGGCGTTTGCAAATTGGCAGACGCGTTATACTCGATGTGTCGAACCACGAGGGTCATACTTAAAGATTATTAAGGATTTGTACAGATATGTTCAAATAAATTATTTTTAATGAAATGAGACCTAATATTTTATCATACCTTGTGAGTGCGGATAGAGAAATGGGGCGAGCCAGGACACGGAAATATGTGCATCAGGCGAAAATAAACGTGCACGCCAAATGAAGAAGATGCAACGACAAAATGGCAATGAGTTATGCCCAGATAAGCCAATGCCAGACAGTTGTAAATGAAAAGATAATTGATTGATGTCGCTAGGCGCGACAGCTGTTGTAATAATTGGTCGCGTGAATTACCCCAGGAGATTGCGGTTTTCACCCACTACTTGAGATCCTTCTCAGACCAATACATCGGCTTGCAGAGGTTTCCTCCGCCAGGTATTTCCATCAACGAAGCACTCACTAATTCCCGACTGGTTTTCCACATGTGTGGAAGTGAAGTGCATGTCCTAGGTGGAAAGTGTGTGTGTGTGTGTGTGTGTGTTTAAGGAGAGACTAAGGCAACTAAGAGGGGGGACTGATGACGAGCGGTCTATGGCACTACGGAGCTGCGGCTCTGGTTTTCACCTGTACTGAACGGAAAAACAATGATAAACTACCAAACAGAGCTGCTAACCAGTCAGTGGTTGAATTCGACTCCTATATTTTAAAAAAAATGCGCCAAAAAATGCAAGTGTGGGAGTCGTAGTCAAACCCGAGGACCTCCCGTTTCTGAGACACTGCACCGGCAACAATTTTTGCTGTGAGCCATCTCAGCCGGTTGAAGCGATGAATAAATGATGATATTTCTGTCAAGAAAATATATAAACATGAAATCAAATGTGCACTGATAAACAGGCGTGTGAAGCAGTGAGTTATATAGAGATAAGCCAAACAAAACATGAGTAAAAGAAAGGATAAGAAATAGACGATGCTAAGACAAAGAAACGAAAAAATAACAAGGCTGAAAAACAAGTGAAATATCCCAATAAAAATGACCATGTTGAACATTTCATTAGCAGAGATAAAACAGCACAACAGAAGTCAATATGAATAGCGAGAGGAGAGATAAACGGGAAGAAACGAATGAGAGTGGAAGGAAAGAGATGCTATAACGATATTGCTCTCTTGTGAAAAATATAAATAAGAGATGGGAAAGATGTCGATGGTTTGTTCCGAAACGCTGGTGCAATGGCGGTGTTCTTGGGCTTTGTTGTACGGAGTACTGAGGCATGACTGAGGGCAGAGGGATGGCGACGTCAGCGGACACGGTAAGTGCTTCGAGTAGGTCGGCCGACCAAGGGGGAGCAGAGGACGAGAGTGGGTGTGGAGAAGGTGATAGCTGCAGCAGTAACAAAGGCAGAAAGTGGAAGGTAACTAGAACGTTCTGTGCAGTTCTGTCAGCATGGTGAGAGGCAGTTAAGGGGAAAAACAAAATGATAGCGGAGAGAAAAGCAGCGTGATTTTCGAAGGGAATATAAAATCAAACGGTTAAATTAAGCCTGAAAGTATATGAAGAACCCCATGCCGTAGGGAAGAGTTTTCGGTAAGATTGGTGGGATGATGGCCATGAAGATCTTTGGGGGATGAGGGTAGCGACGATTGTGGTGCTAATGATGATGACGGGAAGAGTTGCTAGATCGGCGAGAGTGCGGCGGCGAGGGCGGCGGCGAGGGCTGCGGCGAGGGCGGTGGCGAGGGCGGTGGCGAGGGCTGCGGCGAGGGCGGCGGCGAGGGCGGCGGCGAGGGCGGTGGCGAGGGCGGCGGCGAGGGCGGCGGCGAGGGACGCCACGCGCGAGGCACGCTCCCGCGCCGGAAGTGCCCCCTCCACCCGCCACCGCCCGCTCCCCTCGGGCGAGCAGACACCTGCCTCCGCCCCCTGCTCGCGTTGGCCCGCTCGCCCGCGCCGCGCCGCGGCCACCGCCTGTATCACTCGCCTTCGCGTCTCCCGCGCGCAATTAGTCTAATGCGTCCGGCGGCGCGCGCCAGGGCTGCACAGGGGCCACGCGCGGCCCGCCCCTCACTCGGATAGACTTTGGACCCCCTGAGGCAAGCGCAAGTGCGACGACACTTGGGAAAAGTTTGAAAATAGGGAGAGAGATACAATTTTCCCCCACATATCTTGACCGTTACAATGACTGGAATATAATAGTGTTGAATAGTTCATGTTCGTTACGTTGTTAAACATTGATTGTGGAACACAAGGTAAATATCTTACGAGCTCCTCTTCTGCACTCGTAATAAACTAGATTCTATGGATATGATCAGGCAAAGAGTGGAGAAAAGCAGCTGGCCTCATCTTAAATAAATTAGTTCCCCATTTTGCACTTGAAAAATTATAAATAATAATCATAATACTAATAATAACAATATAATTGTAACAAAAAAGAAAACATTCTTAACAGACAGGGAATATCTGATTAATCAACATACTTTTCAGCCCAAATCGGGAGTAAACCTTTTTTTAATCTATTTGCGAATTTTACTTGTCGCTCAGTAGCATGTTTTTCGGAAGGTAGATAAGCAGAGAACAAATGGGATCTGAATCTTGTATCTCCCTGGCAGAGTTATGGCAGCGCAAATTCTCCCTCGTCATAAATATGTAAAGGGTACACGAGTAGCCCGGTTTGTGGCTGGCGAAACGGAAGAGCCCTCAACTTCCTGACATTGCGGGGTGAATGAACCTTTTCGCCTTCCATGTGCTTTAGCAAATGTTTCTGAACTTTTTACACTACCCCATTATAAGAAGTGAAATTCAGGTGTCGACATTTGCTTGCCTCTAAAATTGGAACTTCAACTGTGTAGTTAACAAAATCTTTTTCAAAGAATAATGTGCATAATAAACTTTTTATTTGCAATCTTTTTCAAAGTGTAGGCGACCACATGATCTTCATATTAAATTTTGATGAATTTCAAATTATTAAATTGATATGATGATTTGTTGACTACGTAGTCGTTTTTCATTGCTAAAAAATTATCTACAAAAGTTTTAATAATTTTCGACTGATTTCGCAATTAACTTCAAGCTCTGTGAACATTTGAAAAAAGCCATCTTTTATTTTATGACTAGGACATAATTAATATAATAATTCACATATTTATGAGTATATTCAATACCACACTATTTATTTCTTAACAGGTGAAAACACGAGTGTCTTCTAGATTGTAATAAATATTTTTTTACAAGTTCTCAGAAATATTCAAATTACGTTCGTAATCACTACGAAGGTAACATGTGATCGAATAAGACTGACCAACGGTCACAGACTGCTTAGTGCGCAACACGGTGTCCCATAATGCTACTAATTTCCTTCAATATCAGTCCGTCATCTCCATTGAGTCAATTACATCAATGAGTACTCTCGCGCAGTTACAATCGGAAAAAGCCCTCCTCCCTTCCGTATCCAATTTCCGCCCAGTCGCCTCCCTGGTTTGCAACCATATGTCGCTTACCGCCCCATCGTGCGATACAGTTACGGTCCTCCGCCTCGCAGCGGCAAGCGGTCGCGTGCGCGAGCTAAAAGCCCCATTACCTCCCGCTGCACCCACCGCCGCAATGACACCCTTCGCTCGGCGACCCGCCCGGCGCCGGACCACAGACGATCGGCGGTCTCCGATCGCTTCCGCATTGGCTCCGACCCGCTCACGCCGCACTCGGCCCAGTTCCGGAAGAAAATTGTTATGCAATCGCATCCGCATCGATGATTAAACCCGCCCGATCCCGCAATTTGCGTGGAAACAAAGCCTCGGACGCCCTAGGGCGAAGGAAGCAGCCGATGGAATTAAACGCTCTCCCGTCGGCGGAGGAAAGGTGTAGTTTCCGAGGCGGCCGCATAATCAACAGGCAGTCGGACGAGGACTACCCGAGCCGCGGCCGCAGGCGTCAGGGGCGCAGTGGGCGGAGGCCACTGGACGAGGAAGAAGAGGAGCAGGCGGAGGCGGTGTTGGTGATGGTGGTGGAGGAAGAGGAGGAGAAAGATAAGGAAGAAGAAGAGGAGACGGTGGTTGGCGATGGTGGGGGTAGTAGTGGAGGAAGAGGAAGAGAAAGATAAGGAAGAAGAAGTGGAGAGGGTGGTTGACGATGGTGGGGGTTGTAGTGGAGGAAAACAAGGAGAAGGGAGAGAAGAAGAACGAGGAGAAGGGAGAGAAGGAGAACGAGAAGAAAGTGAAGGAAAATGAGGAGGAGAAGAAGAACGAGAAGAAGAAGGAAGGCGACGAAAAAGGAGAAGAGACGGAGTAGTGATGATGGTGGTTGTGGTGGAGTTGGTGGTGAAGGAGGAGGAAGAAAAGAGCAGACGGAATTGGCGATGGTGGTGGAGGTTGATGTGAAGTAGTGGAGGAATAGAAGCAGGAGGAGAATGGCCAATGTTGCAGGCAACGGAAACAGGACCCGAGAAGTTTGACATATTTTGGCTGGCGGAGTATGTTGGTAACGGATGAATTGGCGATTGTTGTTCTGTTGTAGGAGGTATGGTACTGGTAGTGGGTTTTGGCTTGTTGGTGGAAGCAGCGATGGGCCACAACCCTCAGCAGCAAGCTGAGGCTTCTGACGAAGGCAGCAGTGGTAGTAGTAAGGGGTACGAAGTAGCCGTGGCAGAGGCGGCGGCTGCAATAACAGGAATTCGCCTCGTGGCGTCGTCAGTGCAGCTGGGCTGGCGCCGGCGGCCGGCGCCCCTGGAACGCTGGGCAACGGGCGGTGGCCCGGGGGGTGGGGTGGCGGCGAAGTGCGGGGAGCGGAGCGGTAATCACAGGAGAGGGCGCGGAGGTTACGCTTCCTATGCGGGATGGAGATGCGTAACCTAGGGGCCCGAAGGAAGCGGCTGCAAAGGTAATGAATGCTGAACAGAGCATCTACTGTATTTTGTGTGCACGTTAGGGAACGCTAGAAGTTAAAGTGGTTTACAGTTAAAGAATAATACCTATACAGATGGGTGGACTTCAAAAAACAACATAAGATGCAATAATATAATGTTGCAAATAATTTTTACTGTAAAAATGTTTTATCTAGAGGAATAAGTAAGTCGTATAAAGAGAATCAAAAACTCTTAAACTAATAATAGAATATTCCAATTATCAAAACTTCTAAGCAATGCTACATACATCAAATATATATAGTCAAATGAAAATGAATAAGTACTGAGGGTTTCTAAAACAATTAGGATCTGAAGAAAAAACAAGAAATGATAATGAGAATATAAAAATATGTTAAATATATCAAATACAAAAAATATTTCGAAGGCCAGTAATAGCAGAAAAACACCTAACATACGTAGACATATTTTTTCATGACGATTTAGATTTACCAATCTGAATTGAAACGAAAGAAATACCGTTACCAACTTCCTGAGCCAAAAAAAACGAATCAATAGCAAGCAAACTTGTCAAAAAAAAATACATTGCGATATGGACAGACATATTTCAAATAGATGGTAAATTTCACAGAAAGAATGGATTGAGCCAATGGCACAACCCAACGGTCTATATCATTCAAAGCGTACGGAGGGGGAGGGCGCAAGTGGCAGCAGCACGAGCCAAAGCACCGGGGCGGGGATACGCGGGGCAATCTGTTCTGGATCGAGCCGCGGCCATATGCCCCCGCAGCTGCGGCAACGCGCCCGCCGTAAACACTGTAATTCTCCGTCTCGGTTGCGGTGGCCATGCGTCGCTCCGAGCACTGCCACCCCACCCTCTCCGGGCAAGACCCCGCTCCATCTCGACCCGCTCGAAACTTTCCACTCGCGCCCACAGCCGCGCCGCCACCCGCGCAAGACGCCTCCACCCCTTCCACACCTAGCACACGCTCAAAACCACCACTCGCCCTTCCCCGCGCACCCATCACACCCTTCACCTCGCACCGCTCGAACCTTCCCATCGTCCACACAGCGCCCGCGCCACCGCGCAACGCGTCCACCCTTCACACCTAGCACCGCTCGAAACCCACCACTCCGCCCTTCCTTGAAACCCATCCACACGCTCCATCTCGCAACGCTCGAACCTTCCACTCCCCACAGCCCGCACCCCGCGCAACCCCGTCCACCCCTTCCACACCTAGCACCGCTCGAAACCCACCCACTCCGCCTTTCCCTGCGCACCCCATCCACACCGCTTCACCTCGCACCGCTCGAAACCTTCCCCTCGCCCACAGCCGCCGCCACCCGCGCAACCCGTCCTCCCCTTCCACACCTAGCACCCTCGAAACCCACCCACTCCGCCCTCCTGCGCAACCCCATCCACACCGCTCCATCTCGTCAACGCTCGAAACCTTCCCCACTCGGCCGACCAACACCGCCGCCGCCACCCCGCGCAACGCCGTCACCCCTCCACCCTAGCACCGTCGAAACCCCACCACTCCCCCTTCCCTGCGCACACCATCGACAACCGCCTCCACATCGCCGCCGCTGAAACCTCCCATCGGCCCCGCACCGCCACCACCCGCCCCTCCCACACCGTCAGCCTTCCCACTCGGCCCTATCGCTGCCGCCCCCCCTCCCCGCGCAATCCCATTCACTCCACTCAAAACCTCCTACTCCGCCCTACAGGCTCCGACACTCCACTCACACCACCTCTCACCGCTCGAAACCCTCCCACTTCGTCCCACCCTGCTCTATCTCGCATAGCTCGAACCTTCCCACACCACCACCGCGCTCAACCCGACCCACCCCGACCGAAACCACGTTGCCCTGACCCGCTCCACACCGCGTCACGATATTTCTCTCCCCCCCTCCCCCATCCTTGGAAAAAGAGACGGCCGACACAGCACTTCCAGATTCCGCCCCCGCCTCTTAATAGCGCCCGCTGCCAAAGGGGTGATCGCCGGTAGCAGATGCTCTACCGTCGTTGGAGGGTCCTGCGTGTTTCACAGTTGTCAAGCGTAAGCAAGGCCTGTTACGCCGCAACTCGGAGGGGTCGTTGGTTCTCTAAGGGGTGACTGAACCCTCGAATTGACTACGAACGTTATGATTTCCGTTATGGCCTTACACACGTTGAAAGTTAAAAGACATGAAGGTCGACTAGTCCTTGGGAGAGAACGCTTGAATTGTTGGGCGTTTTATAATATTATGCACAGCATCTTCTGGCGAGAATGTAAGTTTCCGTTTTACCCTCTGTTTGCATTGATAAACACAAACCAAGATTCTTTACATCCGGACTGTTTTTCTCACTAATCGTTTCCTAAAAATAATTTCTTATTTGGATTGGATACTGAGTTTCTTCTGTTTAACAAGATTGAACTCATTCAATGCAGCAGCTAACTATTTGGGAGTTTGTCATATTCTTCTAATGTAAAACTAATGATGAAAATCAATATCTTCCACTAGGTTTCACTGAAAATTACAAATGCACAATTACATCTTGGAAACGGACTAGTGCTATTTCTCTTTGACAATGCATCATTACCCTTTCTAATATGTATGAAATACCAATTCTACAAGACGTTCAAATGTAATACGGTGAGGTAATTACTACAATACGTACTCTTGCAATGCGTTTAGACTGCAAAAATGTTCTGATATGTAATAGTTCTGATATGATATAATTTAGTTTATTACTACATCATGAGATAATTATAAAAAAATTTCAAATATTCTCAAACTGTTTTACGACGTTTAGAGAAATAAACTACAAAACGTTCTTAGCAAGTTCTGTTTCCAATTGTTAGGACACAAGATAGCTAGAATATGATAATGATAATCAAAATATGACTATCGCCAGCAAGAATTCACAATGAAATAGAGAATAAATTATTATTGTTCTTTATCGATGACGCTTTTTTTTCACGACAATTTAGAAGTGAATCTCAAAATATCAGAAATCGTTAAAACGATGAAAACATTAGCAAAATGATTTGTACTTTTTTTAATTTGCAAAAGTTCAGAACTGTCTTGAATTTCACATTCTGACGAGACAATGTCCTAGGCAGCCACCTTCGACCTGAGTGCACGCCTGACGTGACCAAGACGAGCTGAATTGTCTCAAGTCCTACCGCACAAGCAGATCTGGGAGCCTCGCGAATTCACAAAGAGACCTCCTCCGTTCTCGCGCTTCCACAAAAGAAGAAGCGCAGCGGCCGCCTTTGCCCTCCAGGTAGGCGAGAATAACGTGAATTATGATTCCACGGCCCACGACGTATTACATTTAACGTCGTTATTTCCGTGACTGCCGCCGTGCCGCGCCGCCGTCGCCGTCGCCGCGGCTGCGAGCGGTGGCGTCCCCTGTCATTACGACGCCCGCCGCCAGGAGCACAAGACGCGCGCGGTGGGGGCGGCCGGCGTTCCCTTGTTTAACAGTTGACGATTTTATTTAAAAAAGGCGGAAATTTGCTTTTGAAAAGAGGTGACATTTCTTTTGTGCCTCCTCTGCAGCCGGATGCGACGGGGGAGGGGGAGGGGGGATGTGGTGGCGGCGTTGACCTTGACGTGCGCGAGAGAAGATGGGACGTGCCAAGCGCGGAGATGAGGCGTTTCATCAAATCCGACGCCCGCGATGGAAATTGCTGTGTTTATTCGCTGGCGAAAACGTGCGGCCGCGGCGGGACGTAGGCGCGTGGGAGGATGGCTCCTCCAGGAATCTGAGGTGCGAGGGCGGCGACGGGGATAAACATGTGGAGCGGGCCGGCGAGACGCGGAGTGACGCGGGGTGGGGCGGGGCGAAGCCGGCGCTGATTCAGCGAATACCTGCGTTCCTTAGAACACCGGTCACACAGATCGTGGTGGATTACGATGCTACGGTGCACCTTTTTCGAGCGACAAGACAAATGACCGATGTTTCAGTAAAAAATGTTGGAAATTTCAAAACTTTTATGGCTTTATGTTTCTTTATTTTAATACCCTTCATGTAAAAACAAAACTTCTTTCTGAATTGTCATGCTTTTAAATGATTCACATTTCGTTGAAACATGTTCGGAATGCTTTCGTTCGCAAGCGGTGGTCTTGCCAAAGAAATAATCATTACATTTTATACGACAAGAATAAAAGAAAAGATGCTTTAATTTTCAAGTCACTGCTTCGTATTACAATACTTCTTCCAGAGCAAAAGATACGTCTTCATATAACGATTTTTTTTTTATATTTTTGCTTTGCCAACACACGCCGCTTATAAAACTAACATGAAGTTCGCGAAATCCTAAAGTTTTACATCAGACTGCAGCTTATAATATTATATGATAGATAAATATATTTAATTTTATCTGAAATCATCATCAATCGAGACTTCGGTATTGTAAATTATGTGAAATGATATTCCTGGAGTGTAGCTGAGTGAAAAAAGAAAATGTATTTAGTGGTGAGGCTTTGATTTGAGGACTACTCTTGTAACCTGGAGAATAAATATATTTACGCAGATAGATTTTGTTTGATTTTTTAAAAAATCGTGAGGTGTTTTTTTATAATGCCTAAAATTTAAAGCGGCCTCTTGACAGTCAACCTGTACGTTAATGTATTGTGTAATACAGTAACAGTGCTGGGCCAAACTATACGACGCAATATTTTTGCTCAATTTATTAGTTCACCGCTGACACTTCTTCAAGCAACGTGTGAAAAAATAAGAAAGCAGCACGTTTTGTGGCTATTGTGTTGCTTGTAGTTTCAAAAAAGAAGGAGGAAAAGAAACTGAGGTGAATGAAGGAATGGTTCGAGAAAGAAAATGAATACACTCATGAAAGTTTATTATCTGAACTAAGAATTAATGAACCAAGTGATTTTGAAAACTTTCTGCAATAAGACGATAAATTATTTGATGAACTGTTGAGAATAGTTATACCTGAAACCTCTTTTCTGTTTTAACCCGCAGTTCTCTCAGTTACAACAGTATTGCGAAGTATAAGGCATTGACGAAACAATTTTTCTGGGGTTTACAATAACAACAAAACTAATTTTCATCGACTCAATAAATTGCGCATTCTTTGAATACGATTCGCAGAGGGTCAATATTATTGTATCATAACCATTACTGTGCAGTATATTGACGTACATATTGACTGCCTGGGGAGGGGGGATTATAGGACTCAGATTGCTCTAATATCCCATCCCTAGAGATCCTCCTACACAAGACCTCGCACGTCCTCCGAACGACAACCGAGAGCTCAAGCTGCGCAAGACCGCAATGCGCCGCTGGCACGAGCGAGGATAGGAGGGTCTCGTTGAAGGCGGCGGCGGGAGGTGGCGGGG
>BOPP01000029.1:7828956-7852280 GCA_017312745.1 Gryllus bimaculatus
CCATCGAGATAGAAGTGAACTCAATATAGAAATCGATTAAACGATGAAAAACATTAGCAAATGATTTGTGTACTTTTTTTATTGGGCAAAGTTCAGAAGTGTCCTTGAAATTTCACAATTCTGACGAGAACAAATGTTCCCTAAGGCCCCCCAAGCCAACCCTTTCCCGACCCCCTGAAAAGTATTTTGGGGCAAACGGCCCCCACTTTGGAAAACCGTGAAAAACCAAGAAAAACCGAGCACCACTGATTTGGTCTTCAAGTTCCCTTACCCCCCCCCGCAACAAAGCAAGATTCTGGGAAAGCCCTTCGGCGAAATTCACAAAAGAGACTCCCGTCTCGGCTTCCAACAAAAGAAGAAGCGCCAGGCGGCCCGGGCCTTGCCCTCCAGGTTATGGCAGAGATAACGTGAATATATATGATGGATTGGGGGATTTGTGCCACGGCCCACGAAGTATTACTATTAACGTGTTTTTCCGCTGACTGCGCCGTCCGCGCGCGCGTCGCGTGCGCGGCGCGAGCGTGGTCGTCCCTGTCTACGACGCCCGCCGCCAGGAAGCACAAGACGCGCGGTGTGGCGGCCGACTTCCCTTGCTTAACAGTTGACGAATTTTATTTAAAAAAGCGAGAATTTCTTGTTGAAAAGGGTGGAACATTTCTTTGTTGCTCCTCTTGCAGGCCGGATGCGACGGGAGGGGGAGGGGATGTGGTGGCCGCGTTTGACCTTGACGGTCGCGGAAGATGGACGTGCCACGGCGCGGGATGAGCGTTCTATCATAGATCCGAGCCCGCGATGGAATTGCTGTTTTATGTCGCTGGCAAACGGTGCGGCCGCGGGACGTAGCCTGTGGAGATGGGCTCCTCAGGATCTAGAGGTGCGAGGGCGCGACGGGATAAACTGTGGCGCGCGGCGAGAGCGGAGTAACGCGGTGGTGGAGGGGCGGGGGAAGCGCGACCGCCTGATTCAGCGAATACCTGCGTTCGTGGTAGAAACGTACACAGACTGTGGTGGATTAACATGCTAGGTGCACTTTTTCGAGCAGACAAGAAATGACCATGTTTCAAATAAAAATGTTGGAATTTAAAACTTTTAGGATTATGTTCTTGTATTTTAATAACTCTCATGTAAAACAAAAAACTATCTTTCTGAAATTGTATCTTTTATATGATTCACATTTCGTTGAACTGTTCGAATGCTTTGTCTCGCAAGCGGTGTCTGTGCCAAAGAGAAGTAATCATGTACATTTTATACGACGAGAATAAAAGAAAGATGCTTTAAGTATTTCGCTCCAGGTTCTATTACATGCTTCGTAGCTACAATACGGATTCTCCAGAGCATAAAGCGATATAAGTTTTTTTTTATATTTTTGCTATTGCAACACATCGCCGCTTATAAAATACATGAAGTTCGCGGAAATCCTAAGTTTTACATCAGACTGGCGCTTATATAATATTAGTATGATAGATAAATATATTTAATTTATCTGGATAATCTATCAATCTGAGACTCTCGGTATTGTACAATTATGTGAAATGATATTCCCTGGAGTGAAGCTGGTGAAAAAAAATGTATTATAGTCGGGTGGCTTTGGATTGAGACTACTGCTTGTAACTGGCAGCAATAATATATTTACGGTATAGATTTGTTTGATTTTTTAAAAAATCGTGAGTGTTTTTTATAAAATGCCTAAAATTTATAAAGCAGCCTCCTGACATACCAACGTTACGTTAAATGTTTGTGTTAATAACAGTAACAGTGCTGGCCAAAAGCTATAGCGACCATATTTTTGCTCAATTTATAGTTCACCGTCAATGACACTTCTTCAAAGCACGTGTAAAAAAATAATGGAAGGCAGCAGTTTTGTGGTATGTGTGCTTTAGTTTCAAAAAAAGAGGAGAAAGAAACTGAGATGAATTGAAGAATGGTTCGAGGGAAAGAAAATGAATACACATCATGAATTTTTATTTGGAACTAAGAATAAGATGAACCAAGTGAGTTTGAACACTTTCTGTGACATATATGACTGAAATTATTTGATGAACTGTATGAGAATAGTGGTATACCTGAAACCTGCTTTTTTCTGTTTAAAACCCGCAGTTCTACTCAGGTTCAACAGTATTGCGAGTATAAGCATACGAAACAATTTTTCTGGGTTAATAACAACAAAACTAATTTAGCGACTCAGATCAAATGCGCTTCTTTGAATCGAATTCGCAGAGGTCATGATTATTTGTATCATACCAGTACTGTGCAGTATAATTACCGTCATTGATGCTGGGAGGGATTTAGACTCAGTTGCTTCTAATATCCATCCTAGAGAATCCTCCTACACAAGACTCGACGTCCTCCGAACGAAACAGAGAGTCTCTTAAGCTGCGCAAGACTGCAAATGCGCCGCTGGCGAAGACCGGAATAGGAGGTCTCGCTTGAAGCGGCGGGCGGGAGGTGGGGGGCGCAGCGGGCGGAGCGCGGGGGGGGGGCGGGGCGTTTCGCAAGGAGTGCTGAATGGGGGCGAAAGAAAAGGCCGGAAGGCACGCGGGTGCGGGGTCGGGGTTGGGGGTCGGGGTCTCTCGCGGGGGGCCTCGGACGACGGCGCTCGAGGCGGTTTTTGCGCGCGCTGCTTTGCCTCGCGGGGGCGTGTAAGGAACGACAGCACCGGAACGAGACCGCCGCTGACGACACGCAACGCGAGCGCCGGCGGAGCGACGCGGCCATTGGGAGCGGTTGACACGCGCGCGCAGGCGGTTGGGATGCCCGGAGGGCGTAGCCTATGGAAACCCCATGCTGTAAGGAGCAGACGTTTCTCTCGGGGGGATGGACGGAGAGGAACATTCAAAACAAAGCTGGAGTGGCGCTTGTTAAACGTAACATGGGACGAGTTCCGGTTAAGATATCCTCTTCGGTTAAGATATATTCTGTGTTTAAGGTATCTAAAACGTAGTTTGGATAAAAATGTATCGGTAAAACTGTTTTATACACAATCGTACGAGTAAATTCAAATATTCCTCCATTCACAACCCACGTCTCCCATCTTTATATCGACTTCACAGGATTAAGTAAGGAATTTTCATCGGTCCTGATGAGGAAACCTGTCTCCTGAACATTGACAGTCAAAAACTTAAATTCTGAAAACTAGTTACTAATTCTGACAAATGTTTTCTGCGTACAGTAGTGAGTGATTGCAAAGCTTGGTTTACTAAGTTGCTTAAATGCAAAGCCAGGGGGTGTGGAGGCGGAATGGTTCATGAATTATTGATTCCGGGTGCGACAACTCTTAAGGTATTGTTCTCGTAAGTGTAGTACATGCTTTATGGCTACACGTCAGCAAGCGGGGTTTCGCCAACTAGCTATTTTTTTTCAGCGGCACCGTTCCAACCGGGACAAGCTCTAAGTTCCCAACATGTGTAGTACATGTAAGTTTAAGTGTGAAATAGGTGGTGAGAATAGAACAAGGAAGGGGAAGAAAAGAATGCGTGCGGTACGTGGCCCGTCTTTTAGGATACTACTCCGGTATTCGGCTTGTGCTGATCACAGTAACCACGGAAAACTACCAATCTGACCTACCGGCCACTAGAATTCTCCTCCAGACAGCGTCTTAAAACCACCTATCAAGCAACTAGTGACGAAAATACTGCCACCGTGGGAAGTCGAACTCTGCCTGTCGGAGACACTGCAAAGTGACATCAAATTGATGTCCTGAGCCACCTACGCCGGTACGTGTCGGAGGGCGGAGGGGAGGCTCAACAAGCCATGGTGCGCCCGAGACGCCCCGGAGCCCCGAAACGGGCCGTGAAGGAGTCGTAGAGCAGAAGGGTACGGGGGCGAGGACATGTCGGTGGGAGGGCGGCTGCGGCGCGGAGGCCTATGGCGGAACGCGGGCGGGACGGAGCGGGCGCGGGCGCGGGGGCGGTCGCCAGGCGGTATGACGGCACCTGGCGGCGGCTGCCGAGCGTGGTGCCTCGCACGTGGCCCGCGCCGCCGCCCGTGACGCCCTGCGCCGCCTGGCACCGCCAGCCTTCGCCTCGCCGCTGCCGCAGCCTTCGACTCCACCGGCTCTCGGGCAGGGGACGAGCCTTCTGGACACGCGCAACGCAGTTTCTCTTCGCCTAGGGTATTGGGGTTATTTCACTTTGGATAAAGCCAAATTATTAGTTTGGACTGTGCTCGCTGCATTGCAAATAATACTACATATTGACGCAACACGCTTTCATGGTATACATTCTGCTGATATGAGTAAATGTAGATTGATTCAGAAGCGCTTGTAATATTCACTGAAAAAATATCGTCAAATTTCATTGTTTCAATGAAAATATGTCGTCAAGTATCGTTTCTCTTACTTCTCGTTTTTTCGTTTTCTCGAATTCGACATTCTCGTCCATCTGTTCATAAAACGCGTTTTTTTTCCACAAACGTATATATCATGTCTATCAATTGTTCTGAAAATCTCCGCTAATATTTACAAGGATACGAGTTTCAGTACGTACGAAAATTAAAAATTCTGCAGGTTAAATTGGTAAAATATTATTTTTGGGTTCAAGTTGCACATGTAACACGTGGCGGCGGCGGCAACGTTCGACTTGTAAGATATCAGTAACACTTCGTGAGAAGATCAATTTAAGATGTGCAAAACAAATAACTGCAAATTTCATTGCGACCTTTTCAACACAACTATAATTTTAGCACATTTTTGAGCGAGTTAAATTATTCAAGGAAAAATAAGAGGGATGTATTATCCTTTACATTCATGTCTGGTTATACAATTATATTTTGTAGCACGTTATTTCATCAATAGAAATCGACTTTGGAAAAATGTTCAATTGCGATATGCTGTGGCAGACATTCCCAGGTTCTCGTCATTAATATTGTATTTCTCTTTCGTTTATTCGTTCAAATAAACGGGCCAAAGCGGCTAAATATCTCTCTAACAAAAAATTCAGAGAGAAACGTTGGGAAAAGAAGAAAATGGGTATGATTTTAAGGACAGTAAATATTGTGATGGTGTAGAAAATGCAAAATAATAAGTGAATGGTGAAAAGGCAAAGTGGAAATTTGACGAACAGTGATCACTTGGCTCACAAGATGGTGAGAATTCGTGGAAATGCAAGGTGTTTGAAGCAATGTGTGAAGGCCTGATAGTGGAGACAAAAACGAAGAATAACACAGATAGAAAGAGAGTTTTTTTGGATAAAAATTGTAAAGTGGAGTTAGATATAGAACGATATGTACCTTATTAAAAAACGATCATCTCTCTTCTATGAACGTACAGTCTTAGTGCACTGGATAGATAAATACGAGAGATCTACAAATTTAATATTAATTCAAAAATGTCGATGGTTGCACACAGAAGATTTGTTAACTATGCCATCGATATATTCCTTATTTTCCGTATATCTGGAAGTGGCGATGATGGTGTTGGTGGTGAAATTTATGAGGCGGGTGGTGGTGGTGGTGGTGGTGGTGGTGGTGGCGGCGGCGGGCGGTGAATGCGTGGCGGTGGCGGCGCCGGCGGCGCGAAGGGGATGCGAAGGTGGGGAGGTGGTTGGGTGGTGCAGGTGAGGTGTGGTGCCTGGTAGAGCTTACGGCAGCGGCGACGTGATGTGATTCGTGCGACAATGTGGTGGTGGTGGTGGAAGTGTCGGAGGGTTGGCCGGGTGTTGTGGCTGGTGTTAGTGTTGTGGTAGGGTGTGATGGTGGCGGGTGGTGAGAGTGGGCGCGGCGGAGCGGATGGTGGGGAGTGGTGGTGATTGAGTGGGTGTGGGGGCAGGCGCAGCGCGCGCGCCGCGGTTGCGTAATGTGCGTCGTGAGTCGCGCGCGCCAGTGCTGGCACACGCGTCGTGGACGGCGAGGTTAATGGTGGGGGGCGGCGTGCGCGGGGGGTCCGCGGCACGTGACGCCGGAATAATTCAGCGGCCGCACCGCCCGGCGTGCGTCGGCCGCCGCCGCGCGGCCCGCGCCGCCGCCGCCGCCGCCGCCACTCGAGATGGCGGGAGATCGCTCCCCTCCACCGGACGTCCTGCTCCGGGCACGCTCCGACACCCCCGACCGCGGATTGAGGGAGGTGATCATGCACGCGGGAGACTGTGCGACACGGAACGCAGAGATCAAGGATAAAACATACGAGAGGGCAAAAAAATGCACTCTAGAGTACGTTGGAAAAATGCGGTTGCCATTGCGACGTACATTGCCGTTGAAGAGCTACCAGACGCGTCATTATGAACATCTAGCTCTGTGAGGGTGTCTTACCCCTACAGTATTACTTTCCCCTTTGCAATTTCCCAGTAACAATGTATAACAAGATTTATTGAAATTGTACTGTTCCGGCGTTGAAGAGTTAAGCTGGAACACGAACATACACATATTTACAGTAATCACATTTTACTGTATATTAATATTTTCGACAGTGGGTACATTTGTGACGCAGTGCTTCTACCGGCGGTGAAATAATTAATAGTATTACATGTAATAATTATAAGTTGTTTGTAATATTATAAACGAGCATTTCTGCACATATTTTAAAGAAATTAGCATATAGCATTTTTGGAAAAACTGTAGTTTGTTTGGAAATTGGTTCCCAAAACATGTTTCATACAAAAATTGTAGAAAATATAATCATGTTTAAAAATGAATTGAATCCTATTTTTCTACGGAATTTAAGGTTAAATAGTTATAGAGAAACACCCCCCTCAAAAAAAGGAAAAATACAGGTTTTCGGGCCTCCCCAATTTAGCAAAAGGTCTAAGTCGAAAACATTGGGTTTAAACTGGAGTCTGGGTACATACTACATATCCAAAGAAAAAGTTTTTATGACCTCATTCCAGGCAATTCTTCGTTTTCAGTATCTGCCGGCTGGACTATTAATATTTTGTATAAAAGTGTATCAGTGTTGAAACAAAGATGCTCAATAATTCAGTTCATTTACTTCATTTTTTTCACTTCGGTCCTTCTTTACATTGTAATTGTTACGTTATTTGAGCCCTCTTTTGGGGAAATCTCCCAAATGATCACTTCTCAATGCTTGAAGAATCTATGAAACTTTAACACAAATCATACGCTCTTACTTCTGTCATTAGCGCCTGCAGACATTGTTTCTCCACGCCAGAAAAAAGAAACTTACGATGTTTGTTCTTCAGCTACAAAAACAGGAGACTGTTGTCGTGTTTCACCGGAAATAGCACCTTCAAGTATTGGAAGAAAATCGGGCATCATTACGCGGACCGGCAGCTGCTGAACGATGTTTCGAAAGCTGCGAATCGCGTCCTCGAAAGCAGAAGCTTCGGGAGAGTTCCATCGGAGGCTTCAAAAGAAACTTGGCGGTGCTTGCTTGTTTGTTTTACTTTTGTAATTGGAGCATTGTCGGGGAGACGTTGTTCACAGAAGCAAAAATAATTTACACGACAGCTCTCTTCAAACTCTCGAAGAAAATCGTTCTCGAACGTCTTTTAAGACACTGACAATTTAATGGTCTGTGTCTTCAATGATTGGAATATCTGAGATTATTTGCATCAACTGTTTTGTGTTCCTTCACTATGTGACAAATGGTGAGATGATTATTGTCTGTTCGAACCAGCTTTCTGTAGTGTACGGCGTCTTCGGTTATTCACTATTATTATCTGGAGTAATTCCAATTATTCAAATCTGACATTTTATTACCATAAGTTCCAAACACAGCTTGTGAAGACTTACCTTCATTTCATCACCATTTCCTCAATATGGCATTGCGAGCAATTGTTTCGTAGGTTTTGGTGAATAATTATACTGCCAATAGAGCCTGACCAAACATAACAAACATACGGACATACCTCTTCAAAATTAATTTACTAGCGACATTGTGTTTATGACGTACAATTTTTCAATTTCTGTGTTTCAGAAATTTACATCAGCACGACTTTTAATTTCAATGCAAAATTTATGAAACTCGTCAAAACCTACGGGGTTATAAAATAAACTTTTTTTTGTATTCCTTTGCTTCCTTCCATTCTTTCGCCCGGAACGCCGTTCTTTGATGAACGTCGGCGCGTTTGAGGTGTTCGACCCGACCCTGCCCGGGGCGCCGGAAGAGAGCCATGAGAACGGCCTCTCTTCGGCGAATAGCGCTGTAAAAGTCGACTGTTTAGAGTAATCGAGAGGTCCGTCGATACGCCAGCCCGGCAATGCCGTAGCCGCGGCGCCGCAGGACGCCGCCTATTCGATTCGCAGAGGAGGGTCGGACGGGAGAGTAAGGCCTTGCGGCGATGCGCGAACAGAACGGGTACGACGGAAGGCCGCAGGCCACTGCCTGCGGCGGGGCGGACGGGGGCGGCGGGGGCGGGTGCGGGCCTGGGAGCGGGTGGGCGAGGGGGCGGGGAGGGGGGGTTGCTGGAAAACGCAAACGGTCTTAAGGAGATAGACAGCTAGCGGCAGGCTCGACCTCCCTCTATATATTAATAGAAATTCTGCACTATCAGGTACAAAGTTTAAACAATTTGCCAAACATCTTAGAGCCTTATATTTTTAAACGCGGTGCCCCATGTGGATTTTTGCACCAAACAATAATATTAATAACAATTTTTTACAAAACCATCACCTTAGGATGATCACCAGACAATCTCAGCTTGTTATCATCGACCAACTCCAGATGTACTTCCAGAACCCATAGCCAACCATTTCAATTACCTTTCTTACATCTATTTTTCCATACCACAAATTCCCACATTATATGCTTTCGACACGGCCGAAATCCAATGCACTCAACCCGAATTCAAAGCAAATTCCTCTTTCAAGTGTTTCTGAAAAAAAAATTCGCTGAAATTGTCAAATAATAGAGATGTTTATTTGGCTCTCACACCCAAAGCACTATGTCTTGTTAATATCGAGTTCGCTAACTAATTTTATAATATACGACTCATTTTTCACAGTTTCCGAAACTTCACATTTACTCTCTCACAGCTTTCAGATTTTCTTTCATACGTACTAAGCAATTATTAATATTTTTTAGGAATTAGAAATATTCCGCGTTCAGAATTCTTACCTCGTCCACCCAGCAGTTGTTTCTCTGAAGGAGAGACTTTAGAAAGGGTCATGCATGTCAAAACACCTGAAAATCGATTTAAAGGGAAGAAAAGGAGTATTGAAAGCATTGTTAGAAGCTGAAGGAATAATTCTGTGATTTGGAATGGAGGATAAAGGCAAATTTTACTTGGCCAGGAAATACGTTTAAGCCATCTGTTTGGTGTGTACAAATCATACTGCCAAAATCAAAGATCGTAGAAGGAAACCTCGATCGAACGCGTGTCTAAAGACCGTGGGCTTGAGCTCTGCATCTGAGAACCACGTGATGAGCCACGACTGCGTACGCGCAGAACGTACCGCGTCATGCGAAAGAATATCCGAGTCATCTTTACCTGTATAAGCCCTTTCGCAATACCTAATTACTCCGATTAGAATTTGTACAAAATAATGACGTAAACGTTACAATTAACGTTAAGCGATGAAAAACACGGATTCACGTTCCTTCACTCACCAGTATACCTTTAAAAAATGTATTTGTCGCAAATCGTAGTGTGAAAAAATACGTGTATTTGGAGCGGCAAGAGACAGGAAAACTATCTCGAAAGTAATAACCACCTGGCATAACACACAAAGAGGACTCGATAGTCAACCGCACCATCTGCCGGGGCTCGAACCATGCTGTCCATCTCAACTGCAGCGCACACATCATCCTCAGCCCCGGGAAACGAAACTGCCATTGAGAAAGAGAGAGAGAAAGAGAGAGGGGTTGGGATAAAATGAGAAGGATTTGAAGAGGAGATATGTGAGGGAGGAGAAAGGATAAGATAAGATAATGAGAGTGGGAGTGAGAGAGACGGGAGAGGGAGGGAGGGAATACGACGGAAAGAAAGAGAGGGGATGAAGAGAATGACAATATGCTGCAGAGAAAGAGAGGGCGTTGAAGAGAATGAGGAGTTGAAAAGGTGAGAGAGAGGGGGGGAAAGGACTGGAGAGAATCAGAGTGGGACGGAATACGATGGAGAATGAGAGGGGGTTGAAGAGAATGAGTTGAAGAGGGAGAAAGAAAGGAGAAAGGAAGGAAGAAAATGTGAGTGGGAGGGAGACAGACGGGAGAGAATACGATGGAGAATGAGAGGGGGTTCAAGAGAATGAGTTGAAGAGGGAGAAAGAGAGGAGAAAGGAAGGGAGAGAAGGTGAGTGAGAGTGAGACAGACGGGAGAGAATACGATGAAGAATGAATGGGGTTGAAGAGAATGAGTTGAAGAGGGCGAGAGAGACAGGAAGGGAAAGAATGCGAGTGGCAGATAGAGATTGTATAGGGTGAGAAAAGATAGGAAGGCGGGAGTGAATAAGGAGTGGATTGAAGGGGGTGAAAGAGAGGGGTAGAGAGAGAATGGGCAACGAAAGGCAGAGAACGAGAGAGATGATGGGAGAGTGCGACGAAGGGAGAGCGGCCGTTGCGTGGAGCGCGGGGGCGGGGGCGGGGGCGGTGGCGGCGGCGACGGAAACGCGCGTTCATTGATGGCGCAGAGAGCAGCGGCGCCGCGCCGCGCCGCGCCTCGCGCTCAATGGAGCGCTGAATGCGCGCGACCGCCGCCGCCGCCCCCGCAGCGGAAGAGGCGGGAGGGGGTGCAGCCTGGCGGAAGCGCGGCGAGGGGTGCCCAGCGCCACCGCCTCACGCACTCCGATAAAGAGCCTCGCGTGACGGAAACGCACAAGCGACAAGGCCGGGTTCAATTGGGAGCTGCATTTGTTTAGTGCGGGTTGAGACTTATGCTGCAATTGTTTTTGTAATAATAAGTTAATATTTGGATGTTTATTTCTTGTGAGCGGTTTGGCGTATGGGTTCGTATATTGAACTGTTATACTCGAGTTTGCGGTTTGGACGTTGCGAATTTTTAAGAGGGGAAACTCGTTCGCGTGGTAGAACCCGGTGTCCCATGTTGCGACATTTAAAAAAATCTCAAATCTTCATGACGCCTTTTGGCTAAATTCTGTACCATCGGCTCATTGTTCCCTATCGGACGGCATTATGGCGATAAATCTGCTGTACATCATCCTGGAACTGCGAGAAACAATTACAATTTCCATAGCTGAAATGGTGCTCGCAAGATCTCTTGCTATAAACGGCTTTAATTGTAGAAACACAATAGTGTCGCACAAAGTGGCATTAGGAAAGATAAATGTCAGCTTGTGTGTTACGACTCTACTGTATTTTGTTGAGATTTACTTGTCATTTAGATGATGGTTAATGTTAAACCATAAGAATATCCATAAATTGGTAATGTAAAAATGTAAGTGCTACAGTGCCACTTCATTTGCATAATGCAACCGAAAACAAACACATGGACAAATTTCTCAAGGTGAAATGCTCGCAAAAACTTACCTTCAAAAAATCTATAGAAAATTTAGCCTGTCTCTTCGAGCAATAAAAATACCACTTTCACATTATAGAAACAGTAATTTGATTGTGCTGAGTCCACTTTACACATTTTTTTGCAAAGTGGTTTCAGATAAAATTTTAAAAGAACATAAATAATGCTAGAATTCATACATTGTATTTAACATATATTACACCAAACTAGTTTGAGGGTAATTTCCCTATCTTCAGTGGTACAAAACAAGCAACATTATTATTCTATTCTCATTAAAACATGGGACCACTGAAGATAGGGAAATACATCTCGAAACTAGTTTGATGTAATAAGTGTTAAATACACAATTCTAGCTTCATACATTGTGGTCTAATTACCTCTAATCACTCATCTGTAATAATAAATAACCACAAGATTCCTGCTAAAACAACAAAGAATGCTACGACTGTTACGATGATACGAGTGCGATAATTGTGAAATTCACGAGCCAATAAAATATTACCTTAAATTTCCTAGACTCAATTTCTTCATGTTTGTTAACTTTTGAGTTATGAAGCAAATTGATAGGAAATTTTCCTTTATTACTTAAGTATCCTTAATTACCTAATTTACCTTTATTTACGTAATGAACTAGAATATCAAAAGGTTTCTGAGGAAACAATAACTTGACTATTTCCTGAAAACAATACGTATAGCAAAATTACTTTTAGGTACGCGGACTAGAAGCGCCCAATATCGACTTTTCCATCAACATCGAATGAGGCAATTTTTGTGTTTCCAACTCGACGTACGTACACATTCCTGGATCATTTTAATTGTGTGAAGAATTATTTCCTGCACCCACTTTTCTGTTACTCGATAACACATTTTCCCTACTAATAAGAGGTTTGAGTTGCTTAATTTTCGTGGAAATTGACAAACAAATAGTGATTTAGACATTTTCTGAATTTCATGGTTACGTTTCCTGAACCGGCAGACCTTGGCAGTGACATTGAAGAAAATTAGGTCTTCAAGGTAGAATCTAAAGAAGCGATGTCATGCACAACCCATTTGCTAGTGGCGAATCATCGAAACTATCTACGAAAAGACAATAGAAATCGAATCTACCCAAAGGGAAGCGATACAAAAACAATTTTGCCTTCCCGGATATAACGGTATTCTGCGACGAATTGTAATAGTGGATTTTGTAAAAAAAATTGTAATTGTGGAACGCACGAAGAATTGAATTCACCAACGGGATTTCTATAGAATTAGTAAGCAAATATTTGTCAAATACATTACAAGTCCTTCAAAAGTACCAATGAAGGTTATAAAATCTACGCAATTTTACTCCAATGTTTAACGAGATAACTTCTGATCCTTAATCTGTGTTGCTATGGTGACTCTACATGAGAATGTACGTAGAATACGTACGTACATTGAAACAAGTCTTAAATCTCTGACGATACTTATTACAATGGCCTAGATTACTCCGCCCAACATTAAAAACAATTTAAAACGTTATTAAAGTCAATATTATTTATATAATAGGTACAAGTGGTACAAGTATCATTTGTACCCATAAAGCACGTGGTCGATCCGGCAAGGAATGTATCGAGAGCCATGTCAGGCCCGCTGAAGTACGAGAATTCAAGGCATGGGCAGCGACACGCGTTCTTCTTGCGCTTCTGTATGGAAATGTGTTCCGGCACACGCCGTGGGGACGGCGGCGGGCGGGGCGCCGCGCTTCGCGTGCTCGGGTGGCGGTGCGCGCGGGCGCACGCGTGCAGGAGCGTGACCGACGAGGAAGCGAGCGAAGCAGGGAGGGGCGGCCAGGGGGTGGAGGGGGCGGAGGCGGCGTCGCCGTCCGTCTTCCCCCGGCCCCTTCTTCCGCGCTTCCTGTCCGTGGTTGCTCTCAATGCGGCGTCGCAGAGGGGAACGGTGGTGGTGGCGTGGGTGGGGGAACGGAGAGGGAGGAGGTGGACGGCGCTGGCGGTGACTTGTGGCAGGGGCGGTGGTGGTGAAGGTGACGGTGGGGTGGCGGTGGGCGGTGGCGGAGGCTGGTGGCGTTGGTCGGAGGCGTTGGTGAGGCGTTGGCGGGGAGGGTGTTGGAGGGGTGAACGTGGCGGTGGACGGCGGAGGGCGGAGACGGTGCGGTGAGGGAGACGGTGGCGGTGAGGGAGACGGTGGCGGTGAGGGAGTACGGTGGGCGGTGGGGGGAACGCGTGCGGTGAGGCGACGGTGGCGGTGAGGAGACGGGTGGAGGCGGTGAGGGAGACGGTGGCGGTGAGGGAGACGGTGGCGGGTGAGGGAGACGGTGCGGTGAGGAGACGGTGGCGGTGAGGGAGACGGTGCGGTGAGGGGAGACGGGCGGTTGAGACGGGTGAGGGAGACGGTGGCGGTGAGGGAGACGGGCGTGAGGAGACGGTGGAGGGAGACGGTGGCGGTGAGGGAGACGGGTGGCGGTGAGGAGACGGTGGCGGGTGAGGGAGACGGGTGGCGGTGAGGGAGACGGGTGGCGTGAGGGGAGACGGTGGCGGTGAGGGACGGTGGCGGTGAGGGAGCACGGTGGCGGGTGAGGAGACGGTGGCGGTGAGGGAAAGACGGTGGCGTGAGGGGAGAACGGTGGCGGTTGAGGAGATGGTAGGAGACGTGGCTGAGGGACGGTGCGGTAGGGAGACGGCTGCCGAGGGTGAGGGAACGGTGGCGGTGGAGGGAGACGGTGGCGGTGAGGGAGACGGTGGCGGTGAGGGAGACGGTGGCGGTGAGGGAGACGGTGGCGGTGACGGTGATGGTGTCGGTGGAGGTGACGGGGCGCTGGCAGAGGCGATGGTGGTGGATGGGGCGAAAGCGGAGGCGGAAGCAGCGGCGAAGGTGGAGGAGGGGCGGGACTGGGCGACGTGGCTCTGCCATTGTGCTATCCGCCTACTACTGCGTCCACGCCGTTGCGGGGCAGTGTCGGTCCGATATGAGATTCAAATCCCGGGAAGGGACAGGGTTTGCATCGAGAGCGGGGCAAGCTAATGAGAATTCGTAACGCGAGTTGCTTTGACCAAGAAATAAGTCACATCGAAAAAGGGGTGGGGTGCTGTGGCCTCACATTTCCAAGGTGTTTTCTTTAAATAATTGCTGTTAATTTACGAGAAGACTAAATTTTGAACACTTTGCTCGTTTTTTTTTTTCATTACTTGAAATGTTACAAAACATTTTAGGAAAAGGCTTACAAGTAAACATAATTTGTAAATATTTTAAATTTGACATTATGTAAGAAATGAACAACTACGATTAGGGCGAATGCCTATATATTATGATTGAGTGTATCCACATCAAGACAGATTATATTCATGTCACATTGGAAGCGACCAATCTCCGATTATATTCGATCATGCACATACGGAATAAAACATAACCATTCTATAATAGAATCACGTATCAAAGTTACTCAACATTTACTACTATGCTAGTGCATTTCGTCTAATTCATTACTTTCAATAGAAAACAGAAGCTTCTAAAACTCTTTTCTTCGAATATGATAAATATTAACACGACAGAAGAGTCAGAAGTGCAGCAGACACCGGAAGGAGAAAATTAGGAAAGTTGGACTCAAAGGGCAAGAGAGGCGGGGTGAGGTACCTGGCACGCATGCCCATGGCATACACTGACCAGAAGACCCTGGTCCAACCTCGACCTTCTGAGAAAACATTTACTTTCTCCAGGGCGACCCAAGGAGCAGAGTGGCGTGGCGCGGAGCGGAGCAGGGTGGGGCGAGGCGGGGCGGAAACTGCAGCGGGAGGAACCGGAAACGCGCAGGGTTTGGACAGCTGACGGGCGGCAGGCGTCGCGCGAGGAGGCGCGTTGGACGCGCGTGGACGAGCCAACGGTCGCGCCCCCCCTCCCCTCCCGCTTTCTCCTCCGCCCGCCCCCTAATGACGTCTCACGAGGCGCTCGGCCCGCACCGAGCCTACCTTGCTACACTTGGTCCGTATGCACTTCAGGCATGCGTCACCGTTGTCGTTTTCAAAACATACATATACAAGATATACAATAATCGATGTTCTTTCGTTTAGTGTTCGATGTTTTGTGAGACTTATCTCTCGTCCGAAATTACCCTAAAGCTCTCCCCCCCCCCCGCAACTATCTCCTTTGTCTTTCCTTGTATTTCGCGCACGGAGAGGTGTTTTTAAACTTTGTTTTTACTTAAATCTTAATTATAGATTGATGAAATAGACCACTGTCAAATTAAATGTGCTGCGCTTAAATTCAATGTCAAGAAGTTAACAATCAAGTTTTAAAATATCGATTTTTGTTGTCGATGAATTAATACCAACGTTTTAATTTTAGACACTGTTGTTTTGTTATCGATGTCGCATCACTCATGCGCTTCACAATTCTGACGGTCCTAAATTGTCTTCAGTAGACGTGCATTTTAATTTCCAATCAAATAATATACAAATCTTGAAATTGAATTCAAATATTTCGCAATCCTGCACAAGAACAAATAATTGAATAAAATTCATGTTCGTGTTCTAGAACCTACGTTGTTGCTAGTATTTGCCTAAACCCAAATATACACAATTTCATTACGTTACGCACACTAGACTTGTAATAATGCTTTTTTGTAAGTTAAAGGATGTTTTTGTTAAATTTCTCGAAATAATTTTCTCTCAGTTGTTATGTTAATGAACTGATACTTATTCATTTTTCATGTGAACGGAGGATCTACATGAGTATCCCCACATTTGTATCATGCTAGAAGCGAGAAAAAAATATTCGTATGTTGATTGCTCATGCCAATAACAATAGCAGCGTCACAGCACTACTCATTAAATACACAACCATCAAAAGAAATAATTCCCGCATTCTTAATTGTTCCGAATGCTCATTATTCGTCTTTAACAATACCCCATCAATATTTCGTTTATTCTTTCAAGACATATACACATTTTTGTATACGTATAAACAAATAATGTTGAAAGTGTAAACAATATATAGTAGTAATAGTGACAATGAATTTATTCCGAGATAATGTCAACAGAAACTAACATTTTAACACATTTTGAACTCATTTTATAACAACTTTCTCCTAATATTTTCGAACAGATGACCATATGAAAAACAAACACAATATCGAATAACTAATTCTGAAGTAGTTCTGCTGTTAAAGGCATTTTGCATTTGCTCAGAATTGTATTAATATCCAGAGATTATTTCCATGTTTTGGTACGCTGATTTTTCTCACGACAAATGTGACAAGTCTCAAGTCGACATCTCAACAATGAACGGATCACACGTTCTCAGGAATTGTTTGGAATGTCCTTATCTCTCAATTGTTTAAAATAAAATTATATTGAAAACGTCTTTGTATTCGATAAATTCTCCTATTCTGTACACTTTTACTAAGTTTATACACACATTTCTTAAGAATAAATTGCTATTATAATTTACAAATATTATTGGTACGGAATCAAATGTAAACAGAATTGAAACCTCCCTGTGTACATACAAATAAATTCGAAACCTAAAAATCTTAGAAAAAATATTATATTGACAAAATTACAAAATGTCATATAAAAAATAATTTAGTCAATATGATTTATCCGTATGTATGGGGGCAAACTTGTGCACACAAATTCACTTATATTTTGTGTGATTTTGCTAATAAAAAATTCAAATCACCCTTAATCATCAGACAAAATTCACTATAATTCACACACGTTTTCTTTAGCCCCGGAATCTCTACCTCCACTTCTTCACCAACATTGGTTGAATTAATAAATGATAGAAATGAGCGGGTTTGACAAAACGCGATAACCGGAAATTGTCGCTCCCGTGTAATCGAAACCATTTTGCGTCAAAAGCAAGTTGTACGTGATATAATGCACTGTCCACCGAAATAAACAGACCCCCCCTCCTCTAGCAAAATGAAGCATCAAGGAAACGAGCGCGGATAATACTCATATTTACGCCTATTTTAACATCCCGCCAAAATGTTTTGATGAAACTGAAAGCTTCTCACTATCAGCATCTAATATATGTAAAATAAATATAAATGTTGTTAAGTGAAATACCACTTTTAAATCAGTCCCTGCCTTCTTGACACCCAGTTTTTCATCTAACAATTACTGATTCTGTTACGCTCTTCCACTCGACACAGTGACATTTAACACATTGTCTGGTCATCCGAAATACTCTTTTTATAATCTGTGTGCTTAATAGTGTAAATGACGGATGAATAAATAATATAAATTATAAATATTTTTAAAAAAGTTGATTTTGAAACTGATGCATTCTACATAAAATTATTTTGCATTGTTACGTATCAAGTAACTTATGACAGTAAGTGGAGCTTTCGAAAAAAATAACATTATTTACCTTTCGAATATCTTCAGAAACGTGATCTTCAGCCGCAATATTGCGCACATTCCTTCGTAAAAGAGAGTTCACCACACTTCACAGTTCATAAGTAAAAAATGGAATTCAGCAAATAATTTTAATACGAAATTATATGATACACAAAATTACATACACAAGTGCAGTATTTTTAGCGCAAGTTGCAGAGAAAGTAACAACGTATTCCATGTATTATCTGTGCTCGTGCTGCTCTCTCCCGTATTCTCTGCAAACCTTACGCCATATCGCAATGGTTACGGAAATGCTTTCTTCAAAACTTACTTCTTTCCATTGTGAACTAATGTTGTTTATTTAATCCTTCTTCAGTGAACAGATGCATTCTTTCAGGGCAATTAAATGAAATTATTATATTTTTTGGGAATTTTTATATTTTATTCATATTTATTTCTATGTTTACATTCCATATATTTGCAGCAAATGTAAAAGAAAATTTTCTGCGAAATGCAGTTTATTCCGAATAAACGTACGAACGTCTGTAATTACGATTATGAAATGTATTTAAAATAAATGACGAAAAGTCACACACACTGCATAACAAAGTACATTTCTTACAATAAAATAAAACCAAAACTTTTGTCTTAACGTCACACTAAGATAAAAGGTTTTAATACGGTAGGAGGGTTATGGTTCACGAATTCAATACGAACAGAGTAGTTAAGTTCATAAAGTTTTGTATTTACCTTTAAATTTTATTACGTCTCTTCCCAGCTTATTGCCTTGCAGTTTCACCGAATTCTGAAACAAAGAAAAAAATTATACATAAAACCAATTTAAAAAATCAACTGAAATGTGAAATCCTATTAAGATAGTACATTAGTAAAATAAAAATTGAAGCTCATGCGAAAAAAATAGATTGGCGCGTACACTAAATATCAAGGAATTAAAAAGATTCCCCATCATTTATTTAAATGTTTCATATCAGATAAATTGAGAAAAAATATTTAAAATTTGAGTTCAAAATTATTGTTATAATACGACACTACTAGCATGAAGGGTGAAGATTGGCGAAATTAAATTTAACATTTTTGTACTTCCAGACAATCCATATTCATTATGGGTAACGTAAATTGACAATACCTGCTTCTGTACCACATAGATTTTACTATACGTTGGAACACGACAATGATACATTTTATAATAAGACTATCAAAGCTCAAGTCTGACTGGTTATTCTGCTCACGACTCCACTTTTTGTCACTTCCGAATTGACTACAAGATACATTCCGGGATTTGAAAAAAATGAATTACATTATATCAGAAAATAACCAAGTGAAGTACTTCGTCCAGCTGGCGACGTTGTCAAATATC
Source organism: Gryllus bimaculatus (assembly GCA_017312745.1). NCBI lineage: Eukaryota > Metazoa > Arthropoda > Insecta > Orthoptera > Gryllidae > Gryllus > Gryllus bimaculatus. The sequence goes on from BOPP01000029.1 coordinate 7,848,018, forward strand.
TTCATAGAGTTCAATCGCACGAGCGTTTCCTGCGACATACTGCGTATAATTATATAATGCACCAGATCGTTGAGTGACGATATAGTATATAATTGATAATAGCATAACAAATGCATTCATAGTCAAGTCTATAAAATTAACGTCTAAGCTTCTTCAGTTTAAAGCACGTTCCATTCATCAACGGATGTGCAGTTCAAGAATTGTTTGCAAACAAATTTGATAAAATTGTTACCAATCTCCTTTGGAATAAATTTACTATAATTTTATATTGTTTTAGGAGTAAAATAGATATTACATATTTTGCTTTTGGGAATTAACGCCTGTCATTTCTATATATTTAAAACAATTCAGGTTTTCGTTTAGAAAAAAGTTTGAGCGTTCATCTCAACGAAATTTCGTGATTTATAGCTGTATATGTAATGCCGTAAGCCCTCAATATTTGCAGAATTTCCTGTTATCGTCCAGTAACACATCTACAGAATTGGAGTTTGGCAAATATGAAAGTTATCAAACATTTTTGTGGTGAACAATTCGGGTTGAATTTATTAGAATAAAGTAAACATAAGTATGCCTAAACGTAGTTATTCAGAGACAATAAGAAAATCAGAAAGAAAGTTTATTATTCCAAGAGGCATAAAATAAAATGAAATGCAACCTTTGCGTACATATTAAAGAAGTACATCTGAAATAATTTGGTTTATTATTGTACCTTAATAACGAAGAACACTTCTGTTCACTGTACACTTATGAAACATTTTAGTTGCAGGGAAAAGTTATTGTAATTTTACAGAATTTGTATACGTTCCTCCATATTTTCATTAATCTTGGAGAAAAATTACTGAACAACATAAAACAATATTTGGGAGTTTTCAGTTTTTCTTTAAAATGATAAAATACTTTTCTGTTGTAACTTTTCTATGTTTGCTCCTTTTGTGGGATGTAATTGCAGGCGTTCAGAGACATACAGTATAATTATTGTATTTGCCCCATTATGTTACCAATAGAAAGAAGTATCTAACATCGATAGTAGCGCTGACAAACGGTGGTGCGCGGAATGAACAGTAGAAGAGGACGGGAATGCACAAAGTGAGTACTGAAGGCACCCCCTCATTAGTGCAGGCAGGCGCCGCCAGGGTCGCATACATCGCCTTCTACCTGCCCGCGCCAAGATGAAGTTGCCGGCCGGGCGTGGGTTGTGCCGGCGGTGATTTTGTGTAATTAAATTAACGGGCAGGGCCGCGTCTGGGGGCGAGGATTCCCGGGTCGTTAAGGGCTCTCCGAGATGAAGGGCGGAGCAGAGGAGGGCGGCGCCGTGGCGCCGACGTGACCTGCTTGCGCGTATCACGGCCGATTACCGTAATATTTAAATATACGCCCTCCGCGCTTTAATTTTTTGGTAAAGTCGAGAGAATGCGCGGCAACCGAATTTCAAAGCGAAATTGTGGGGTGCGGAACTCGGGGGGGTGTCCGGTAGGTGGCGTTCTTGAGGCGTTTATTATTCGATGGGGAGACTTCGAAGGGATACACAATAGGAAACTAATGGATCTAAATTAGAAGAAGATGACGTCCAAAGTTCGGCTCTACGAATCCTATAATTACAGTTAATTATTCTCTGTTAAGAACTTTGTGGAATAAATTTGTAAGTTAAATTACTTTTTTAAAGGATTTAATTTTAGGCGATTCGGCAGAAATGATGTTCGTATCAACTTCGCTTTCTTGCAGCAGTTTGCTTTTTCGAAAAGTTAGAAACGTGAATTTAACGCTCATGATGTCCAAATTTCCTTAGATTTCAGGACCCGCCTGCGAATATTTCGAATAATATAATCGAAAATAAATATTCTAACTGTGAACTAGCTGTAAGTATGGAAAGATAAATAGTCGTCGCAAGATGGTTGTCAAAACGAGATCTGAAAAATGGTGGTCTGGTTAGGTAGTGAAATTTATCAAGACTTATAAAAACTGATAGTGTTCAAAGACTTTTTTCAATAACAAAAACATCTAATGTTATGTACATAAAAACAATACAATGTAGTTTGAGCCGCCGAGGCGAATACATCGTGTGCAAGGTAACTAGATCTAACCTAACTTTCAGGTTATCTCCTTGTGATAAGCATTGTGCGGTAACTTGTAATATTGTATCGTCCTAAAGACTACAGTCATCAGCTTGATTTATTAACAATTAGAGAAATCAGAAAAATTGTGTGTAAACAGATACGATACCCACATCGAGAGAATCAATAAAATACGCTACAGAAGTTTTGAACAATACTGAAACACATCCAGTGAACCATAGCAGTGAAATAATGAAATAAAAAGTGCTGTTGCAAAACGCAATAAATTCAAAATTTCTTAAGTGCAACAACAGTTTTAAAGCAACAGCAACTACAGCAGGAGGAATACCTTCTCAAATAACAGCTACAACAGTTTCAACTCCAGTTCATATCACAACGGCAACACCAGCAAATCGTGTCAGGGTGGTCAAAAACTCCTCTTGGTTCGGCCACGATAGCTTCTACCAGATTTTGAAAGTTCTTTACAGTTTCAATGGATACAAGTAAAAAATTCCTATCACGTGGGCCACGTACATTTTCCTCTTCGAATAATCGCTACGTGTTGCATATTGTTTTCGTTTTATCGCCTATACGTGCGCATGTTCTCTGAATTGAAATGTGTGTGGCCTACGACTTCATCTTCCTGAAAAAATAACTATTTATTGTAGATAAATAGAAGCTTCTTTTTTTACAAATTTAATTATACTGACGGAAATTTGCTTGGTAATCTTTCTAAATTTTTACTGGAAATGAAATCAATAGTAGAAATAATAACCAATGAATATGTGTTATTCAACATTATTTTGTGAAACCATTGCTTATAGTTGGTACGTCAGTTAACCCCTCCCGCAGTTTGTATGCTAGTTTTATAGGTCCAATCGGAATCGTGTGCTTATGTTACCAATATTTTAACACACCCTATTTAGTCTAAATACTTCGTCTGTGCCAACACAAGAAGCTGTCTGCTGAGGGAGGCCTGCATGTTTAATTCCCCCCCTCTCTTTCCGTGATTTTTGTGCGCGTGCACATATTTGAATACTGGATATATACACTCATCGTACTCAGCGGCTTAAAATGGCCGAAAGGGAGCTTTAATCATCTGTATGTTGATGAACTGTAAACTTGTTTATTTGCTGTGATACAAAATCACGTATCTCATTTATTTATTGATTACCAGATGAACAAACCAAGAAAAATTAAATGGTTTAATTAACAGGGGTAGGTCATTGGTAAGAGGAAAAGCATTTTTTATGTCAATGAAAGGCACGGTGGGGTTGGTGGAGTCAAAAGTGATCAATTAGCAATGAAAAAAAGTTACCAGTGGGCGAGGTAAGCTTTTTAATTCATGGGAGATTATAAGGTGATTTAAATGGTCTATAAACACGAAATTAAAATAAATACTTTATACAATGATAATGAATTAAACAAACTAATCTAAATACATAAACAAATAAATAAATTTGCAGTTCATCAACTGAACATTTCTAGGTGAGTTTGGTAGCACTTTAATTATGTGGATAATTTTGGGAAGTCTCTTGGCTCGTGACGGGCGAAGAAGATGCCGACGGCGAGACGAGACGGGACGGGACGGAACAGAACGGAACGGGACAGGACGAAACGAAATGGGACAGGACGAAACGGAACGGGGCAGGACGAAACGGAACGGGACAGGACGAAACGGAACGGGACAGGACGAAACGGAACGGGACAGGACGAAACGGGACGAAACGGAACGGAACGGGACGGGACAGGACGAAACGGAATGGGACAGGACGAAACGGAATGGGACAGTACGAAACGGAATGGGACAGTACGAAACGGAATGGGACAGTACGAAACGGAGCGAGACGGGACAGGACGGAATGGAATGGGACGGAATGGAATGGGACGGAATGGAATGGAACGGAATGGAATGGAACGGAATGTGTTGGGCGTGGTGGAAGGGCAGGGGCGGTGCGGAACCGGTAGAAGCGAGGCGGGATGGGATGTGATGGAACGAGACTAGACGTAGCTGAGGGGGCGGAACGGGACGAGACCAGGGGGCGGACAGTGGCGTGGCGGAGAGTGGCGGGCGGCCGCGTGCGGAGCGCGTGTGGGCCAGGCGCCAGGCGCGCGTCCCGGGCGCACGAGCGGAAGCGCGCTCGGTGTCAACCACCGCCCAGGCGCGGGCGCGGGCGCGTATTTCCAGCCAGCCGTCTCCTGCGAACATGTG
>BOPP01000029.1:7861754-7880844 GCA_017312745.1 Gryllus bimaculatus
GTGGGGGTGGGGGAGTACGCGCAGGGCCTGGTTCGTGCACGGGAGGGATTCTGGGGGGTGGACACCATCAAGTGCTTGATTTGCTTGCGGGGAGAGCGAAAGTCAAAGTGTTGCTTTCCCTTCGTTTGCGTTCGGGATGTGTTGTTCGAAAGTTGCGATGTTTGCTACTCGGTTAAGTCGTATGTCGGCACACTGAAGACTGCGATAAGGAACCTCCCAAAGCAAATATACCAACTACATGTTGTAATATTAAAACATTTAATCAATAACTTACAAGCTAGACTTTATTCATCAGATTCTAAACACAAACTCATATGCACATCTTTTGAATTTAATTATGATAAACAATGAATATTCGTGTTGTAATGTAGGTTCAGACAGAATCATTGGTGTTCCTTCACGATTAAAGAAATCTGAGTACATAGGAAATGATACGGCCTAGCCCAAAAAGCTATAAATAATCATCAGTAATGAAGAAACAAGAGCGCCGCGCTTATAGTGTACATCTTGAAAGCCTTGAAATTACGGAAAGTTCTATGGGCTGTTTAAAGACTGTCTGGAGTATTCATAATTTTCAAAATGCAAATTCTAAAATTAAAAATGTGTGTAATGTAAAACACTTTATAATATCGTTAATTTTATATAATTATTGTGATCCGTTATTGGCATGTAACTGTAAAATGATGTCAGTCCAAAGTCGTGCTAACAAATATCAGTTTTTGCGAATATCCTTTCTAATAAATTATGATAATATATTATTTTTATGTACTTTTAGTTCGGGCGAGCGAACGGGTGGACGGACGGACGGACGAACGGACGGACGGACGAACGGACCGACGGACGGACGGACGAACGGACGGACGGACGGACGAACGGACGAACGGACGAACGGACGAACGGACGAACGGACGAACGGACGAACGGACGGACGGACGGACGGACGGACGGGCAAGCGAGCGAGCGAGCTGCTGAGCGAGCAGGCGGCCGGGGATTTGACATGAAACCGCATATGCAACAGTATCACCCCTTCCCCATCGCAGGGTATATCGCGCCCTCCTCGGGTTTAAATGTCCCCAGCGCGACCGGCCCCCCTCCCCTCTGCCCGCCCACATCCTGCGCGGGGAAAGCAAAGGGTGCGTCGCGGCGTTTGGCCACCTGGCGAGGGATCGCGGCCGATGACGCGTCTAAGCGAGGAGAGCGCCCGCTGTCCGTTGCCGCCGCTCCCCCCTCCCTTTCCCCTCCCGCGGCTCCGCCACCGCGCCGCGCCGCGCCACTCCGCGGACACTTGGCGAGCCGGCTAACGGCTTTATCGATCCACCCGGGAAAGTGCACCCTCTGCCGAAATAGAACGCAGGCCAGCATTTGCATACGGGCCCCCGGGGCGACTTGGCAGCCTAGTTGAAACAGATGGGGAGAGAACGGCTTTTTTCGTTTTATGGGCCGCAGAAGCGCTTCGGAATAGATCAATAAACCAATGTTCCATCCGCGACATCACAGACGTGTTTCATTGTTTTTCTTTTCTTCACTCAGAATGTGATGCATCCATGCATTCACGAGAATATTCCAAGGTTTTACCACGGACTCAAATGCAATGTTTCTAATGCAGGAAGAACAACGCGAGTTGGTTAACAGACCGCTGTGCACTTGGCAGCATAGTCAAAAGTATCTCACGCATGATCTCCACGGCGGTAATTAGAGCTTGTTAAGCACCCGTGCGGTTACAGTGAAGATTCTCTGTCGCCAATCGCACTTGCACACGCATGTGCACGCGCACGTCCTCTTGTCCTCGAAAGGGAGACGCGTGTCCCGTTTTCACACACGCTGCGTTGTGCATTGCGCTGGTGAGAGGCAGGCAAAAATACGCGTCACGGTGAAACGTTTGAATAATCAGTTCACTTGAAAAGTCGAACTGATTAAAAAAAGATTTATTGAGAAGTTATACGTATTTGTAAGCAAAGCGCGTGTAGCTAATTTTTCTTAAATTTTCATTTGTGTTTTCACACGATTTTCTCTACTCCTGACGGTTGAAGCCATTGGCATATAAAAGAGTACTACAAAACTAAACTTGTAAACTGAACTAGTTTCAACGGTCATTTTCAGTAATGATTTCTTATTATGATTGAAGACTTTGCATCTTTTATTTTGAAAAGTACAGGTGCAACTTCGTAGCATTTATGTACAATTTATTTCGACTTGTTAAAAGAATATTTTATGTAAGTCCGCATCTTATATTTTGATGCAGAACTTTTTCGCACGGTATACTTTAAATTTTTGCAATTTAGTCATAAGCTTGAGACTAATCAGAAAAGATAGTTCAGGGTGTTCGCTACGACACACAATTGATAAGTTTATTCATAAAACGTCTAGCTTTTACGTCAAAGCACTGTCAAATCTTTGATGAGTAATTTCATTCAAACATATTTAGTATTCATTTCCGGAATTCACTCGATTGCCTTCCGCGGTCAGTTTTCCTTCGCAATCGCTTACGTAATTCCTTTTCAGTTTCGGTTACGCGAGAAGGAGCAGCTAAATCGCATCTCGCCGGGGAGGGGAGGAGGAATAATGTAGTTAAGATTTCCATTCACGAGCAACTCAAATAGATTTTCTCTTGAGAGAACCACTTGAGGCAAAGCTCGAACATAGTAGAATGATGCAACATGAGAGAGTCACTGGAACTGTTTATATTTCCTCATTAACAACTATTTTAATTCTGAAAATGTTTAGGGAACACCTCCTGTTTGCAGCATCCTACGTATACTTCATAAATAATTTTCAATAAATTAATAATATTCAGTTCAGTTCAAAATAAGAAGCTCTCCATACTCTTCAATGCGACCAGTACAATACAAAATTAAAACAAAATGAATGTTAAAAGCAGCATTTGCGCAAGAGCGGTTTTTGAATCACTGTTACGTAGCCGAGTTCTTCCGTGCAGCCAAGTTGAAAACCGAACAGGATGCAGTCAGTCTATGCCTTTTTGAGGTGGCAGGTAAAAAGCTTAGAGAGCGTTGCCCGCGAGATGCAATCAGTCAATTATTTCTTTAACACATAGAAATACACATAGAAATTGATAATAAAATAATAGTTTACGTGCACATTTTTCGTTTATGAGGCGGATATCATACCTTAAAGTGAAAAATACAGCAACAAAAAAATACGAAAATAAAAACCAACCTATTTTGATTCAAAAACGCGTCCGTTTCATCTCTTTAAAACTAATTTTACGTCACGACTTCCACTTCCCACCTGAAAAATCAGCCACAAGAAGCTGAATCAAACGCGGGGGCCGAGTGGCGTCCCTTTAAACGGCGGAATGCAGCAAGTGGCCCTCGACCACCAGCCTCGCTCGCGGGCAGCTGCAACGCCGCGGCGCTGCACGGCGATGGCGGTGGTGGTGGTGGAGGCGGAGCGAAGGGAGCGGCGCATTAGGCTGCAGCTGCCGAGGGCGGTGGAGCGGAGGGTGGCGGGCGGGGGCAGCGAGGGGCGCGCGCGGGTGCGGGCGGTGGCGCACACTGGGCCCGAAAGGACCGCGATGGGCAAATCCAATTAGGTGGTGCCTCAACGTTCTGCAAGCCCTCGCCCTCACATCACTTGTGTTGCTTATTACCGACATGTCCCTAACTATAAAAATATAATTACAATGTACTATTATAATTATACAAAATATAATTACATTGTACTATTGTTAAGAAAGTACAATCATATATTATCATTATCTTTATACAATAGAATTTCAAAATGCGTAGACTTTCTTAATAAACAAGTGTGACTAAATGAATTGTTTACTAAATGGAGTTGTTAGATTAAAATAGTGTGATTTTGTACAGCAACCACTGAGTGTGCGTGAAATAAAATTACAAAGAAAAATGGTAAAAATTCGGAAAGAAAATTGCGCTAACACACACACACACACACACACACACACACAAAAGCAGAAAGTAATGAAACATGATTAAATTTATTTTATTTTATACGTAAAGAATAGTGCTGCGTAATTGGCATTCAATTATTTTTCAATCACAATAAGAGTTTAAAATAACGATGTATTGAGGAATCACACAATCATTTATTTCACTCTGTCACCTTCTTATATTTTAATGAACTTCCCAAGCAATTTTTTTTCAATAACGAATTACGAATGTTTTATTTCATATTACGCAACCTTATCTTTATTTTAGTGGAATTTTAATGTAGCAAATTAGGCTTTTTATTGTATCGTTTTGAAAACATCATGGCATCACAGGAATACACTATCACTCTCATTTCGGCCCACTGCGTAACGTAGCATCGGGAGTGTTAGGGAGGGGCGAGACGCCAACGCCGTAGGCTCTCGGCGCGGCGCGGAAATCGCGTTTGGTCGCGGCAGCACTGCGCGTCGCGGCGCCCGGAGGAGGAAATCTGAATGCGCCCGCAGGAAATTGAGTTACGAGTTTTGTCGGGGTCCAAGGTCTACGCGGCCACTGTAACCACGTCGCTCGAGGCGATGCAGGCAGAGTGCCATCCCTTGGGTGAAAGAAAATCCGATAAAGTGGATTGCAGTTGGCTGCTGCATGGGCCCTTGCGAGACCATAGGAAAAGTTTGGAGTTACCGGAATAAGCGTTCCAAACAAACTTGCGTTTGCTCGCCCCTTAATCTGCTGATGCAGTTTGCGTGAAGGGCAGGAAGGAAAAAAATGAGCGCAAAAATGTAAAATAAAAAATAAATAACCACTTGGTTTTGGCATTTCAATACGAAACATTACTGCATCTGTGAGGACGTATATTTTTTTATGAGGAAGTAGCATATGTACTGTACTTTGGCAACCTTACAGGTGATTGAACATTCTAGTTTGTCGCAGTACGCTCTCTTTGAATATGTTTCGACTTGCTAAGAAAGAGCGTAAACTGCCAATAGTTGAATTGAAAGGCGACTTTTAAGAATGTCGTTGAAGAGTGAATCTGTTTTTATTCGCTAACTTTCATGGAAAAATTTTATCTTTTTTTCAAAAAACCTTCCAGAGATTCTGAAAACGCACTATTTTGGGTATATTTTTACCAAAAAACTTTCAAGTTTTGTAGAAACTTCATAAGAAATAATTTGAAGCACTGGTACTAATAAATGCAATAAGGTATTACAAGCGCCCGTAACATAAAAATTAACGACGTGAGAGATTATTAAATATATATATATATATACATATATATATATATATATACATATATATATATATATATATATATATATATATATATATATATATATATATTTCTAAAAAAGAACGGCAAAAGAAAACGGGTATGAGGGCAGGTCAGTTTTAGAGCACTTTAGCGTGATTTGAGAAAAGAATTGCAACGTGTTAAAATGAAGCATATAAATAGTTCTAATAGTCCAATCAGCAAATAGTGCAAAACAACTATGTTTTAGAGGTTCCGACATTGTTTTTAATAGAATTAGTGAGAGCCAGACAAAAATTGGCTGGAGAAACCGACAGAAATAATAAAATATTGTCACCAGACACATGCTCACGGCACATACAGATGTAAAAAGAAGTAAGATCTAACCCCTCTTTTCTACGGTCTTTCTATGAATTTTTCATCTGCGCAGATAAAATCATTTCTCACTGGCATGAAGATAAGATATTATGAAGTAAAAATCCATCAAGTTTGAGAATATTATTTAATTTTTTTTTTTCAGTATATAACACGTAGGTAAAACTGTTTTCTTTTATTTAAACTACTCTGGCTTATTTGACGAGTTTCTCTCTCGTGGGAAAGAGCGATTTCATCACAACATACGTTTCATTGATAAGAACAGTGTAGTATTATTTGTCAGTTTATAGTTTGTTAGTTGTTGGATTCTTTATCTCAGCGCTGGCTTAGTGACCTATTCGCAAAGATCTGCTGCACGAAGCGAACTTGTTTAAAAGGACTTAAAAATTGTAGCTTAGGTCAGTTTACGCTCTTCTACTATTGTTTGACGAAAAACGAAAAATAAAAAATGAAAATAGAATATTCCGGTGACAGACTAACTATATATCGATTGGCACTGATAGGTAATTACCTTCACACTAAGTAAATTGCTACAAATTGGAGACACTTTTACATTTAATTAAATTGCAGAGTAAAAGGTCATAAAAGGACAAAAAATAACATTCTCATTGAAAGAAAGAACAAGGAAGACGGACTAAGAGAAAGCCCCAAACAAACATCTAGAAAAAAGTGATTTAAACATATTATCAATTAACATCGAATGCTGAAACATTAAGCTCATAAAATTATAATAATTGAAATGATATTAGGGGAGTACAGTGTACGCGTATATTAGGCATATTTTGAAATTAATTGAGTTGTGATATCGTTGAAGTAAAAACTAGTGATGTCTGATTGAATCGTTGAAACTAAAACGTACGGACACTTGAAGAGTCCAGTGAGATCAGATAAAGGCCTCTGCAGTCCCTTCTCAATAAGCTCTCGGAATTCGGAATGAATTTCATCACGAATCATTTAATCATCTAGAAGTGCACGTTCTGTACCTTTCCCTAACGTAAATTCTAGCTACCACGAGAATCATAAAACTAAAGTGTAAAGTACCCCTTCTCTTTCCATTTCACGGCTCTGAATCCAGCAACGCCATTCTGCCTTTCTGGCTTGTGAGCGCCGTCTACGAGATGTTCTGGACGGTATTTAACCGCGAGGGTCGTTAAGCCAGAGCGTGGCTGAGGGTGGAGGGAGGCATGGGCCGCGAGAGAGAGGCGAGGGCCGCGTCGCGGCCGAGCAACGCTGACGTCACATCCGCTGCCGGACTGCAGCGAAGCGCGGCGCAGCGCCGGCATCGATCCCAGAGCCCGTCTGCCACCCGCCGCCCCCTCCCCTCCCCTCCGCCGCCCACCCGGCCGACCCGCAGCCTCTGCAGCCGCCTTTGCAGGGCTAATCGCCGCTCAAAGGACAGGAACGCGCGTTCACAAGGCACGACTTGCGCGAGAGACTGGCGAGGAGAGAAATAGAGTAACGACCATAAGGACCAGAGAAAGAATAGCACGTTTCCTCAGTATAATACTAGGCGCGCTAAAATAAAGAAATACTGTGCAATACAGCAACCTCATATAACTTAAGTTAAAAATCAAAAAAATATTTTTCCTACAAAAATTCAATACTAAAATTAAAGAATATGAAATTGTGAATACTGAATATATTTCTATAAAAATATATAATTTCTGCATCTGCTCTTTTTCTATCAGTTTATTACATAATAATTGCAAATGTAAACATTTCAATCTTGAAAATGTTTTACAATATTCCCTGATTTTAAAAGAGACCCAACTGAAGAACTGTATGTTATAAAAAGTTAATGTTTTTGCGCTTCGTTTATGATATTGTTAAAGCAATAAGGAGACCAATCAGGCATCGTATTTATCATATGTGACAGGGAGACATATACTCTGAATGCATAATGAGTAACTAGAGTAAAACTAGTGTACACATAGTTTTAGTTGTTTTAAAAAACCATTGGAAATGTATTGTAAGCAGTCAGCTTTCTTGACTGCGGCAAAATCCTACTTTCCTCTGCGTCGGCTATGCCACCCGCAGCACCCAACCGCGTTGCATTTGCCATGAGGAAGAGCGGGAGAGGAGACTGCTTTATGCTTCTGTTTCTTGGCCAGTGCAAAAAAGCTAGAGTAGTACCAACGTTTCGAAGGTAATCGACTGTTTATTAATGTGACGATCTCCATTTAGTTATAATTCAAGTTAAGTGAAATTTGTAAAAAGTAGCTTACTTTGGGACTTCAAATTGTTTCAAGTTTGTATTTTCATTATATGAAAATTAACTTAGAATGACATTTTACTTCCATTATACATGATTCTCTCTCTATACTATATCTCTCGTTATATATTCTCTCTCTATATATATCTCTCTTAACAATCTCTCTCTCTATATCTCTCGTCTATAACATCTCTCTCTAGACATTCTCTCGTATACATATCCTCTCTCTAGTACATATCTCATCTTCTATACATATCTCTCTCATATACATATCCTTCTCTATACATCTCTCTCTCTATAACATTCATCTCTCTCTTACATCTCTCTCTCTATACATCTTCTCTCTCTATAAATCTCTCTCTATATATCTCCTCTATATATCTCTCTCTTATATCTCTCTCTATATATCTCTCTCTTCCTCAATCTCTCTCTTCCTCAATCTCTCTCTTCCTCACTTCTCTCTCAAGTTCTTTCCTCACTCTACTCTCTCTCGTTCCTCTATCTCTCTATCTATCTCTCTTCCTCATCTCTTCTATCTCTCTCTCTCCTCATCTCTCTATCTCCTCCTCTTCCTCTCTATCTCTCTTCTCTCTCTCTTCCCTCTATCTCTCTATCTCTCTCTCTTCCTCTATCTCTCTATCTCTCTCTTCTTGCCTCTATCTCCTCTATCTCTCTCTCTTCTCTAACTCTCTATCTCTCTCTTCTTCTCATTCCTATCTCTCTCTAATCCTTCTCTCTTTTTTTTTTCTTTCTTCCTCTATCTCTCGATCTCTCCTCTCTTCTCCTATCTCTCTATCTCTCTCTCTTCCTCTATCTCTCTATCTCTCTCTCTTCTCTATGCTCTCTCTCTTCCTCTATCTCCATCTCTTCTCTATCTCTCTCTCTTCCTCTATCTCTCTAATCTCTCTAGTCCCGTCTACTCTCTATCTCTCTTCCTCTATCTCTCTATCTCTTCTTCCTCTATCTCTCTCCTATTCCTCTCTCTTCCTCTATCTCCTCTCATCTTCTCTCTCCTCTATTCTCTCTATCTCTCTCTCTTCTCTAAATCTCTTCTCTATCGTCTCTCTCTTCCTCTATCTCTCTCTATCTCTCTCTCTTCCTCTAATCCTCTCTATCTCTCCCTCTTCCTCTATCTTCTCTATCTCTCTCTCTCCTCATCTCTCTCTATCTCTCTCTCTTCCTCATCTCTCTATATACTCTCTCTATCTCCCTCTATATTCTCTCTCTCACTCTCCTCTCATTTCTCTCTCTCATTCCTCTATCTCTATCTCTCTATCTCTCTCTACTCTCTCTCTATCTCTCTCTCATCTCTCTCTCTATCTCTCTCTATCGTCTCTATCTCTCTATCTCTCTCTCTATCTCTCTATCTCTCTCTCTATCTCTCTCTCTATCTCTTATCTCTCTCTACTCTCTTCTCTCCTATCTCTCGATCTCTCTCATATTCTCTACCCTACTCTTCTCGGCTCTATCTCTCGTTCTCTATCTCTCTTCCTATCTCTCTCTATCTCTCTCTATCTCTCTATATCTCTCTATATCTCTCTATATCTCTCTATATCTCTCTCTATCTCTCTTCCTCTATCTCTCCATCTCTCTCTTTTCCTCTCTCTATCTCTCTTCCTCTATATCTAGATGTCTATCACCATCTCCCCTTCCTGCACACTTCCCATCTCTCTTTCCCTTCTCCCCTCCCGCCCCGCGTATCGCCATCGTTCGTGTGATTTGGTCTTTGTCCCTCGCGTGCTGCTCCGGGGCGTAACCGCAACCGCACAGCCCGGGCCACGCCACGCCGCACCGCGCCGCGCCGCGCCGCGCGCACAGCTCTTTCATTACATCCACTTCACGTGCGCCGCGCGCCGCTCAACTTGCTCCTCCAATTTCGCTTTCGTTAGCCACTCTTCCCTTCATTTGCTTTCAGACATCCAGCGTTCAATGGAATAATCCTAATGCCATGCAATTTGGTCTTTCATTTTCATTTGGCGAATATTAAGCACCCTCTCATTAGCAAGACTCGACAAAATGCTTGCATATGCGTAGATCTGTCAGGATACAAAGGAATTCGTATTTATATCGAGATTCTTGGCGAAGAAAAATGACTTTTTGACATTCGTGGCAACAGAATTAAAAGGTATCTTCACCAATTTCTTTTAATAATATACGTTTGATGGCTTAATAAAATTCTGGCTCCCAGAGACCACAACTAAAGACGGTACCTAAATAATAATAATAATAATAATAATAATAATAATAATAATAATAATAATAATAATAATAATAACTATATTTCCTTTATACTAAATTTCCTTTATTGATGGGCGAGACTCGTGAATTGTGGTGTCCAACCCTGCTTACCTTGGAAATAAACAATATTGGTGAAGACTACACCTTTCATTAGAACAATATTTAAAGAAAACTGTTTTTAGTTCTAACTTGTTTAATATTTGTTTAATATCATTAGCCAGAGCTAATTTAATTTCATGTTATCTTGCAAGTCAAAAGAAATTGTCAATGCAAAAGTACATTTTAACAAAAAAGTATTTTTGTCAGAGCATTGCAAAAGTTTTCTAAAATAATGTGTTGTAAAAAATGTTGGAATTTTAACCTTGAACGTAAGTTTCTTTAGTTTCTGTAAAAGAAAAGTAACATTTCATAATGGTCATCTGGTAAGATCAACTCAAACCAAGACATTTTTATGGATAAGTTTAGAGAAACTTTTACTTAAGGTCTTTATTCAGCATGTGCCAAGTTGTGTAGAAGACAGATCGTTTTGTTGCATGCCATGTCACATTAACTTAAAAGTAGAAACATCCGTCCCTCGTGCGACGATAAGGCGACGAAGCAGTCAGAAAAGCAAATTGCTCAATATGCAAGAAGGAAACGTTCCGTTGTGATGCAGCATTCAGTTGGTTGGGCACTTGTGTTTCATCACATCAACGCTACACAAGTACATCAAATATACTAGCGTGAAGTAAGTTAAAACTATTTGATGTATTAATTTTGCGATTGAGAGGATACTAGTAACAAATTGTCAAATAAGTGGGTGGCGTAATGATGAGTTATCAAGTACCATTCTTCAACTTTCAAGAATGGGAAATTATGAATGTAATGAGAGACTGATAGGAGAGTAAGATGATTGAAAAAGCATATGACGGTGGAGATGTATTTTGCTGTGTACTCTCTAAAACTCTGACCAAGAATCAGCCAGAATTTAGAAAGAAGAATCGATACACTGAGCGTGCTTAGGAGGATATTTTATTTCAAGTCAAAATAAAATGGCAAAATTAATGCATTTTATTTATACAAAATCAAAAACTTAAAAAAACATGTTACTCATTCTCGTATTGACATATGTAATAGGTCTATACGTTATTACGGGAAAACATGCTATTTCCATTATAAAGAAATTTCCTTCCTATTCAAACTTTTAATGGAAAAGCAAGAAATTGTTTCCTTTTCATAGTGTTAATTATATAGTATAGTAAACAATCTAGTGTTATGAAGTGTATTTCAGAAATGGAATTCAACGAAGGAAAATATCATTTTTCAACAACTGTACCGTTACATTGAAGTGGAGTGGTGAAAACTCTATATATCGCCATTTACGTTTTACTATGAATAATCGAGAATCGAGAATAATCAAGAATAGCTCAGATAAAAAAAGATCGGAAGATGGCATAGGGCTTTCTAGATATTGTGTTACGAAGATAAAAATTAAGAAGCTGTTTTAAATTCTATTAAACATTGAACAGGAAATCGTATCTTATTAATGGAGAATTTAATCTTACCAGTAAATATTAATTTCCAACGTACTACTTTACACAAATGAAACACCATTTTATCTTTATAACACAATATTGAGGAAGTCGTAAAGAAAGCAACCTAAAAATCCTGACACCGTTCTCCACGAACAAGACCCGGTCGCAGGATGCATAAAATGGAAAGAAGCCCGCATAAAGCTTTAAAGCAATGCATTAAATGCAGCGGCGTGCATCCGGGCCCGGAGCGCACGCCGGGGCGGAGGGTTGAGTGCGGTTAGGCAGGGGTGCGCGAGCCGGCCCGGGGTCAAAGGTGCGGGCGTGGGACGGGGGCGAGGGTGGACCCCGCAGCCGGCGGTGGCTCGGGCAGTCACGCGCGTCGGGGCGGCCGGCGGGGGCGGGGCGGCTACGCCGTCAAGGTCGACGAAGACGCGCCCCCGTCTCAGGTGTTTGCGTCTCCGCCAGCTGCAACGCCCCCTCCCACCGCCGAACCCTTTGCGCCCTGCGCACCTGGCTTAGGCCCCGAGCCACTTCTGGCCGTCAATAGCGTAAAAACCAGGAACGATTCCCGCAGCAAAACACCCGAAAATAGTCGCGCGCGCGCTGCTGGCTGCGCAACCTGCCCGCGTGCGTGGGCACGCGCACCTTCCGCAGCGCCGAGGCCGCCCCAAAAGAGGCGAGACTTCGCCATCGGTCGCGGCGCCCCTTGCCGTACCCCGTCAAAAACAGCGCCGACGCCTGCCGGCTGCGCGGCGGGGCAGGTCTGGAAGGACCCGGCAGATGCGGCGCCCTCAAAAGACACTCTCGCATGACTAGACACTGCCGCAAGGAGTCAGCAGGCGGATGCGAGTCCGCGGTGAGCGAACACGCTCTGCGAGGGTACTATGACGTGCGGTTGCTCAATAACGGATACGGAGGAGGGCGGAAAACTCAAAATGAGGAATGAGGAACGTTAAGAACACAATTAAACAACTACGCAGATGGGCGAAATAAGTGTGAAATGTTCATATTGCAGCTTACTCTGAAGGAGTTTTCTAAGATGAATTCTGTTCATTAAGAATTTTTCTGAATGGCCATCAAGAGATAAGACCATATCCGGCGGAGGGTTGCATGAAGATGACAAGGGGGAAGGCTATTGGAATGGAGTAGTAAATAGTGAAAGAAAGACTGATGACAGGAGTGTTAAAGATGAGTGTAAAAATGGTGGACACATCGTACAAGTAATTAATATCAACATTTAAGATGAGTTTACAACATTTATGCACTTATCAAACCAAACTATAGCTGTTTAGCACAAATCAAAGCTAAAATTAGAAGCTGTTTATAGAAAAGTATAATATTCATGTAAAAAATCAGAATGAAACATATAAAGAATTAAAAATAGCTTTAAAAATAAAAAGCGCACTAAAGCGAGAGAAACTGAAGCATGGGAACGTTGACAGAGGGATGAAGAGTAGGGTCAGGTCGCGCAGATGACGAAGCAAATTGCCGGCGGGTGCGTGAATCACGAGCGGCCGTAGAGGGGCGAATAAGTTGTTGTGTTTCATATGGCAGCCATTACCCTGAAAATATTCATTGAGAAAAAATTCAGAGAAAAATCAGAGAAAAAATTCAAGAAAATTCAGAGAAAAATTCAGGAAATTCAGAGAAAAAATTCAGAGAAAAAAGTCAAGAGAAAAATTCAGAGAAAAATTCAGAGAACAAAATTCATGAGAACAAATTCAGAGAAAAATTACAGAGAAAAAATTCAGGAGAAAAATTTCAGAGAAAAATTCAGAGAAAAAATTCAGAGAAAAATTCAGAGAAAAATCAGAGAAAAATCAGAGAAAAATCAGAGAAAAATTCAGAGAAAAATTCATCGAGAAAAAATTCAGAGAAAAATCAGAGAAAAAATTTCAGAGAAATTCAGAGAAGAATTCAGAGGAAAAATTCAGCGACAAAAAAATCACGAGAAAAATTCCAGAGAAAAATCAGAAGAAAAATTCAAGAAAAATTCAGAGAAAAATTCAGAGAAAAATTCAGAGGAAAAAATTTCAGAGAAAAATTCAGAGAAAAAATTCAGAGAAAAATCAGAGAAAAATTCAGAGAAAAATTCAGAGAAAAATTCAGAGAAAAATTCAGAGAAAAATTCAGAGAAAAACTCAGAGAAAAATTCTGTAACTAAGAATTTTTCTTCATGACTATCCAAGAGGTGAGGGGGAAGATATTGAAATGGAGTAAATAGGTTTGTTGGAAAGTTGAGAGTATAATATTAGACATATCGTACGTGTAATTATTTCAATATGAGATGAGTTTTCACCATTATGACATTTATCAATCAAATCATTAAACAATCAAACATTGCATTTTATACGCGAAATCAAGACTAAAATGAGAACTTGTTTAAAGAAAAGTATTGTATTCGAGTAAAAGATGCAGAAGAAAAAAATATAAACAAGTAAACACTGCAATTCAAATATAAGCGCACTAAACTGCAAGTGAAACCTGGCGCATCGGAACGCCGACACAGGGAAGGAGCAGGGACAGGTCGCGCGGTGACGGGCCGGCAAGTGGCGGGTGGTCGTGCGGGCAATGAAACACGAGAGGCGGAGGACGCGCACACGAGCCATGTGAGGGCACGCGCGCGCGCGGGCAGGTGGAGATTGGAGACGGGGCGCGGGCGGCAGCTGCGGGGGCGAAAGCGGAGGCGGGGGCGGCACCCGTCAGTCCGCCAGCGGGCGCCACCGCCGCCGCAACCACCGCCACCGCACAGAGACGAGGCCAAGGTGGCGGGGCGGACAGCTGCCGTCTCTGGGTCACTGGGGTAAAAACAGCGCAGGGTGGAAAAATCCCGCCCAAGAAGCTACAATTTGTTGAACAAAACAGCCGGCCCCTGCGCGACGCACATGTCACTTCCCGTGCGGGTGGATGGGTGGGTGCGGGCGGGCGGGCGCGGGGTTGTTTTCGTTCGGGCCGGAAGGGTGCAGAGCGACGCGAAGAATCAGAGCGTGCGCGCCCGGTGCAAGGCTGTGGGAGGCACCTGGCGCGGCAGGAGGAGCTGTCCAGAGGGCCTTGCTTGCCCTTGTCCCTACCAACTCGCGTGTCCAGAGTGCCACGTAGGTACAATTCTATTTCATCAATAATTTTACCATTTCTCAATTGGGCTTGATTTGTTGTTTTTTTAGATCTCTTTTAACTGCTTGATCATAAAGCGACCACTGTGATTTTTAACATTGGGAAAACTGTAAGAAGAATACATAAGGACAACATGAACACAAACGAACATCCATGCTCGGGAAGGAATTCGAACCCGCGACTCTTCGAGCCGGGGTAGCCACCGCCCTCCGGTCTTAGGCACCTCGGTTATTCAGGTCGGCTTGATTTGCTTTATATTGTCAAAAAGCAGAAAAAACGGTATATGACGTGAGTGGGAGTAGTATAATCTGTGCAGTAGGCAATTGCACTTTGAAATATCCAAAATGTGCATGAAGTATTGAATCAGTTTATGTTTCTAATATTTAATTCACCAATTTTTTTATCAACGGCACCGAATAAGGAGTTTTAGAGATTTGAACATTGCACATACGATAAGAACTTTGGCATTTGAATTTTTGGCATAATCTGCACAATTTACTTCTCATTTCTTGAACTATTCGTGGTTTGAAGAGCTTGTAATAGAGTCGGAAGCCTATTAGTATCTCCAAGGAATAAAATAGCTGAGCATTGTATAGAGTCACGCCATATCTCAATACATTTCTCTAAAAGTTCAGGAAAATATAAGAGAACAGATTGATCAATAGATATAGTGTAAAATATTGCTAGTGTAAAACCCTACCGAATTATAAATTATGCTTTTCATTACCATACATAAGCCATTTAGAATATGTAATTTCGTTTTCTCAAGTACGATCCAAATATTCAACAAGAGTTGTGTGACCTCGATGCCTATGAAAAAGAGTAGGGACTTAAAATTGAAACGTAAGCAATACAAAAATCGCCATATGTTGTACAAACTGCGCGAGAATCAAGAGAACAAGACAGTCAGAATAACTGCGTTTGTCCGCCACTTGCATCTGCAGTCAGAGCTCACTCGCAATTCAACCCAAGACTTATAGTTTCATTAATATGTTGGTGAACTGAAGCGTTGTAGATGACGAACCAAACTGTTTGCACTTATTTTAAAATTGCAGCATTAATTACGGAGTACGACGGAGAGAAATTGCGTTATTTTTATGTTTTCTGTTTAAAGTGAACACTTATTTGCAATGCAAAAGAAGTTTGCATGTGAGAAGGAATTGAAACTAATATAGAAGCATCTGAAGTGAGAAATGAGATCTCTTTCAAAAGTTTAATAAATTGATGATTGACATTTTTGCTTTAAAAATCTACTTATTCTAAAAATGATTGTACCCTATTGAATTCCACGTATCTACAATACTGATTTCCAATGCATACAGAAACTGAAATAAAACTTTCCGGGGGCCGTATATATGGGAGTCAACAGTTTCTTTAGATACCCAGAAAAAACCAAAACAATGGAAGTTTGGTTTTTGACTGAATAACCAAATATTTCTTTGTAATTCCACCTATTCTCATAACGCGCACACCCGTAAAGTTATTAAATATTTACGGCACAATGAACATTGTACGACAGCAAAGCTCCACGGAAAATACAGCCCGCCATTAATTATTTGGTATTCACGTGTTGTGATATGGAACATCATTTTTTATGTATGTTTCAGAACTATTTTTGTGTTCGTTCTACATTTGGATAACCATTTTGTATTTAGTTGTTCAGAAGTACTTTAGGTGCTGCAGACTGCAGTGTACATTGCTATTCTCATTTGCTATTTTGGCTGCAAAGAGTTTATTTAATGTAATGATTAATCCAAACTTTAAAATAGAGACGAAATTCATACGACACTGTTGCTCTCTATGAAAACTGAAATTAAAAGTTTAGGCATGTAAAAATATTTCGAACAAACCGGTTGTATTAATGAGGTATTATACGATTGCGATGTGGTAACTACATGTAAATACCGTTAATATAAGGCATTATCATGCTTATCGATGTTTTTCATTCAGAATTTTATTTCAATATCGTGAACAACAATATTTCAAAAATTTATTTCAGAAATATAAATTTACTTGTTTAATTATAAAGATATTTCGTAAACTACAAGGATTCCTAAAAATACAAAATATTACTTTCAGATATTAAAGCATCCGAGATCCGGCGCAACCTACACGTTGCATTGCGGGTACGCTCTTCTCTTCAGGTATCTTCCACAGCGGGACACTGTCCCAGCCGGGACGATTCTCAAGCTCCCTAAATGATCTGCCGTCATTTGTGGTTGTGTAGTGCATGTAAATGTGATTGTGTGTAAAGGGAGAAGTGGAGACAAAGACAAAGAAGCGTTTGTCCCTGACCCGTTAGGTTACTTTTCCAGCCGTTTTCTTTTTATTGATCTGAGAAACCTACCATGGAAAACTACCGATCAGAATAACTGGCCACTAGGCTTCTCCTCCACGCGGCGACGATTGAATGCGATCTAGTAGACATTCAAATTCTAGGAAGTAAGACAAATTTAGCTTTACAAAAATGTTCCGAAGTACTCGTACATACAATAACTCAAGCTTGATTTATCGAATATTTTTGAGATGCGTATTGTCAGCATATCAGATCAATCGAAATGTATTTATGAACACACCATCATATGGAAACCGAAATTTCTGAAATACATTTAGATTTTCAAAACCTGTATCGTATGTTCTTGGACACTTTCGTTGTTTCGTATTTACATCGCAAAATGCGTTATTCTCAAGCTACAACGCAGCTAAACTCAGTGTTCCGAGACAACATTGTCTTTTCGATGACAATTACCGTGACGATCCTGACTTCAACAAGTCATAAATTAGAAAGAGGAAATTATATACGATTACACATATTGGGGTTTATAGCGTGTGTTTATTTATGATTTATATTCTCTGAAGAATAATTTTCTTTCTTAAATCGAATCCTATTTTGAACAACTTTTTTGTCAAGTTAACATTCCATAATATTTTCTTCAAAGCATCAGGACCTCGCACCAAAATAATATTCATAAATATTTAAATTTGTTCTTCTATTAAAGACATTCCCTTTCGTTGAGTTTCGTGATACAATTATCTCTGCAATCCATTTATTCAGGTTTCCGAACAACAGAAATGATCTGTTAACGTGCACGTAAAGGCAGAGAAATTCGCAAAGAGCTAACTTGGCGTGTTATGAGGTCATGCTCCCGCAAGAACCTACCAGGTTACTAATGGTCGCGTTACTTTCTAGCACAAGAGATATTAAAAATTCGCACGCAGTTTGGTCTGCACAATACTTTTTCTTCGCTATCCACGCAACGAATCGTCTAATAAGAAAGATATTCACAAGTTCGACGAAATAATTCAAAACCTATGGAACAGATGGCTGGCATTATAAATTAACTTAGGAAAAGTGCTTGAACATTCAAACAGAATCAGTACATCAAATATAAAATATGGGATTATGACCAATCATATTTTCTAAGACTTACTTTTTAAATTTGTCGTGTCTGTTTACGTTCCACTCTCAATGTACAATTGTGCATACGCTTATTTGTACGCGTACAGTCATATTCGAGTGTGTGTACTCTCGCAACAGAAAAACGAAAAAGAAAGCTATTTTCAACAATAGAGGCGTATCAAGAACCAAGATGAATCCAATGATGATTGATTGGCTTCGTGTTTCCGGGCGCGTCAACGGTTATGTGCATTAGGCCAGTGAGTGTAGTTCATACTTTTTAACAGGAAGCGATTGTTTTCTTCCTCCGCTAAATGATATCTGGTACCGAACTACATGTCAACTTGCGAGATTTTTCCCATATACAGGTGTCTCCCACTAGCGGGATACAGTCCCAGCGGGGACAAGCTCTAATACTCCGACTGGACTCCCGACATCTGGTAGCGTACTGCATGTAAGTGTGTGTGCGTGTGTGTGCGTGTGTGTGCGTGTGTGTGTGTGTGTGTGCGTGTGTGTGAGTGTGTGCGTGTGTTCGTGTGCGTGTGCGTATGTGTGTGTGTGTGTGTGCGTGCGTATGTGTGTGTGTACGTAAGTAAGTAAGAGATGATATGACTAGAAAAAGAAAGATCGTGCGCGCTACGTATCCAATATTGGTCCGGTACTGCTTCGGCAATCCTCAAGTGTTGATTGAAGTAACCACGAAGAACTTCAGATCAGAGCTGCCGGTCGCTAGAATTCTCCTTCGGATAACGATGAATTCGGCCTGACTTGTCTCGCAAATTCTGCCATCATCGGGATTAGGAAATCCATGTCAGAGGCACTTCAGTGACACCAACTGATGCCCTGTGCTACCTCAGCCACTCAATGCCGTGCGATTGAATTAGGAATCCCAACCTAATCGCAGGCGTCTACCCTAGGACGGGAGCACGAGGACAAACAAGGGCGGAGAGAAACGGGGATGGTTGCAGACAGAGTCACAGGTCGGACATGAGTGCAAAGTGACACATTGGATGGGACGTCGTTTCACTTGACGACGAGTGTCGGGTAGGCAGCAGAACCAAGTGGGGCTGGGCGGGGCTGGGCGGG
>BOPP01000029.1:7884578-7902078 GCA_017312745.1 Gryllus bimaculatus
CCTGCACCCGCTCTCGCACCACCTCCGGCACCGCTCTCCCTCACGCCCACGTCCTTGCTGCCGCCTTCGTCCACGCCCTCCCTCACGCTCTCACTCACGCCCTTGCTCCTACCTTCGCCTACGCTCTCACCCACACTCTCGCACCAGCTTCCACCCACGACCCCGCCCACGCCCACGCCTCTGCACCAGCTCCCGCTCTCCCACCAGCTCCTGCTCTCCCACCAGCTCCCGCACTCCCATCAGCTCGCTCTGGATTTATTGATTAGAGTCAAGATGCGTCAACTAATAAGGTAATTAGTTCCATAATTGTAGTGCCTTTTATTATCGCGGCAATCGTTCCTCTTTGAGTGGCGAGATCCGGCGCCGACATACACGCGGCTTGCGGGGTTTTCCTCAACAGGTATCTACCACCAACACCGCCCCAGCCGGGACCTGTTCTAAGTTTCCGACTAGTCTCCCGGTATCCCGGCGAAGAGCGAAGTGCATGCAAGTGTGTATGTGTGTGTATGTTTGTAAGGCGTGACGGTAGAACAAGAAAGAGGAAGGAAAAATCACGCGCGATCTGTGGCCCATTTATTAAGTTACTGACACCGGCATTCGATTGGTATTGATCGGAGTAACCACCGAAAACTACCGATCAGAGCAGCCGACCTCTAAAGATCTCCTTCAGTGAGCGAGTGAATTCGACGTAGCTATCTAGCTAGTTTCGAAAATCCTGCCATTGTCGGCACTCAAACCCTAGGACCTCCCGAACGCGAGTATTTTTTTGACAAACAGCTAAAGCGTATTTAGATTTCATCCAATGATAAATCCTTAATCCTAAATAAGATATTTATCATTGAATTAAATCTAAATACTCTTTAGCTGTTTGTCACTCTCCTCCCGGACTAGAAAGAGAAGGAAAGGTCGTGAGCGGTTCGTGACCTATTTATGAGGATACTGCTTCCTGATCGCATTCGTCCTGATCCGTATTCGCCTGCTGTTGCTTGGAGAAAGCACGAAAAACAACCGATCAAAGCAGTCGGCCGTTAAAATTCTCCTTCAGACACCGGCTCGTCGCAACTAGTGTAAAAATTTTTGGCGTCATCGAGACTAATACATCCCGGTCAAATGCACTGCAGTGACATCAATTGATGCCCTGAGCTACCTAAGCTTGTTCTTCCTCTCCAACCCACCCCCGCTTTCGCTCCCGCTGTCACACCAGCTCCCTCCCTCGGCCCTCTTCCTCTCCCACCCCCGCTCGCTTCAGCATTTGCTGTCTACTCCGCCATCTCCTGCTCCTCCTTCCGCTACCACTTTCCCATACACTCTCTCTCCCTCTCTCTCTCTCCACTTCTAAACAATTATCCCAACATTTCAAGTCAAGTCTAAAAATGAAATTTTAAAAATAGTGAAGGGTTTTGATGAGACCTTCATTTGGCTGAGGATGTGGCCAAATAAAATATATAATATAAATAAATCCTTCACATCCATCTGAAGACCAAATTTGACCAGAGTTGAAGAAAAAACATTAAAAGAAATACGCGGCAAATAAAATTGCGTATTACCAATTAATGGAGAAAACACTTTTTCTGATTGTATTGCATTTTAACAAGTTAATTTTTCTCATTCTAATTTTAACAATTTTGTAAATAGCCAAAGCTCTTTCTTAAAGAACCTTCTTTCCCCAATTTTATTTTTAGTGCATAATAACAGCAAAAATGTTAGACATAATATAATGTTAGTACTAGAAGAAACGTTTCAGTAAGATCCTATTTCTACACTGCCTTTCGACGAATGTTTTCCGGAGTTTTTACAAACATGCGCAGATTGACTGAGCCGCCTCACAAGCCTCTCTGATCATTCGCGCGTTTGCTACTCCAGAAAATCTTTCTCAAATCTCCCAAGCACTACAAACTCCTGAAATCGTTCGTTAAAAGGAAGCGTGTAAATGGGTCTAATTGAAAGAAGGCGCATAAAAAATGCAAGAAACGACAACTTGAAATTGTTTTAGAAAATTCCTTACTCAGTCCGGTTAGACGAGGTTTTTCATATCATTACGTCCTATTTAGTCGCATCAGAATCGCATTCTTTTTTCCGCATGTTCACAAGATTTCACTCCTACTGGACATCCTCCCGCGAGAAATATCCAGCGCATAATATGCTGCCGTGCTGTAATTACCACCAACTGGGGAGTATTTATGTTTCCTGTTCATCGGCGAGTAATAGATCCGTGACCTGAAAGCCAGCATTTTCCACCGACCTCTGGCGCAGGTAGGTCAACCAAGAGATCGCTTCCGTCATTAGACTGAGAAAGAGTGGGCGGGGCGGGGAAGGGGGAGGGGGAGGGGAGGTCTGAGAAAAGACGAGCAGCGGACCGCGCCCAGGGCCGAGCGAGCGCGCGCTCCTTCCGCAGGGCGCCTGCAAATAGCGCTAATCGATCGACGCCGTCTGGCCTCGAACCAGCGCGCGACGGAGTAGCTCCCCCTCCCCCCAACTGCGCCGGCCAACATTCTTAGCTCGCAGCGCCGCGCCCAGCAGCGACTCGTCCCGCGAGACAACTGCGCTCCGCACCGCGCCCGCGAGGGGAACGACGGTCTGCGATTTCCCCTACACAGTGCTCCTGCGGAGTCGGGGGAATTTATTTTTATAAGTCGGTCACGATAAGCTACTGAATTACGGCTTTGGTAGCTAGAGGAGGGAGGCTTTCCTTAATAACTAACAAAAACCATTATTTTAGCTTAATCTAATTGTACAGAAAGACGGCGGGTGACAGTGGACCCGATTCTGGTCGATATTTCGGTCGGCTGACATCGGACGTTTGCGTCCGATATACCTGATTCGTTCTAGCACATGCTCGTAAATGGAAATTAGCATATTGAACCCGAACGATCTCGTCCGACGGCGTCCGAAATCGCCGGCTGTCAGAAGTTTTGTTTCGTTTGATTCTGTCGGTTCCATTCACCAGATGTTAGCTGGAGAGTCAAGACCATCTGTAATACCAAAACTGCCAGCAGTGCACGTAGACAGTATTAAGCGTTCTGCTCGCATTATTTTCAAATATTTAACCGGAAATATTTGAGTATTCGGACGATTTCGCTGACAGTCGTACAGTAGCGGGGAACAGATATATATAATTACCCACATATTAAAGACAGGAGCACGGAGTACATCACACTTTTCTAAAAATTAAGATACAAGTTCAAACACATTTTTTCATACTTATCTGTTCAGAAATATCACCGTCACCTCCCGCGGTAAAACATGCACTACACTTACAGGACGAATAAACTTAATAGATCACACACTCGAAATCACTAATCAATCAAAATACTCGTCCACGGATTACATAAATTTAACGAAATCGGAGAGCACACATCAGATGAAAAATTTCATGAAATGTCAATTATAAATTCATTGAAAATGTATCACAGATTTCTATTGCACATTTCATGAGGAATTAATATGCAATGTATATAAATACCATTTATTTATTTGTCTAGACTATTTTTATTTTATTTTACTTCACTTGAGAATAGTATATTTGTTATTTCTTGTAATCTTCATTCAAAATTATGTTCCCGTCTTCATATTTTATATTCCAATATGCTTATAAGTTTTCCAATATGCTTAAATTCTGATTTTATTCATAATAATATGCTGTAATAAAAGTATTTTATTTGTCATTTTCATATGTTATTAGTACTTATAGCACCGAAACAAAGCAACTGAAAAGGCTTTCTGCGAAAATAAAAACGTATGACAAAGCAACGCCTCAAAAATGTTATTATGATGCAAATGTAAACTCCGCACAATTTCCTACCATATATGAATACATTCACATAACATATTATTGAAAGACGTGACATGAATCATGAATAAAGACATGAATCACGATATGTCCATTGCGCCGTAAAATTAGAATAAAAAACTTCATTAATTTACCACACAAAATCAGCTCCCATACCTGTACTTATCGACATTAATTGAAGTTCTTCACCAATCGATTGTGAAATGAAACCATTTTTTTATGTTGAACATGCGCTTCTATGAGGAATGTGAATGCAAGAAACTAATTTTATCTAACTAGTATAATATCATTTATGTATCGCAGCTAGGGTAACAAGTTTTCTCTCGTGCAACAAAATATTTTGAGAGATATTTTTCCAATTGCCATAGTCTGTGCTTAAAGCAAGTACTCTTAGGCTTGACGCTTGAAATCTCATGAGATGAAACCTGATTCTTCGGTTTGAGGTTCTTGCGAAAGTTCCCAGGGTTAAAAAATTGAAGTGTGCCAGAACAGTGTATATTTTCTCCTTAAAATTGTTAGAACAAAAGAATAAAACTGGAACAGAGGCATTTCTTTCTTTTGTTTTTGATGAATTTTGCGTGTATTATCTCACGAAGTATTTCTTTTCAGTTTTCTCACGTGACCCTAATCTCTCCATCCAGTCACTGCTTTCTTGTATACTATTCTACCAAAGAGAAGTGTAAGGTTTAAAATGTAAGTTCTCACAGACATTCAGTTCAAAAAGAAAGAAAGAAAGAAAGAAAGAAAGAAAGAAAGAAAGAAAGAAAGAAAGAAAGAAAGAAAGAAAGAAAGAAAGAAAGAAAAGAAAACAAAGGAGGGCAAAGAGTGTCAAGATATCAGGAATTTGTATAATTTGTCGTTATTTGCGATTAAATTCTACGTTGCATTTAGTAGTGTTCTAGATTTCGAAATGCACTTTTACACATCTTTCATTTATACATCTTTCCACCGGTCACCAATTAAACAGAATCTTTTGTAAATCTAGACGTCGGTTACTCTTTATGACTTCAGATTCCGAGAAGAAAAGTAGAGAAATGCATTAAATTAATGACTATTTCAGTTTATGAATGCAGGCAGCTGTTGTTTACAAAAGAGTTTTATGGGCCAGTTTTTCATGCTCGGTAAACAATTTTCCTTAACTACGAATATTGCCAGATAACGGTGTCTCTACTTCTTTACATTACAATATTTTTTGCCGTGAAATATTTGTTCCTGTTGCGATGATTTGTTTCATAATATTAATAAATGCACGTATTAAAATTCAAATGAAAAAAATCAAATATCTCTGTAGATAACTTTTGCCCTACAAACAACATCTCTTTGACTAATACAAATAAGAGTCAATAAGCATACAATAATTTTCCCTCAGTCAGACAGGTAATGGTAAATGGCATCCAGAAAATATTGAAAAGCAATTTTGAAGGTAATTCTTCTCTTACATCTATGACGTTTGATATAAAGAATATATTGCCCTACTTCAAACACACCGATCTTCATTTCGTTGCAAAAGTACTACGTCCAACCACATCAATCAGGAAGTCAATATGTGGGTCAGAATACACATTGAAGCGAGGGGAGCAAACGGAACCGTTGCAGTGACGTGGAAACTGAGCAGGGAACGGCACGGTACGGCACGGCACAACTCGGCACGGTCCTGGTGCAACCGCACTAGATAGAGGATAATGTCGGCTCTTCGCTTCCAGTCGTAACCGTTGCGGTCTTACGTCATTGTGTTACAAGCGAGCTTTTGCATCCGCTTCCTTCTAGAAACCGAGCCACCGCCCCTGTTTGCACCTGACACCATTTCCCCTCCGAGCAACTACTCCATGTTGAGCCGAGAGCGGTGGACCAATGTTGAAAACACGTAATGAGAATAAAGCAATGTCACCCAGTACGGTAAGTATTAAATGTTCACTAAAGCGCACTTCTAGCAGCATTCCAACTGCTGTGATTAGCATTTAGTGATCTCCCATGCCTACCCATCTTATAAGAAGCTTTTTTCAGTCTTCTCACAAAATGATAGTTCTTTGATCTTGGTTATTCATTTTGTCAGTACTGTATTATCTTAGTACTCTTACAATTCGTAAATACGGAGGGACAAACATTTATCATCACTCATAACACATCACAAACTCATAACATCCAGTCGACAACAACAAAATATTTCATACAATGTTTCTGCCGACAACTTAATAATATATGACCAAAATTATAATAATAATAATAATAATAATAATAATAATAATAATAATAATAATTATTATTATTATTATTATTATTATATAGAAATAGTACAAATGATAACCATAAAAGCATAGTACAAGATAAAATATCAAGGTAGGGTCCAAACTTGCAATCCCTATATTTTTAAATACGGGTACTTTGGTATTCAAAAAATAAAAACTAAAGAACCCAAACATAGCAACCTACAACTTAAAAGCCACAAATAATTCAAGAATAATTGTAGCACATACGTTCACAAATTAATTCTCTAATTAAAATTCCCAAATTTTTAAAACTAAGTTACAAAATATAACTCCAAAATATAAATCGTGAGAGACTTTCAATATAAAATAAGTAATAATGACTTGAAAGAAATGCATGGAAAGCGCCCTACGTCTGACGCCTATTAAGTGTCTGAAAGGCGCCTGCCACACGGCCTGCGAGTACTTCGCTCTCCCACAATAGAAAGGCCGCGCAGCGAGGGTGGAGCCGGGCGGCGGCTCACGGGGAGCAAAGCATCGATCAGGTGACCTTTGAAGGCGGCTCCGGCGCTCCCCCTTTAACACATTTCGGGCCTCTTGATGTTTGACTGTGGAAAACGCCCATTTGCGGCGACCTACTTTTCTCTCCTGAAAGCATCTCCGCAGAGGGCGCGACTCGGGCCGCGGGAAGCTCGACTCGCGAAGCCAGGGCAGAGCGGCGCCCCTCACTACCCAAGTTAGTCGATGTAGATCGCTCTTAACGTACTGCGCTGGGTGATTGTCAGCTGTTTCACGGTGGCGATGTGTGAAATTGGGTATGATATAGTTTAAAACACACTACCGTTATAAAATTATTAAATAAACGTTATTTTTTATTTTGCATTTTCTTATACAGCGAAGCAACGATTTACAAGAGTGAATAGATATGTAACCTAGTAAACTTGGCATGCGTTTTAAAATAGTCAGTTCACTCCCACTGGAGTCCTAAAGGAAGAAGAAAATTATAAAATTACTGAAAATATTGAAGAGGCTTTCGCAGACCAATGAAGGAATTCAATCAAATATTCAATACAGTCACACAAATATTTACTAAATGGTTTTGAGAACCATAACATCTTGCAGGTTGAAAATGGCTCAATCATTTCGTTTTTTACGCAAAACTTCTAAAAAAAGAAATTGTATAAAAGTTTTTACTTTTATGATTGAAAAATATAAAATATCCGCAGCAATCTCTTTTCATTTCCCTGCCGATTGAAAACACTACAGTTTCAGTATATGCTTCCATGAGCGCTTGTGAATCAGTTCAGCGTATGTATACAATTGAATCAGCGTTTTCACTGTGTAATGTGTAATCGCATACGTGACTGATATAGCAAGAAATTTATAAGTCTCAACACCATTGTCTCAAAAGTCAAAACTGGTTATTCAAATTGCGCTGCATGATTAGACGATACGTGTTAAACTAAAATAACTCTGATATTATGATTCAAAGAGTTCAACTATACCTGATAACAACTGTACTGTAAAATTGAACAGCCCTCCGCATTTTGTTAGATCTTGTCTACTTAACGATGTAGGAACGTATTGTTCTGAAGCATTGCCTATTGCACTAGTTCCACAATATAATGCAATATCATCAGTCAGATGTAACTTGCAAAATTTATTTGTACAGCCCGAATGATTTTCGATAATACTGCTATAATGCAAAGGTAGGTCAAGAATTATGATGTAGCTTCATTGGAAGAAAATTAACAAATAATTTTATTAATACTTAAACAGAGCCCAATAGACAAGCAGATTTTTCTGCATCAAGCCTCTGGTACAAATATATAGCCGCAAGCACGTTCAGCCAAAGACGAAACAAAATGCCAAAATGTCAAGAACATACCTTCTTTTATCAAGTAAAGGCGTAGCAAGAATAATGAAATTGCTTTCATACTTTCCACTCTAGGTAGCTAGAATTAGTTGCGTGACTCCATGAACTAGAAGCGTTTAGTTTCCACGGTGTTTGTCGGAAATATTCTTTGAAGTACCGAGAGAATGAGTCATAATTGTTCCAACACGCGGATCGCTGCTCTTTTTTTCTTTTTCTCAAAAGCATTTAGCTCGCTTTTTAACTGCAGGGAAAGCCATTGATTCCAACAGATAGCTCGGAATAATTGCTATAATCACGAAGTAAGGGTCATACTTTCCTTCACGCAACATAATCAAATAATGAGCGAAAACCTCTTCAAAGCCGAATTCTGAATTTTTTATCCATTGATTTTCGGGAACTAATTAAACGTGTATGGAATGAAAATGTTCTCTTTGTACGAGTATCATCATTGAACTTCATGGCATGAGATGTTTTCTCGTAAAATGTAATTTAACGAACATTTTAGCATATATTTATTTTCTTATAATAATGATTTGAACATAAGGATAAAAGGGGACATCAATAACGATATCATCTAATATTGTTGAACCTGGCAGGATAAAATAATTTTTTACAGGGGATCGTCTCGGAAACAATAATTCTGTCGCTGGGTTTGAAAGATTATTTTTTCAAAATGTTTCATCTAGTATATATTAAGTAGTGTGAAAATCAGTTGAAATGTAAATATAAAAAAATAACGAAGTAAAAAATGAGAAGAGGACGAGGTGGTTGTGTGTTTGAGTGTGTATATAACATGTCACCAAGAGGGGTCATAGAGTACAAATAGCTGTAGAGTAAAACTAAATTAACCGTAAAACTAAATTAACCGCTAAACTCAAGTATTGAAGAAGGCTTCGTAGATAACAACGTTCCCTTCACAAATTGAATGTTTAATTTTCGTGAAGAACTCAAAAACTCCAACAATCACATCTTACCAAGAGATCACGAGAAATTAAGCCTAGAATAAGAAGTAGGTCGATAAGTAATTGGCTGACTTATTGAGGTTTCCTGTCCTAGCCATGGTATGGGCGGCTTGTCCGGGCTATGATCATTTGTCCCGCACGTGTAGTGAGGGTTTCCCACCTCCAGTTATCTCCCCCAACCGGGGCGCAGTCTGTGCTCCCGACGTGTTTCTCTACATGTCGTATTTAAGTATGCGTGTTCGTGTTAGGAGAGAGGAAAAAAGTGTGTGCTAGGAATGAACGTGGGGAATCCGACGCCCGTTTGTTAACGTTTGTTACCAATCAGATCAGCCAGCCGATGAAACTCTCAAGCCTGCCGTTGATTTCAAAAATTAGCCATCGTCGAGATTACAGCCAAGAATCTTCCGGTCAGAGCTGCATCAGAGTAGGGTAATGCTACCGGGGGAGGTGGCTCAGGGCATCAACTGATGTCACTGCAGTGTCTCTGATCTGTAGATGTGAGTCCCGAGAGCGCGGGACAGGATTTTCAAGACTAGCTAGATAGCGAGATTGAATTCAGTCGCTGTCTGGAGGGAGAATTATAGCCAATGCTGTGATCGGTTGTTTTCCGTGGTTTTTTCGATCATCACCAGGCGAATGTCCAAGCAGTACCCTAACAAACAGGTCACAGGTCACGCGCGATCTTTCCTTCCTTTTCATCGACCTATTCCCACCCTTCACTTTCACATATTCACATTTACACTACATGCCACACACACCGGGAGAGTTTGTTAGAGCTTGTCCCAGGTGGGGCGGTGCCTCGCTGGAGGGAGATGCATGATTGGAGGAATCCTCGTTAGCCGACGAAGATCGGCGCCGGATCTCACCATCCTGCGGGGGAAGATCACCAACACCTTCTCTCGAGGGAAACACACACTACACTTACGGGTTCAGTGACATCCGTTGACGCGCTCGGAATCATCAATCAACTGAATGAGGGTAACGCTAAGAGATCAATCAATCAACTGAACGAGGGTAACGCTAAGAGCTTAATCAATCAACTGAACGAGGGTAACGCTAAGAGATCAATCAATCAACTGAACGAGGGTAACGCTAAGAGATCAATCAATCAATCAACATGGGTAATGCTAAGTGTTGGTACGAGGTAATCCCCCTGGCGCATGAAGAGCAGCGGGCGTTCGCGGCCATAGGAGGCGCGTGGCGGGCGCGGGGTGCGTCGTCTCGCCCGGGGCGAATCAGCTGGCGAAGGCGGCGCGGGCGCGGGCGGTCAGCTGGCGCGGAGGCGCGCGCGGCGGGGCGCCGACGCTTTGTTGGCGGCGCGGGGGTGGTGCCGAGGCGAGGCGAGGCGAGGCGAGGCGCCGTGCTGTGGCGTGGAGCTTTGTACGCAGTCGCTCCGCTGACGCATTGTGCCGCAACGCGCTCACCTGGGCTGCGGCCACCGCCGTCTGGCAACCAGGCCGCAAGGTCACCAAACCGCTAGTTTAGGGGGCTGTGCCGTTGGGGATTTTACGAACGGAGTTACATTACAGAGAAATATAAAAATATTTAAGGGCATTTTGCTATGGGAATTTAAAAGTTTTGTTCTAGTGATTTGTAACGTCATTGTCTTATTTATTTGTGTATGTCGTATTACTTATCGTGTATCTACAGTATTTCAAATAGAGACAAACAGAACTGGCGAAGATTGATTTATTAAAAAAAGGAATTGCGAAGGCTGCATAAGTAATACGAAATGTAGCAATTTGTACAATAATTAGATGGTTTCGTAATATTCTATTGATAGGAAATTTGCAGTTAATGCTCGGAAATAAAGTACATGACGAATTGTTGATACAAATCTTTAACACAATCTGGAGATCAATAGCAGTTCATATCAAAAACTTTCAATTATTAGGCCCACTTTGAAGTGATTTAGATAAACAGAAAACAGCAATAATCCCGAATTTTTCCGAAAGAAACCCACTCGTTTTTCACTTTACCACGTTCGTTGAAAATAATATATGATGATTTGTAGAAAATAATTTTATGATGGGTGCAGTTTTGCACTCAGCAATGTTGTAAAAAGATGAAAGCTGCAAACAATCCCCTGCTACCGTGCCCATGACATTTGAACGAAATCTTCTCTAGGAAAGATCGAAATCCAAGTGGAGTTCGACCCACTTGCAGAGGAGAGGGCGCTGCAACCGCAGTGAAACCCGAGCGGGGGTGGGAGCGTGGGGTGGGGCAGGGTGGCGTGTGCGCGGGCGCATCTGGAGACGTAATTGCAGCTTTGGGCGCGCGCCGGCTGCGCCGCCACCGCAGCCGCCCCCGCCCTGCCAGCGCCACCCGCGCCGCCTCCCTTGGCCTCGCCTCAGGCCGCTCGGTGGCCGGGCGCAGGCGGCCGCGGTGGGCGCTGCGAGGTGAAAGTTCGGCCGACGGGAGAGGGTGGGTAAGACTGCGAGGGAGCCAACGAGGGAGTTCGGATAATTGGTTAAGTGTTGGACAAATGGTAAAGAGAAGGCAAACGAAGGAACGGGGAGGCAGACGGAGGAACGAGAAGGCAGACGGAGGAACGAGAAGGCAAACGAAGGAACGAGAAGGCAAACGCAGGAACGAGAAGGCAAACGAAGGAACGAGAAGGCAAACGAAGGAACGAGAAGGCAAACGAAGAAACGAGAAGGCAAACGATGAAAAGAGAAGGCAAACGATGAAAAGAGAAGGCAAACGATGAAAAGAGAAGGCAAATAGAAACGAGAAGGCAAACGGGGAACGAGAAGGCAAACGGAAAACGGGAAGGCAAACGGGAAACGGGAAGGCAAACGGGAAACGGGAAGGCAAATTGTGATGCTGAGGTTTTGCGAGGGGAGTTCGCATGAGACGGGGAAAAGAGGAGTGGGGCAAAATGAGATGCAAAGGATCGGTGAATGGGAAATGGTGGGCTTAACTGAGAGGGTGGAGAGTAAGTGTGAAATAGGGTGAACGAGGAAAGAATAATTGATGGAATAATATGAGCCGAACCAGAGAGAATACGCAGAGTGATACGGGAAAGCGAGTAAGTATACGGAGACCAGAAAGTAAGAGGATGTGAGCAGTGAAAGAGGCAGGGAGGCCACTGGGACGTGTGGGGGTGAGGGGGTGAGCGGGCCACACGAGCTGGGAGCGACCGGCAGGCCGATGGCGCGGCGCGGTGAGCGGCGCAAATCACGTGATTCGACGCGGCTGCCAGCGCGGCTGAGGTCGCCTTCCACCGGAAGATTTACGACTATTCAGATCCCTTTTAATCCATTTGCACTTGGGGAACTTTTTTCTTTTTCCATTTCTTTTTCTCCTTTCAATACTGTCGACAGTAATCTCATTCTTTCTGCAGTGGAATCAACATACAGCTGCATTGGTAGCCCCATATTACATTTTAGAATTTTATACTTGTCAGTCTCAATTGACGTTCATTCAAATTCGAGTCGTCAGAAAATGTTCTTTTCCTCAATAAATAAAACGGTTTTAGTGATTTGAAAGTGCTCAATTAATCATACTTCACGAGGTGTGAAGGATAATTCCCATTTCGTCACGCTTTATACATTGTGCCTCAAAATGTTCATATATCGCCGTGAAGCATATGTCAGTCACGTCAATTTTCTTAACATCATTTGTTTCTCGCCTTTCAGTTTAAATGAATTTACATAATTTTTTGTATGATAGTTTGAAGTAATATTCGGGCATTAATTTATCCTTCTGTACGATATTTTAAATAATATCCGATTTATTCCCTTTTGACTAAATTGCCGATTAAGGTAATATTCTAAATTTGAAATGTAACCAAATTGTACATTTTTTTACAAACAACATTAGTAATCCAAGTTCGTCTTGATACATGTTACCCTTATTTATTTTCAAAAAATGCTTACATAACGACAACCTTTCTTGAGACCACTCACGTCCATTTCTTTGATGTTTTACTCAAAGCGTCAAGGGAAAACCTTTTCCACCGTGTAACCGCACGCTACAGGAGGTTCGTGACCATACAGAAAATCCACCCGCGCTACACATTTCATGTCTCTGCGCCGGGCCTCGCGCTTCCGGGACATTTCGTCCGACCGCGGACGACGAACTCGCTCGTAAAACTCTCCGCGGTGCCGACGCCTGAGATCCAAAGCGCTTCGCGGAAACCGTAACGACGGAGAACCGCGCTCCCGTGCGCCCGGCAGCTGCCAGGGCGACCGCTTTGAAGCGCAGACCTCTCAGACCGCGTTCGGATCAGCAAGTTCCGCTAATTTTAGCGGGGCTCGGCGCTTCCGGTCTGCCACCTCATTGAGGTACCCTTTGTGGGGTCACGTGGCCGGCGAGCTGCCGGTTCCAATTGGCGCCCAACCCCGTTCACGCCGCCCCGCGCTGGGGATGTGGAGGCGTCGCCCTTGACAGGTTGGGGATTGGGGTCGAATGACCTGTCAAAACATGCCTCGTCTCCGATTCGGGCCTCGGCGTGACACGTGAAACTGGAACTGGCCAGTTGTTGGAAATTCGGGCAAGGGGTTAGGAGGCATGTGCGGATATCCGGTGCCATGAAATCCCGGTTGGTTCCACGCAATCAGGAGTGATTCGATAAGTCGTATGGAATAAGATCGTAGGGTATCATATGGTGCGTATCATTTGATAGTATATAATACTCCCATGACAAAGGGTTTTTAAAATTTGGCAAATCGCGTGATATTAATACAAAAATTAAGTTTAAAAACTATCTTATTTTTTCCTTATTGTTATATTTACCACACATGCAATTAGTATTTAAAATGCTGTAATTTCTACAGCATAACAATAGTTAAAAAACATAAATACGCCTCTCATACTTTGTATTCATCATTCTTTTTTCCTCGATGGCAAAATTGAGGAAAATTGCCAGTTTGAGTGATGTCTGATATCCAAATGTCAAAAGGGAGTATATTTTGAATACTTCAGTATTATGGTTGAGAAAATCTCTGATGCCTTCTATCCGAAACCGAACAAAACCCTAACAGCCACATGTCTAGATGCACTGTTTCGCGAGAATTTGAATGAATCTCACAGGCTACGAGGCAAATGTTAGGTTAGTTATTAAGGTCAGATTTCTTAACAGATGACGTCCCAGGATTACCGTGTTTACGGCTCGCACTGCCTATTCATAAGAAGAGATTTCACCCCCTTTCTATGGCACATGCGCTGAAGAGAGACATCTCAAGGCTGTTGCGGGACACAGTGGGTCGACGCGACACCGAAAGCGTCTACAGCGAAATGTCATTGACATTTACAAAGAGGTCTAAGCTAGTAGTCACTCAAAATGATTACTGGTCAAATTGAATGCATCAGTGGAACTTGTTTCTCAATGTCTTAATTAAAATTCCCGATTCCCACATTCATCTTCAATCCGGAAGCTCAGGCTTCAAGTGAGTGTGCTTGAGGATATTCATCTCCATAATTAACAGCTTTACTTGTCATAATACTGCAACGAATATTAATTGACGGTTTTAAATTTCGAGCAGTGCACGTCAAAAATTGTTTTCAAAAATTCAATATTGGATTAATATCAATCAAATGTAAAACAAAAGATGTAAAATAAACTATAATTCCAATTATTTGTTTTATTAATACACATTTTTCAATCTCTATATGGGAGATCCTCTTTATCTCAAACAGAATTATGGTTAATTATAGGTATTGCATTTTGAGAACTTAAACATAATTTTCAGTATAAAATAATTGTTAAAATAATTTTGTAACTCAACTATGTATTATCAAAAATGTAATACACTGAAGAATCTCACGCAGAGAGATCGAAACTTCTGTATTAATAAAAAAAAGAACATTCTGGCTACACCTTTTGTTACGGGATTTTTTTCTAAATTTAGCAACAGGATTTATTCACTTTTTCGTTATCAGAGCCCGGCTATAAGACATTCTTCGTCGAAAATTCCTTTTTCCGGCGCACGATTACATAACTTTTTCTTACGAAGAATTCGAAAGTGAAAATTGACTGAAAAAATCGTTGATTTTAAAATTATTATTTTCTTGTACTAGATTTATTTCCACGTTGGTTTCGGTGCAGTGTGCCGCGAGGGGTGGCGTGGGGGCGGGTCCCGTGGCAGGGCGGCGTGGGGCGGCCGCGGGCGCACCTGGGACCAGCTGCGAGGGGGCGTCGGCGGCGGCGGGGTGGCGCCGCCTGGGCAGCGGGCACACGGGCCGGCACGCGCCTCTAATGACGGGCAGCGGCGGGCCGGGATGGGGGATGGGCTGGGGCGGAGCACTTTCAGGGCACGGGCCACAGCAAAGCACTGCTCCGCCAAGGTAACCATTACGGACAATGCGGGAGATGAGATTTCGCCTACTGGAGTGTAGTTGTGCGGAAATCACGGTTGTTGGGAAGGGTGAAATTTCACACTGACGCTTTCTTGCGCTGCTTTATACGCAATTTACGAAAAACGTTCCACAGCACGCGCAAATTGTTCGGAACGAAATAATGTGTAGCTTGTAACGAAATATATTACAATTTCGTCTTCTAAACAGATTGTTCCGTGTGCACAAAATTGTATGATGTATGAAAAGAAACAAAATGCAACCCGATATTTTCGGGTGCATTAGAAAGTTCTGCGGAAATAACTGTGTCTATTGAAACGCAGAAGATGAGAAAGAAAAAAATACTTAGAATACATAAATTGTTGATGTGGTGACAGCGAAAAACGTTCATTTCAAAAGCTCTGTGCAGTATGCAATTAATAAAGATTTTTTCGAGAGTAGGCGTGAGCTGAAATGATTACAGCAGTCTCTGCGATGTACAAAAAAAAACTGTAAATAACTGCATATCTGTCTGAAGGCAGAATAACCCCGTGAGGGTGACCCGAATGTAAGACGAATGGCCAGTGACAAAGGCGCCGAGCCAGGTAGTGCGTCGGGGACACAGAAGACGACGAGGGTCGGAGGCCTTGTGAGGATCACGCCTTCGCGGAGCACGGGAATCGCTTTCTAATGGACTCCCGACGCCCTGGCACGGCCCTTCACGCAGCGCGGGGGCGCGAGTCGCCCGCGACACTGCTGCCCTCAAGGCGACTCAAAACAGACCCGCTGCCCTTGCTTTGCTCCTGCAGAGTTGTGTGGGGCCCATGTCGAACAAAAGTTACGACTACCTTCTCCACAAGATTTTTTTTTTCATATACAAAGGTACAAAATTGAAATGAAATGATTTTTCATTAAGTTGTTAGAGGAATGTCGAAGCAATTTTAAACTTTGTGGATGAATAGTTACAAATGAAAACCAGAAATAGAAGAAAAAAATTAACATTTATTCAAGAATTAGGTGGAGATACTTAAAACTAATGATTTACTTTCTGTGCAAAAGTAATCATAGAAAATACTCCCGACCTTAAGAAAGAGGAAATGTTCTCCATATCCGATAAAACTCTGGAAGATGAGAATTTTACTTCCAGCTTTCAGTAAAAAGGCCAATTACACTGCAGTATTCAGTACAGACGTTTTAACTTGTCATTACTATCATCTTTATGTTATCACTATAATTACATATAATAAATTATCTACGAAAATTACATGCCGATGTTGATCTAACCATTAAATGACGAAACTGCCTTTGGAAAGAAATCTCATTCCCCGTAACACGAATATTAACCACCACATTTTCATTATATACATCGACGAGCAGACCAAGAACAGATTTCCAAGAAGAAAAAAAAAAGGATCGTAAAATCGGAGTCCGACCGTGATATAATCACAGTGGAGATTGGGGAAACGTAGGGGGTGAATTGAAATCAGAGGCGGAAGGGCGGAAACCGTCATGCGGGCACCGGAGGCGGGCACCCACCGCTGCAGCAGCGTCCAGAAAATCCGCGAGGCGGGGCCAGCAGAGCGAGCGGGGCAGTGGGAGTGGGCGGGGCGGGGTGGGGCGGGGCGGGCAAACAATGCGAGGAGGCTCAACGCAATGCGGTGCGGCATCCGGCGCGGCGCGGAGCGGGTGTGGCAGGAGTGGCGTGGCGTGGCGTGGTG
Source organism: Gryllus bimaculatus (assembly GCA_017312745.1). Classification (NCBI taxonomy): domain Eukaryota; kingdom Metazoa; phylum Arthropoda; class Insecta; order Orthoptera; family Gryllidae; genus Gryllus; species Gryllus bimaculatus. Next base: position 7,901,408 of record BOPP01000029.1, read on the forward strand.
TGGGCGTGCCACGGGGCGCGGTCCGTCAGCTTGGCCCGCGCGTGGCGCCAATCTGGCTTGCGGCGGCCGCGCCGCGCCGCCGGCCGCGTCAGAAGCGAGCGTCAACCGAGGGCGCCGAAAGGTCGCTCCCCCGCCCCCCCCGCCCCGCAGGGAGATGCATTGCCTGCACCGGAAGGCGCTGGATGTTCCTGCAAATTGGGTTCCGCGGAGCGCTCCACAGGTCCCGCTTCCGCGATGCGCCATCACCTGGCCGAGTCACTTGCGCAGTCGGCTTCTGGGGCCGGGAGGGCCCAATGCCAGATGAATGTATGGTATGAATAAAATAAGCAATTACTCTTTGCTCCGAGTTGGGGAGATCCTTATCAATTTCGTATGAATAAAGTGGATGAGCAATTGCTCAGTCACTTGAGCACTTGCTCCGTCTCTCAACTGGCGAGCAATTGCTCAGAATTGGTATAAATAAAGTTAAGCGTTTTCTCCCTAGATTGAGCACTTGCACCAACATTTTGGAAGACCTTAGTAGCAGGCTCACGTTTCAAAAGTAAAGTTAAATTGGCCGAGTTTTTACAATGTGCTGACAAGCAAATGCAGCGGACTAAAAGAAATTACAAGATAAGGCGAGATTCTCGTGATGTAGACTATAAGAATATTTACCGATTCGAAAACGACAA
>BOPP01000029.1:7904578-7907423 GCA_017312745.1 Gryllus bimaculatus
AGTGAAAAGTGATATAGTGTCGTAATTACTTTAATAGCTCATGGGTCTTTAGAAAAGGAAATACAAACAAATTCTAATATTCCATATCTACACTATTTAAAGCTGGAACACTCATATTTTCTTCAAGGCACATGTGTTCAGAATTTCAGAAACCTATAACATCTCATTTCATTGATCTTAGAAATTATTTAAAGTACTTATGAGCAATAAAAAACAGCAGCAATAAAAAACAAAATAACCGAGTTTAATATCTACGTAAACAAATCTCAATTTTAGTTATTAAATAGTGTTAACGATTGCATTTATAAACATTTATCTAAGCCAACTAGCGTATAAATGAATAATAATTAAGAGATTAGTAAATGATTTTTTGACTTAAAGTATTTCCGACACACACAAGTTACAGATTTGTAGGCACTACATTACATTTGGTTTATTAGTGTCAAAACGAAAACTGATCAATACTGAGACATTAATAAACTTTTATACAATAAAAAAGTAAATTAATATTTGTCAAGAATCAATGGGTAACCAGGGTTTTAAGTAAAGGCGGCTCCACACATTCGGCAGTCGCCGAGTAGTGAGCTACTGCTCGTCCAATCCGAGACAGCGAATGTGTTCGGCGAATGTTCGCTCCTTTTGGTGAGTCTTAAACATAGACACACGGTGGGTAGAGCGAATACCGAATGTTCGGCGCTTGGCGAATAGCGAGCAACCCGTCCACACTTCTTGGGATTCGACGAGCTGTTGCTCGGGATTCGCCGGAAGTCGCCTTAAGATGGTAACGAAGGTCGTAGCTGCCATGAATTCTATGTATTCTCTATGTACATCATTATTATGTAATCAACGACTCCTAAGAAGAGGACAGCAGAACACAAATACGTTGTGCCCAGTCTTGACGAGTAATTCAAAAAAAGCCGCAGTCCCACGAAAGCCGTCGAAAGCCGCCCATTGATGTCTCTCGAAGAGAAAACAATCCCATTGACAAGTCGTCCGAGCGGCCGGTCGCGTAACATCCTGCCGGCGGCGCGGCGCTGAAGGGCGATGAGGTCCACGGGGCGGCGCGCGCCGGGGCGCGGCAAGGCCGGCGCTGACTCAGCCGGCGCCGCCGCTCCGGCCGCCACCGACGCTTTGTCGCGCGCCGCGGGCCGCAGAGCCGGTCCTGGGTTCGACCTCGCCTGGTCGCCAGCGGCGCCGCCGCCGGCGCCGCGCTTATCTAGCCGCCCGCCCACGCTCATTGAACGACCCAATCCCGTTGCATAGGGATGGCGCTGTGGCAGGAAGGGAGGGCGTCAGCAATGTAAATTACCGCCATTTTAAGGGCAAATTTTTATGCGCTAAAAAAGTTTTAAAGTATGATATTGAAAATATGGATTTATGACCTAAGAATCCCGAAATATGTCCTTTAATATGCAATGAAAATTAGCAATATTTCATTTCCTGTGTAAACCTTTCTTGATAAACTTCACAAGAAGCATGCTTTCATTGAAAAAAATATTCTTTTGTGCAAACATAATATATTCTAACTTACTTCGCAGGAGAAATAATTGAGGTAAATATTCACTTTAGTGAAGTAACTTTTATGTCTTGGTGCATTTTTTCTTCCTGGTTTAAAAAAATATCTCAAGAAGTATTCATTTTTACAAGTATTTTATCATTTATTAAAGGACCAAAACGCAAAGTGTGACAAGCTCATTCTAATCAATGAACATTCACAAATAAATAAAATATTCTTTAAAAAGATGAAATGTTTTAGAGATAAGTCTCTATTTTAACAAAATATGCAAAATATGTGCCTACAGTTACATGAATATGCACCAACAGGAAAAATCGGCTGAATATTCACAAATATGCACTAACGTGTTAGTTTAAGTAGGTAGCATCCAATACTAACTTAATGTAAAGAAATTTCACTTAGCTATGATCCGAAGCAATGGTCAAAAATATGCAAAATCATAGAAATCCGCTCCATAGTCATTATCATCTACGTTCTCATTAACAACGATATTGTTGAAACCATCGACGCAGCTATCGTTACAGCCATTGTTTCAGCTATTAGTAGCAACATCTTTGCTGTTGAATCATTTTTACAGGCCACTCTGCATTGACGCTTTTCTTGAACTTTAACTCTTTCGATTTTTAATGGTTCACTGTTCTTCCCCTTTGAAGAATATCAATGATGTTGTGGGGCTATATATAGTTAAAACTTTTAAACTATGTGAATTTTTAAAAGCTTATCAGTATGAGTACTAGTACAAATATTTAATATCTCTCATAATTACAATAGTAAAATACTTTTCATTTCATTTTATCAATATTTACCAATTTGTTAGATTTCAACAAGAGTGATAAAATGTCCTTTGTAGGTTATAAGTCTTTCCAAATGAAAGATAAACTTACCCAGAAAGAATGATTTCAAGTAATTTATTAATGAGGTATTGGGGAAAATGCAACAACATATTGCCTGCACAGTAATAAAGTAGGCTTCAAACGCTCAGCAGTGACAAGCGCAATACCACTCGGACGCTGCCGCGCATCACACCCCGCTGGTGACGCCCCGGATCCCATCCGGCGCTAACAGTTTCCTCGCGACAGGTGTTCGGCATTGCGGCGTTCGCAGGGCACTGCCGCACAAAAGCCGGGCGAGCAGCCGGCCCGGACCTAGCTGCTAAGCGCCAAGCAATAGTAATTGGCACGGCGCATTTCTCCACGCGGAAGCCGGCCCGTCACGTGGGAAAGACGGCGCCGCGGAGCGGGGGCGGGCGCCGATTACGAAGCAGAATGCAGCCCTTCGCCCGCGCCGCTCCCGCGCCGCCCCCGCGCCGCCCCCGCGCCACCCCGCGCC
>BOPP01000029.1:7907435-7924428 GCA_017312745.1 Gryllus bimaculatus
CCCGCGCCGCCCCCGCGCCGCCTCCACCACCGCCTCACTACCGCCGCCCTCGCCGTCGTCACCGCCGCCGCCGCCGCCCCCGCAGTCCCTGGCCCGGAAACGCGCTCGCTTCGGAGTGCTGGCGTCGCGGCCCGCCACTCTCCCTAATGGAAGGCACCGGCGACGGCATGCGGCTAATGGGAATAAAATTTGCGCGATTTACTCGAGAAATGTACCGTATTGAATTGGCCTCTGACGACGCCAAGAGTTTGCAGTTCCTGGTCGATTTCTTGGAATGAAGAGCGTCGTGAATGTAGTGTATGAGAAGAATGCGTTTCACAGAACTGAAAACTAGTGAAACTGGTTGAAACAAAAGTTAATTGTCTATTGGGCAGCACATTAAAAATACTAAGAAAACAATTTTAATTACATTATATTCAATTATGCGCCCCCGCGCAGAGTGGGTAACTTCGCACTGCCGGAGTCTTCCCAATTTATTTGGGAGGGTGCGCATGGGAACCGTGAATTAGTCCGTCTCAGACACTTAGGTTGGGAGTGGGAATACAATTTGGGAAAATGCTTCCGCGCTGTTCTTAAACCGTTGTTTAAGGTACTGTACCACTATCCTTATAGAACTGGCATTGAATGTATTGTACAATTATTTATTTCGTTTTTTACTGAGGAATTTGTATCTCTGATAGAACAATGCTTATTATTTCATACGAGATTATTAATCAACAAAGTTTCATTTGACTGAGACATACCATTACATTTTTTGTTTTCCTCGAGATCTTGAGTTGATAACGAATCGAAAGCATCGGAGACATTTCACAGCATTTAGATCTGTCCTCTTACAATATTATCCCAATAATAGCATTATATACAGAGGTATATAACAAAATATTTGTTTGAAGCTATCAAAAATGATCAGATCATCTTGACATAAATCAGATGGTTGTTCAACGACAGAGATTCACTAATTTTAGATTGATTTCGAGAAAAAGTTTCAAAATCGTAATATGGAAAAGATAATACTGGATGCTATGAGCGCGAATAGAATACAAAGTAACCCTACTTAACAGATAATTGCGATATATAAATACCCGACGTTAATCATCTCCTTTAATGCAATGCTCCTCTGTTTTTCGTACCATGATTTCTTCATCAAAAGGCAAAAAAAATACCGCCTAGAACACGTATTCAAACTGTGCAACTCTCTGAGTAACTTCATGTCTTTTTACAAACTAAGCCATCACTTCGGTCTCGTGATGCACTTTCTTGAGCTATTTCTTTTGACGAGTTCTTCGAAGAAAAGCGTCGAGAGTTCGTCGAAAAGTTCTCGTCGAGAGAACCCTCGCGCACGTTACTAGCATCGGCTTCGACGTGATGAGCAGTGGGCTTCAATCGTCTCATTATTAACTCTATGACCAATCGGCTGCACAGGGACGGAACGGCAATCGTGACGATTGTACAGCTGAAGAAACACGAACCAGTGACAGACGCGGCTAAGGGATCACTCGACGTGATGAAATAGACAAACTGTTCAATCAAGTACCAAAATAAATACGTATATACATAGGATAATAATTTTTCTAAATTGTTCGAGGAAAGCTGATCTAGATGAGATACTTAACACAGAAAAATTATAGTAGATACGTTTCATTTTTAGTTTACTCTGCTAAACGGTGGAGGTTCATTAAAATACTTCTAATTTTATAAGGAGAATTTCGTAATGGAAAAGAGAAATCTAACACGAATTTTTAAAGCTCTTAACACAGCCACACTCCACCACGCCATCCAATGTTTTTGTAATGAGGATCATTTCAATGAACTGTAAAGTGGAGACATTTTCAAACACGCTCTTTAATCTTATTATAACCGATATCGACAAGCGCAGGGACATGCTTTTATTCGTACAAAAAGAGGAAAAGAACTCGAAAAATGTAAGTATATTCTCCTGAGGTAGTTTGCAAACACATGACGAGTCTTGAAGTATTTGTGAGAAAATGAACGTGTATAAAAGCAGGAAAGGCACAAATGCATTATCAGTCAAGATCATCCTTTAGCAGCTTTTAGTTACGGCATGATAACCCCACTTTAACTCTACAAGAACAGACATCTTGGGATTCGCAGGAAATGCCTGACGTGAGTGTCAAGGATGTTGCGTAATCCACTCATTAAAATGAAATTGCACATTACGTGACTGCGATTCCAAAGAAACTTTTTGTTTCAAAATATTACTTTTATACGTCATAAGCATAACATTCAAAGCAATAGACTATTTCTCGGAAATTCATTGAAAGTAGTCTAGAAAACAAATTTTGTAGTATTTCAAATAAATTAATTGTCGAAGTAATGCAAGTAATTAAATCCGCATGTATCATTTAAACATGCAATTATTTAGTCCAATCAAACATGTTAAATGCTCATGTGGTCACACATGGCATTTAACGTTTGATTGGACACCTGTTTCATGGTTGTCAAACAATACCATTAAATCATAAAAAATGCCGAACAACCTAAAGTTTTAACCGATTCCACGCTTCTTAAAAATACGATCTAACGGTATAAATCGTAATTAGTGGGACCTTCCGAATGCCAGAGGGCGCAGAGGACTGTTATTTGTGATCGAACATCCTCGACTTCTGTCAGGCAGTAAAAAACAGCAGAACCCAAGAAGCTTCCGAAGGAAAGCACGCAATCTATCGGTTCTGCTTGGACGTCGCAGGTCCTACAGCGCGCGCGAGCTGTGCAAAAATACAGCTGGGGAGGGGGAGGGGAGGTGGGGCGTCGGGGCGGTAGGTACGCGGCTGCGGCGCCATCTGTAGCGCAGGAGGCTTGCCGTACAGAGGCCCGGCGCGCCGTCACCGCATCTCGCAGCGCCGCAGCGGGGCGATAAATTACGAAGGTAAAAACGGCGCAGCGGCCCCGCGCTGGGCGTTTTAAGCGAGGGGCGGGGGCGTGGGCGGGGGGGCAGGCGCAGATCGGAAGCGCCGTCAAGATCGGCTGCGCGAGGTGGCGGCGCGTGGGTGACGTCCCGTTTAGCCGAAGGGGGGGGGCGGGGGGGGAGTGGGGGGGGGCGTCGGACGCATGCGAGGGCGACTGGAGGAGAGGAAGATGTTAAACGAGTGGATACAGGAAACATTCAGGGAGAGTATGAAGGGGTATGCCAGCGACATTTTTCTGGTGGTGCATATTGTGTGCTAAGATAGCAAAATGTTATAAGTCACTTTTTCATGACATCATACCCAAAATGACATGTCACTTTTCTTTGTCAATGATAGGAAGTAAGTAAAAGGTGCATTTCTCTTGTAGTTTACGAAAAAACAATGGAGGCAAGTTTCAATAAGACAAAAGCCACAGAGTAATTTTTATGGTATTTTGATGCTTAAAATTGCTGACATGGAAAATTGTTAAAAAGTGACTTATAACACTTTGCCATCTTAGCACAGAATTATGAAGTAAAGGATTCGTTGATGGGTTACGCCGGTGAAAGGAGTAGCGAGTTTGAGTATATTTCCTGGATTGGGGTAAGGTTTGAGTTATATAAAGGATTATGGAGGATGACATATTCTAGAATTCTATATAGTTGTGGCGGTGGTGGCTTGATGAAAGTACTCGTAGTGGGAGTAATGAAGTAGCTGCTATTGCTACTGACAGCGGTCGCAGGTAGTGGCGAAAATGTTTAAGGTCTATGACACACTTGGAGCGTTGTGTTGACGCGCATTAGGTAACGCGCGTCGTACATTATTACACTGCATCTTATGCCGAACGGCCAAACCGCTCGTGTGCTGTTTCGCGTTAGATACAGTGTTATTCTACGACGCGCGTTACGCCTCGCGCATCAACGCATCGATCATGTACAGAGACACTTAGATCAAACTTATATTCCTATGCTTATCTGAGAAGGAGAAACCATATTATTAGCACGAAATATATGACGTAGCACGCAAACACGTTTTAAGACTTTTTTTCGAATCAATCACCTTCCATTTTATCCTCATAACTCCATTCACCAAATTGATTCCCTTCCACTGGCTCTACCTTTTTCTCGTGTGGTAGCAATGCGAGATTTAAAAGGCCTGCTCTCTCGGGGAAGACACGTGGCGACCTCTTTGGCAACACTCTTGAATGAGATGACTTTGGAGACGATACGTGGTAGCTACTCCGTCATCGGAGCCGGCGAAGACGGGAGCTGTGCCATCTGAACCGCAGCAGCAGCCTCCTTCCCCTGCCGTCGCTGCTTCGGGCACATCTGCTGCCGCCGCCGAGCCGCGCCGCGCCGCGCCGCAGTAGCCAACTGTCGCCGAGGGCGTCTTAGGAGCCAGCGGCGGCCCCTTTGCCTCCTGCTGCTCCTCGGCCCAACTGCTCCACGGCCCTGTCAGGCCTAATGCCTCGGCCACCACTGACCAAATGGCGCGGACACCCAGCTCCACTGAGCTTTCAGGCGCTACATCCCGGCCAAAGAAAAAAAAAATACCGATAACAAAGGTTTTTCCTCCTCAAGTGAAACTCGAATTTGCTAATATGATGTGTCCGTTTCACAACAGCATTGTTGACTGAGAGGTCCCACGGTTTGAGTCCCGATAGTGGTGGCGTATTTTAATCCCTAACTACATAATTGGGTAGAAATCAAATACTGGTGGAGGATTCTAAGAGCCTGGCGCTGTGATTGGTAGTTTTCGATGAGTATCTCGCGATTACCGCAGCAGAACTCTAGCAAACAGACTGCGGACCGCGCACAATCTCCCCTTCCTCTTTTTTATCCTGTTCTCTCCCCTTAAACCACACCCTTACACTTACATTTACTAAACTAACACCCATTTCGGCAGACCAGTCGAGAGCTTAGCTTGTCTCAGTTCGGGCGGAGCCCTACCTAGAGGACATGTAAGCGAACATGTAGGTAGGCGCTATATCTGTAGTTGACGCTCCCAAAATCAATGACAACTCAGACTATTATTCAATTTTTCTCTTCCATTTTTATACTATTTTTTCCTTCTACCACCTCCAATGTTCCACTCAAGACTACATAATTAATATGCGTAAATTTGGAAAACATTTCTAGTTTAACTAAAAGGATAACCATGTCACTATCATTGCTAATATAATTCTGCCCATTTATTAAAATGTCGCTAATAAAATAAGTTACGTAACTCGTAATTTTACCTGGTGAGTTCAAGGTCAGGCACAACTGTCGCCTGACGGAATCTTCGGTAAAACACCGCTTCCGGGTGTCGTATTTCGTTCGCCCTATCTCAGCAGCGTCGGGCCCCTCCGCGGCGAACGCGGCCGAATTTCTTAAGCGGTGGCTGGCTGCTCTTGACATAGCGCGAGCGCCGTGGCGGTCTCGGGCGCGGGCGCGGGCCAGAAGCCCGCAGAATTCGCAAATGCCCCCGCGCGCTGCTTGTTACGATTCCCGCGTCGTCGGCGCGCCGCCTCCGCGATTCGCGTGATAAGCGCGCGCGCTTCCAGAGCAGCTGCCCCCGACCCGCCCCCGCGGCAGATGCTTATCGCTCCGGGGCTGCCTGCGCCCCCCCCACTGTGGCCGGGGTGGGAAGATAGCGGACAAAAGTTTCCATAGAACGAAATTGTGGTTAGGGAAAATCCCGATAAACGACGTTTAGGTTGGTGCCGGATCTCACGATTCACCGGGGAAGATCACCGCCACCTACCGCGATAAAAGCTTTCACTACACTTGCGGGATAAATGACATTGGCAGATGACGCGCTCAGAATCACTAAAAAGCTTCAATGTCCTCGGCTACATCTTCAAGGTCCTGGGCTCGAGGCTTCCACGGTGGACGATTTTAGGCACCGCAATTATCTTCTCGTCCAATGCACACTAGGAAAGCAGTATTTTTTCGAAAACATGGAAATAAATTTAACGATATAAAATGTTTCTTTGACATGAGCTTACGTCATATAAGGGAAAAAATATTTAGCTTAATGTCAAAGGAAAAAAATATATATTTTATTTTTTACGTATTTTATGACTCCAAAATTGTTTCTTTTACTTACAAATATATTTTTATTTGAATTTGTGATAGCAATATTACAAGAATTTATATATTATTACACATATTAATTATAGTACATTATACTTTCATTAATATTATAAACGTATGTAATGTACATAACGAATAAACGTATTTTGAGCGAAATTATACAAGCATTGCATTTTGATGCGTTTACGAAAAAGGAAGAAAAATATAGATATATAAAACTTTGGTTAATATAAATTGCGTAAACGCCAGTGGACAAAAGCTAGAACACTGTGTTCATTGTGTTCACAATGTGTTCATTTCTTCGTTCTCAGATAAATACAGATACACAACACTCAACTGGTTTATTTTAGTACATTACAGTTTATTTTTAGAAATATTACAAACGTCTGTAATATACACAAATAAACATATGTTAGGCAAAATTATACACATTATACAATATGTGTTTACGAAAATGGACGAGAAATATAAAATCAAAGTTTGTATTGGCAAATATAAATCTCGAAAACGCTAATGGACAAAACTGAAGCAAATCCCGGCCACGTGTTCATCTTTTCATTGTAATACGGCCATGGTATACCGATACACAGGACTGAACGAGCAAAGTTAGAACGAATTCTGTGCGTGTGTGGGCCCTTTTTTCACCTAAGGTCTGATCATTCCGAGCACAGGAGGTTTTGTCATCTGCTATTCAGAGTCCAGACGCAACAGGAGACGAGCGGAGTTGACTCAGTGTCGCGCGGGGACCGCGAAACAAACACACACGGGGCGCGCTCGGCGGCGAAAGAGAGCTGCTCGCGCGGAAGGAATTTGTTTTCGTGGCTCGCAACGACGCTCCGAAGTCGCGATGCTCTGGCGACAAAGGCAGTGTCTTGGAACGTTTGCGGTGGATACTGTCATTTGAAAGAAAATTGTTCACAAAGCTACTGTGAAGTTTCAAGTGTTGGGGCAAATAAATGTAGTTTTCCACTCAGGGAAGAAATGTACCCCGGAATCGGTGGAAGATTTTGAAAGCAAAGACACTTTTCTACACCGGTGAACTCGTTTAATTTTTTCTGAAAGGCAGTTAGATAAATTATGTATTTATCTAATGTAAATTTGATAGGACCTTTGTTTCAATTTCTAACAAAAATATTTATTAAATGTTGTTTCCTGCCAATACTAGGTGTGAATGGAATCTATTGAATCCAATATATTGAGTTTAGTTTTGCCATTACTCAGAGTATTTTTATGTCCTACTACATTCAGCGCATTTATGTGTGCGGACTTTTCTTACGTACATTAATCTCTGTTCTTGCATGAGAGGCACTTCAATTTGTTTCCTTGTTTACGCTTGTTGATTCACCTAATTTTCGAAAGAATTTTCTTGCACTACTCCTTTGTCCCACAGAACAAGCACCACACACTGATTAAATGCCACCACTTTATTTACAGACTTATCTAGATGTCCTTATTCCTTAATTACGTTTACCACGCGCTCCTCCTCGAGAGAAATCTCGTCCGATCCAATGGATTCGTGAGTCCCCAATCCGAAACGACCACTTTCCAAAGAACAGCGGCACATCGCCGCCGCCTCTTCCACCTGCTCGCTGCCGGCGCCGCCCGCCCCGGCTCTCCCCTTCGCTGTCGTCCACCCGCCCTGCCCTGCGTGCCCCCGCCGCTGCTTTTCTTCCTCTGGGTCAGGCGGGCGAAGACAGCGGCCGCGGGCCGGCCGGGACGGGGAGGGGAGGGGAGGGGGAGATCAAGCCCGAGAACAAAAGAGCGCGGGGCTGGGGGACGTTTCACGCGTGCTCGGGGCGTGCGCTGTGGTCGGAAGCGTGGCGCAGGCGGGGAGGGGGGGCCGGAGGGCGGAGCGGTGGAGGGGCGAGCAGGGTGGGGCGGGGCGGCGGCGGGCGGACACATTACGTTCCGCTCGGGACATCCGCCGCCCTCTCCGCCCCCGGATCCTCGAAGGTCGCAGGCCGCCGCCTTCTCCGTCTCCTCCACCACCACCTCCTCCTCCTGCTGGTTGGTGGCGTCGTTCGTGTGGTTACGTCGCCGTCGCTGCTGCATCCGCTTTAAGGCCAAAGAGCGCTCGCGATGCAGGTTCGTGCCGGCGCATCGAACCCAGTGGCTCTTTCCGCGAGGTTTCTAGCAGCTTCCTCAAAGGAGAACGTTCACTGATACGGCGTTGTCTTCCATGAAAAGGAAGAACAAAAAGGAAAAGTAATCACATACCAATTCACAAAATTGCAAGCTTTCTTTTTTGCGGTTGCCACGAGTTGCGAGTGGACATTTTATTGTTATATGTCATTAATTTACAAATATAAACGTGAAGATTTTGTTCATATTTTTACATCAGATCAGTTAATATTTTATAATCAAAATAAATAATTAACCCTTGCTATTTCCTTTCGTTTAGATATTACTTCTGCCTCATTTTGCTGTCTTTCAATAAAATTGAAGACGAATTCACTATTTTTGAATGACGAGAATGGTAATATAAACATAAAACGTAAAAGCAGTTTGTAAAAATATTTTTAGTTGTTTGAAATAGACAAAATAAATACTTTTAATGATTTTAAATAACCAAAACCTACATATATGAGAGTATAACCTCTCAGTTTGAGTATTAGATTGAGGAACACGAATTCCAGATCTTTGCATAATAAGCGAGATTGTTCTCGGCTGCCTGAGAGATGCAGGGAAAAGTTATCAACATTTCGGTCGTCTTAGTGTAGCCGTCTTCAACACGTGATCTGAATCAGATGACATAAGGCGACCGAAACGTTTGCAATTCTACCTAGAACGTAACGTACGCCGGACTACCAGGACTCCATTGATTCGCCGACAGAATCCTACGTCATACTGGACATTACGTAATATACGTTCATGTGTCGTAACTTATCGCAAATGTTGCGATGTCCCTGTACCTGTGCGACTTCATACATATTTGGTATTGTTTAAAATGATGTTTAACCTGTTCAAAGAATTGTTTGCTGGTCGCAGAAGTCAATTCTTTCAGAATAAATTCAATAGTCAATTTAATTACATAATTTAACCTCCACCATTCCAGCAGATATTTTCTCACGAAACGAAACGTGACCAACTCTTACGTCCTTAAACAGTACCCACCCATGGCATTGATTGTAGTATACTTGCCGTGGATTGATTAATTAGTAATTCGGGCGTGTGACCACTTAAGTCTTCGGTCCCATAAGTGTCCTTTCTTCGGGATGTCACCGTGATCTTCCCCCGCTAGATGATCAGATTCGGCGCCGACCTCCCTGTCTGCTAGCGGGGTTTTCCTAACCAGGTATCTCCTCCAGCTGGGCACCACACCATAAGGGACAAGCTCCAAGCTCGCGACTGGTTTCCCGGCATGTGTGATAGTGTAGTGCATGTACGTTTAAGAGTGTACAAGCTAATGATTGGACAAGGAAGGGGAAGGAAAGATCGCGCGCGGTCCATGGTCCGTTTGTTAGGATAATTCTCCGGCATTCGCTTAGTGTTGATCGGAGAAACCACGATCTGAGCAGTGGAGTGCTAGAATTCTCCTCCAGACAGCGCCTGAATTCGACGTAGTCAACCAGCGTGTCGAAAACCCTGCAACCTTGGGGACTGGTACTCTAGGATCTCCCGGTCAGAGGCACTGCAATGACTTGATACACTGAGCCTCCTACGTCGATGGACTTGGCGCGGGGTGCACAACGTAACCTGCTCTCCTGACTGCGCAGCCGCACCGTTCACTGCCGATCCCTTCTCTCCACATTCCTGCCCCGGCGCCTTTGCCGCGCGTCTTCCCCGCTTTCCCGCGTTGCGCCACGGCCTTCTGTTTGTAAACCCGCGCGCCAAACCCCGCCACGCGCCCTGCCGCCCGCGCCCTTATCTGATGGCGCCCCGCGCCGAAGGCTGGATCGCGGACGCCCATGGTAACGAGGTGAAAGTCCGAGCTTCCCAAGTATGCCAGGGCGCTGGGCTGGGCTTCCGCCTCCCAAGAATTCGGCGCCCCGCCCGTCAAGGTCGGCGGATTACTCGCGGAGGAAAAGGAGGAGGTGGGGGCGAGCCTAGGGAATAGTTCGGGTGGCGTGATGTTCCTATTGTTAGATTTGAAAGTTACCATACCACTTGATAGGCTGTCATAATTTCTAAGATAAAATGTTGAGAATGCTCGACGAATGTTTATTATTTGACGAAGATTTATTTTCTTAATATTGAACTAGGTGTAGCAACCCAATTCCTCTTTTGGACTTTAAAACTTTCTGAACGTCTGAAGGTATAATGATGCCTTGCGTTCATTTAGAATGAAAATTTCAATGAACGAATTAATTTCGTAATCTCGCAATACATTTAGTATTTATTTTTATTAGTTAAATATTCCTCGTAATATTGGAACAATATTTCAAGTCATATTTAGTGATTAAATATACGAAGCTATAAAATAAGTTTAAAACCATAGTGAAAAAAGTACTAAAAAACATTCGTAAGAAAACAAGTAAAGAACACAAAAAATGCAAGAGAATTTCTAAACAAAATATTAAACGTGTTTAGATCAACATTTTTTTACGAACGAGGGCATTTCGGAAGAAAATAAACAAGTTGAACTTCTGAAGACAAAACATATTCTCAACGATAAAAGAGGAGTTAATAACTGATAGTTATATGTTGCAAAGCAATCACGTCTCTACTATTTTCTGAAATAATCTAAGACTATATTTTTAACTAAATTTTTTGGATGATTACAAGAGCTGAAATTAGTGTTGTACTCGTTGCACTTCTTGCATAAAAATTCAAACACTTGGTTGCTTGTTATTGCAGGAAAAGCACTGCCACACACAATGAATTAGAACCGATAGAAAAACAAAGAAAAATGGTGACCAAACTGTTTGCAATAAAAAAAAGAAAATTGATTTCATCAATGCATCAAAGATTTTTCTTTTAAATCCCCCTTAATTCTAAAAATAGAACATAAGTCTTAAAATATCATTTGACGAATTTCCTCAAATGAACCTGAGCAGGAAGTAGCCAGACCCGGTTTGTATGACTGAAAATCTACTTTTCAAAATTTCTGAAAAACTGTCACATTTTTTCTTGACGGAACGAAACGGAAGAATCGCGTATATCAGGGAAGAGAGTTGTAAAAGCGGCAAAGCCGATTTATCTGGCGTGTCGCCACTCGGGGGGAGCGCCGCGTCAACGGTATCTGCAGGAGCTCGCGCCTCGGCGACGAAAGCGACGCGTCAAAGGAACCGCCCCCGCCCCCACCCACCCCAGGGCCTCTGCGGCGGCGTGCCGCTTGGGAGGCGGAGACAGACCGGGAGGGGGCGCGGTCGGCGAGGGACGCTAGGACGAATGGGCGACGACACCCACGGCGGTGACGCGAAGGACGGAGTGACATCGGCAGATAGCGAGAGATAGATGCGGGCTACACATTGGTGGGAAATGGAAAAAGAACGGAAAAGAGAGGGTGATGAGAAAGAAAACGCTGAACTGACGGAGTATGAAGAGGTGTGTTGATTTTAATTTATCTTGTAGTAAAGGCTGGCATGCTATGATACTGTTAATGTTGAAGTATTAATGCTTGAGACTTAAGACTTGTTCAAGAGTAGTGGTGAGATTGTAGATGCCGGTTAAATACAATTGTGCTAAATGAAATAAAATAATTGATAATAGTCATTCAGAAATTCGTAGCAATTTACAGGGGATATCAGAGGAATTACGAAAATGAACATGTAGTGACGAGATTATTAAATGCTTAAGAGTAGAAGCTCTCGAAAGAAAGAAGGCATGATCTTGGAAACGGAACGGTAAAACGCACTAGGTTGTTGCGTTGGTGTAGAGGTTACTTTCCTGGGGGGGGATGGAACTTCTCGAAGATAAAAATTATTTTCGGAAAAAGTTTTACAATATTATAAGGTACTTCTTATAAGGAGTTCTTATATATCGTTTAAAAAGAGATCGAAATAAGGCAATAAAGTAAAAAGTCCGTAGGCTCATATTAGAACAACAATAGCTGAGTAGGTGCCTACACTTATAAAATCCAGTTAATCGCAAGTATCCTGTAACAATTTCGGTACCTGTTTATTACATCTTTAATAATAATAATAATAATAATAATAATAATAATAATAATAATAATAATAATAATAATAATAATGTCTTTATTAATGGCGAGGCTCAGGCCATAGGGCCTGCTCTTCCGCCTAACCACAACTATCTTTCACCGTGGTAGCACATTTATAAGTCGACATCATTCATTCATAGACTAGAATAGTACATTGCCGGCAGAGTAGACAGAGTGTAGTCTAGTACACCCTGCGTCTCGCCCGCCAGCTCGCACGGCTAGAGCACGCCGAAGCGAGGGGGCAAGCACGGTCACGGATCTTTAGCACGCAGCGGATTCGCAGCCCCGACCAACGAGGGCGTCGAAAATAAGACGTGGCTCTTCGCGCCCCCTGTGCGGCGTCCGCCGGCGCGCCGGGCGTCGCCACGCGTCGCGGCTCATGAACACGCGCGCACGCCAAAACGCTCCATTCTGACCTCGGAAACGTTCACGCTCCCTGTTCGTGTTCGCTCACGCGGAAACCTAATTCCTCCGCGGCACCCCCACATACTTGGAGAGATTGACGAAGAATCATTCAGCTATTTCAGGAGGAAAAAAAAACACCCCCAACGTGTTCCTCATAATGTAAGCAATGAATAATTAATTTTTATTATTGTTTTGGTCATAGAACCACACGTAGTTGCCCTTTTTTGTTAATTGTTCTATTTAGACTCAGCTTTTATGTCACCGGATCTTTGTGTGTATTTCCAAGACGCTGTTGTACACTTTGGGAGCGCGCTGGGGTCATTGGAGTCCAGCGAGTGCACTGCAACTCTGACGGCCAGCTGGCGGACAATGTTTCTGACGGTCTACGGTAGCGTGTAATCAACTAGATTGTTTCTGCGGCAATACTTACAAATATCCTCATCGCTTCAACGCATTTTCAGTACAATTTCTGGACGTTCTGATATGAAGAGAAATTGTAAAAACTTTAGTGTGTAGATATGAAGCGTTTCTCAGCAAAATGGCAATAAAATATTTTTTTTAATCTATTTGAGAAGATTTCCTTTTCTCCTTGAAATGTAACGGATTTTGTCGCGTAAATGTGACGTATTATGACCAAAATACGGCTAATGTTAGAATTAAAATCGCACATTATACTGCGAGGCGAAATGATTGGCAAAGAACGGATTATTTCGGAATTCACTCTGCGAATTTTGGAATCAGACACAGCACGCTGGCTAAAGTAAGTGTCCAAGAGAAAATACGTCCGAGTATGAAGCTTGTTGTGTGTTTGCAGATAGTATTTTGGCACAAATATGATTTGATGCTCATGCGAGGAATATACTCTAATGTTCGTTTTTGTAAATGGCAAACGCCTTGCCTCTCACTAGCCTTAAATTATTCCAACCAGCATAGTAATCTCTGATGATCACATAACATCGGCTATTCTTCGTCTTCATCTATCCTATTGATGTTGGCTAATATAAATTATATCGGGCTAAATTCCAACACGATGGTGTTGTTCGTACTTCGAACTTCACCCAAACATTTTGTGTAGTGTGAACATTAACCCACTCATTTAGGCATTAGCATGATTCGCACACTATTACTCACACATACTCAAAATTTTCAAAAAAAAAACAGCCATATCCTAAAATTTGCTTTATGGATATCTGCTCTGAAGGGTATGCTAAAAGTTTCCCTTTGAATATACGTGCTCATGACAGACAACGGATGCCATCTATTTGCATCGGAAAATTTCACGCTAGTTCTTGGCTACACGACGTACTTGTTCAAAATAGATTATGGAACAAGTTCCTCTGTAAAACGTTCAGGGCAAAGCGGGTATATTAAGTCGTAACTAAACTTTATTATCACGAAAATCGGCGAGACTATTGCATTTTAATTTCTGATTAGTAAAATAATGAGATAGAAGTAAACGAATTGAAAGAAAGTGAAAGATGTATACATTTACAATAGATGTTACTTGTTTTTCTTGTCCTCTGGATTCAATTTAAATGCCGATGGAAAAATCCTCAAAGTCTCTTCCTCCAAGCCTTCTCTTTTCTTACGTACTTCACAAACCCTTGACGACGAACCGGAAGAATGAAACTCGTTTTGAGAAACCACCCCCTTTTCCGCCACGCTGACGAACAACGCGCCACCACCTCGCTTGAGGATTCACGGAACACATCACCGAGGGCGCGAGGGCATCGCCCTCACCGCCCCCNNNCCCCGGGTCAGTCGCGTGGGCGACGCGTCTTAGTGGCCATTGAGATGCGTTCCGCTCCGCGCGCGCCCGCCCAGGACTCCAAGCGCCGCCCTCCTTCCATTGACAATGCGCGCCCTTCGTCAGCGCCCATCTGAATGCACGCTACTCCCTTTGTTGGCGCGGCGCGACGCCCAGGGAAGGCCCGCAGGCATCAATGGGCTGCTTTAAATACAAGTGTCTTGATTTGGCGGTCTGGATTCGGACGCTTCGCCAAGCGATTTCGTTTACAAGGCGTATAAAGCGTTTATGATCGTGACTTGTGAAATAAATCTTAAAATTCATGCTGTCCAAGAAGTAATGGAATAATTTTTCCACTTCGTTTGATTTACGCAAGCTAAAGTAATGTGTGTGACATTCGTTGCACAACGCAACGAGTGAGAAAATCTAATTAGTCTGTAGACGTATTGCAATCACTACACCATTCATTGCAGCTTTGAAGGGAGAAACAAGCAATATAAACGAACGACAATCCCATTTAATTTATAGGAGAGATTCTCATCGATTGGAGGAAGTAAAAGGCATGAATACGTGTGGGGTAAAGGTTAATTGGACAGTGATGTGTTTACATATTAGAAAAATAATTTACGACCAATACTAATAGTTAATTAACAATTGCTAATTATTTGTGCACTTTTCATTCTTGTTAAATACTGTTCGTATTATTAAACTTGAACTCAAAAGGAAGTGAACGAAAAAGTAATTTTTCGTTAACTTTGTTTAGAGAACATCAGCATTGTCTCCCTTTATTGTAAGTGTCACTGTTCACCAAATTCTCATCCCAACAAAAATAAAAGTCTTTTCTCAAACTGAAGAGATCAAAAACTTGCGAAACTTTCGCAAGGCAATTCAGTCCTTCCGGACATTCGTATTAAATCTTGAAGGAGTGAGAATTCTCATCAAGGGTGTTTTTTTTTCGTGTGGAGAGAAGCTCACGCCTTTATGTTAGTTTACGCGTGCATTATCAACACGTTCCCACTTGTGTCCGTAGGTTTTGCACGTAGTCTTCTGGCGAAGTTTTCCCGTCGTTTTCCTTCCGACCGCCACTTCGTCCGCGGTAGCCTCGGCGGTGAAAAATCGCTCATTATCAGCGGTGCAGAACAGAACGCGCCGGGAGCACAATAGACCGGCGTAAGCAGCGTTAAAGCAACATCCGCCACTCCATAAAACAATCCGGCGACGGTCTTTAGCCCGGAAAATGGATGATGATTTAATTTTCGTTTCCCGAGAAACGAAACTTTTCCCTCGACTCATTCCGCGCTGTGGCGAGGAACTCGGAGTATTAAATAAAGCAATTGCAGTCTCCACCCTCGCGGTGACCTCGGACGAAAGAAAAAGGGAGGCGCTCCTCGTTTTACGAGTCGGCACTACTCGGCTTCAAAACGTTGTTTTATTGGGATAACGCGACGTCGCGGGGTTATCTCGGCCGAGCATCTGATTTACGACAGCTGCGCTGGGACGGCCAACACGCGTGCGCGCCTGCACGCCCGCGCCGCGAAGGGGGCGTGGCTCGAGGGGACGCGCATGGCGGTCGAGATTAGCCGACACGCGTCGGCGGCGGTTAAGCAGACGCGGGACGGACGCAGCACGCGACGCTGTCAGTGGAGATGGTGGACTGCGCGACTCAGCCCGAATTCTCTCTCGGGTGTGTTTTATAGAAAACGTCGGTGAGATGTAGCAGAATATATATTACTTTGACGTTCCCACACAATGTCAGTCGCAGGAAAAATTGCCGTTGACTTTTCTAACAGCTCTTTTAATTTGGCGAGCTTTTGGGAATGGCTTGCCAATCATCGCTAGATTAGCAGCTGATTGGAGGTAATCAGAATCGACTACCAGAGTCATAGACATATTTACTTCAATCTGTAATTTAATCTGGAAATAGCAGATCTAGCAAAGGCAGCCATGACATCGAAACCCGATAATCATAATTTAAAACAGACTCTAAATACAGGCCCATTCTTTATTACGACAGAAAAAGTATGCGCTTTAAAGGAATATTTATTAAGCTTCTGAAGCAAATGAGGAAAGCGGTAAATTGATGACAAACCGAAGTAAATATTCGGTTAGATTAATTCCATCTTGGTTTACTGGCTTTTAAGATTGAGGTAGATGAGATAAATAAATTATTGACATTGCAAACCGATAGATATACACATGCATTTCTACAAAAATGGTTGATATTTGTGGTAATTTAATAAACAGCACATAATTGCAATTTCATACACAACACTAATTAAAATAAATCGAGATTTAAATGAAACGTTTTGTGATGTTTCAACACGTTGAATATAGTTTCCAAAAGCGGTAGTTTCTTAACAATGAATGCGTGAAATGTTTAAAAGTTTATTTCAAAAAACCGATTTTCCTGTATTACATAACGAGAAAATTAACTGATGGAACTGATTTTTCGGATGACTACATGCAAGGGTCTGAAATGAATTCGCAAATATTACATTGTTAGTTTCCCCAAAGCAGGAGTTAGTTTTTAATACTAGGAATATTATCCAAAGAAGGAAAAGTGAAATGAATTATATAATGCACGATAAAATTAAACATTCATTGAAATCTAACACGTGCATGTGCATACTATCTCCTGAACATAGTTTGCACCTTAATCCCAATTTTTTCCCATGCGCTAACTCCTTCGTTCCCACTTCTAAAAGCGCATTCCGAGGTCGGAATGCGGGGGATTGCAGAGACATCTCGTTAACGC
>BOPP01000029.1:7926170-7985607 GCA_017312745.1 Gryllus bimaculatus
GCCCCCGCGCCGACTCCCGAAGGCCTTCCCCGCCGCCCCCGGCGCTGCACTGCGCGTCGCCGCCGCCGATGCCACGCTGCTCTCTCCACGACTGGAATGCGAAAACATCGAAGTTGATGATATAAAAAAATCCAAGTTTTTATAAAAATGTCGATATATTTATTTAACATCCATGTTTTCAAAGCTGATGTTTTATTTTTAGAATCGATATTTTGTGCTCAATGCTCTTGTATGAACATTATTTTATTTCCGAATAAAGTATGTCCATACGAGCAAAAAACTACATCTTTTAATTTTTTTTATTTATTTATTTTTGTTGCTTTATTTTGTATTTTGCTTTATAACTACCTGCTCCTGAGCAACTTCAGTTACATCAACTATTACATAATTAGGATAGATTTGAAAAAAACAATATTTGATTTAAACATACCTCAAAAGGAGTACTTATCGTAATATCCATTACATCAGTGGAAATTATATCACTTTTTAAGTATCCATAAATTGATCGAATTTAACCAGATGACCGCCAGTGAGAAGTCAGTTAATTATGTTTCCTTCGATGAAAGTAGCATATTTTTGTAATAAGATAAAAATGTTTGTCAAAGCTTCTGATAAATGTTTGACTTTGTTGCGCCAGTTAAGTATCAATTACAAATTAATTACCACGACCGTGTCAAATTTAAACCTTCTTCACCCCCGCAGGATCATTAATATTAAATATTACGAAAGCAGTTTTACAAGCATTAATGTGTAGTTTATTGATTGATGTTTCTGGTCATTGTAATCATTAGTCCTGTTGATGTAGTGAATGTTTTTATGTCTGAAGGTGGCGGTGTTCCTTGCCCCTAAACGTGAGAGTCCACGCAGATACACACGTGGGCTTGCGGGGATTTCTTCCTCGAGGTATCTCCCCTTGCGGGACACCGTCCCAGTCGGAACAAGATGTAGGTAGTATTGTTAATGCAGATACTACCCGCCAAAAATTCACTGAATGGCAGGTATCTTCTCCTCGACTGATGTCATTCATTCTCAACCGTAAACGTTCCGGGCCCTACTCCTTCCTTTCGATGCCTCGCAGCTGGAGGCAGCGGACGTTCTTTAATAAGAGCTGTTCCTGGAACTGGCGTGGAGCGAGGACGAATTCTCCTTATGACTCACACCGCGAGTAGCCAAGGAGTGAACTACCAAGAAGTGATGGGAGTACGAGACGAAACAAGTAAAAAAAAAAGAATCACAATGAAAACTAGAAGTGTCCATTCCTAGCCGATAACTTGGTGAATAATAAGGCATACTGTACGAGTGACGTTCAATAAGTTATCTACCTCGGTATCTTAAGGCATTTATTGGACAGCTAAGCGTGCAGACTCTAGTTGGGACTTGTCTTGGAATGATTCGACCTCAGCTACAAGTCAGTCTGCCGATACCTCGGTTAGAAAAGATGGCAAGTGCAGTGCCGTGCGGGTAAACAGAGAAAATGAGAGGTTTTGAAAACTGTGGCTTCATAAAACGTAACAATCTTTTATATAGTCCAGATCTGACTCCCTTCTGTTTAGAAACATAAAAAATTTTGCTTGAGCAACGATGAAGCAGTTAAGGATGCGATAGTAGGGTATCTGTAGAGTCAAAATGTTTCGTTCATTCTTATGGTATTCCATCACTGGAGGCAAAATAGACCAAATTTGTTGAAGTCAATCGGAACTGCATTGAAAAGTAATGAGGTGATTTTCAATATAAAATTTCATATTCATGCTTAGGTAGATAACTTACTGAACGCCCTCCGTACAATTAAGCGCTTATCACACGAAAAGAGTATCTCAAACGTAGTCAGGTTGAAAATTATATAACGTCTATATAACTAACGAATTAACTTTCGATTATAATTAATTTGAGCTTAAGGTTGTATTTCTTAAATAAACGAAAATTATTGTGTTAATCCGAAATAATTGCAGGTACATTTTGCGTGACGGGCTAGTGATTTTACGACATTACGGCATAGGAGGAAAACATCCCACGTCAGCTCGGAATCTGATTTACCGAGCGCAGTAAACAGTGTCACTTGACTGACCATCGTCGCAAATTCCCGCAGCCACGTCACACGCTGCTCCTCGGACCATCGTCCAAATTACCCACAAAGTCCGAAGTTCCCACAGGAACGAGCCTCCGTCAACGTCGCTGGCGGAGACGGGCATTGTCTGTGCGCGCGCGGGCAGGGCCACTGTCCCTTAAGAAAAGCGCCAAGCTCCCTTGCAACCCGTCGTCCTCCCCTTGATGCGACGTGTGACCCCAGGACGAGCGACCGATAGCATCGAGAGAACTTCGCCGAGCGAGGGGAACGGGAATCTGCAGTCATTATCTGGGTGGGGAGTCGGAGCAGAAACTGTTGTAGTGGCGGTGGTGGCAGAGTAGATGGTACTCCGCTTGGGAAATGGGTCTGGAGCTTCCAACAAGCGTTTATATACTTAGAATCTGCAAGGAAACTGTAGGTGACGGGGACAAAGAAAAGAGAGGCCTAGATATGAGGAGTTCAGCGGAAACAGAACAAGTTTAGCTCTCGTTTTGACAAAATGTAGAGATACTAAGGAGATGGCAACAAAATTACCAAAAGAACGATACGACAGAATTGACTTCAGGAGGCGACGGAAACTAAGACAACAATGACAAGAAGAGACTTATAAACCGGACCGCGAGAACACATAGGTGACGATTATGGTACAGATAGCAAACACAACTAGGCGATATGACACAGACATGTTAAGAAACAAAGAGTAATGCCACATACACACACAGCAAGAGAGGAATGTTTGTTTTTTGTGATCTCGTCAGGGCTGGGCGCCCCGAGAGCACTCCGACACAAAACATCAGATTCAGCAACACGATGTGACGCTAATTTCACGGCGCGCGACCCTCAAAAAGCAGCCGCGCGTGCAGCGAAGATGGCGAGTGAATGAGCCACGTGACTCATCAAGAGGGGCGTGTGGAACCCGAGTGTGAGAAAATGATTGTTATAATGTTAGGTGCTTTAAAAGAAAAGACAAGCAGAACGTAATCAACGTATTAGTGAGAGAAAAAGAATAAAAATAAAATATAATATATAAAAATACACATGGAGTAAAAACAAACATGTTAATTAGAAATAAAACGTGAAGTAAACTGCTTAAATGTCGTTGAAAATCAAGGCTGTACAGAAAGTTATTCCATAGAAAGATGTGAAGACGTCTGTCACGTAAAACAACGTATTGGCAAAGGAAGAAAGAACGGAAGAAAAAGGAAGGGAGGAAGAAAGAAAGAAAGAAAGAAAGAAAGAAAGAAAGAAAGAAAGAAAGAAAGAAAGAAAGAAAGACCGGAAGAAAGACCGGAAGAAAGAAAGAAAGACCGGAAGAAAGAAAGAAAGACCGGAAGAAAGAAAGAAAGACCGGAAGAAAGAAAGAAAGACAGAAAGATCGGAAGAAAGAAAGAAAAAAGAAAGAAAGAAAGAAAGAAAGAAAGAAGGAAAGAAAGAAAGATCGAGAGGAAGAAAGATCGGAAGGAAGAAAGAAAGAAAAGAAAAGAAAGAAAGGAAGATAATGGAGGCGGGGGAGGCTCCTATCGGAACAGCGTTTCTTTCGGCGCTGCGAGTGTGTGCATTTGATTAACCCCGCTCGCCAGCGAGTGTCATGTGTGCATACGTCAACTGGGCGCCAGACGGCCTTGCTCGGGCCAGCGACCCGCTCCCGTCGCTTGTTACTTCGCTTATCACGAGCCCCTCGCACAATCGCCTTCTGTGGGGCACCCGCCTGCTCCCAAAATTCCCATTCAATTCAACGACTCCAGGCCCCTCCCACCACCACCGCCACCGGGGGCCTTGAACTTTACTCAGTCAAAAAACGAGCCGCGTCGGCCCCCTTGCGTACGCAACGCGTATCAGCGCGCGGCCTTCATTCACGTGGCGGAGGCAACGGCGGTGTCCCCGAGCGTCTGCCTCGGCAGTGATAGCAACAGCGACGGCGACGTCTGCGGTGGCGCTGTCGGAGGAGTCGGAGGAGCGGTATAGGGAATTGCGACTGCGAAGATGTTAGCGGCGGCATTGGCTGTAGTGGTGACAGTGTGTGGATGCTAATTAGGGTGTGTCGAGGACGATGGTGAATACGGTGGAGGTCGCAGTGGTGTCGAAGAAAATTGAGTAAAAGACAGCGGCCCAGAAAGGGGACAGCATATGTGGGAGGGGCCAAAAATACAAAAAAGAATTAGGAATTTGGGGAAGGATGGGTGGACGCTGGTAGGGGCGAGGAGTTGACATTAGGGATGACATTGGTGTGAGAGGGGTGAGCAAGTGTAGTGGGCAGGGCGCAGGAACGAGACGTAGTCAGGGGGTTGCATGGGAAGGGCAAAGTGGTTCGGTGAGGTGGGTGGGTGTGTGGGAAGTGGGGGCTGGAAATCACCGGGGGTTGTGTGTGGAGGGCGGTGTGGTACGGTGGGCGCGGTGGGGGCGTAGGAAGCGGGAGCGGGGCGGTGGGGTGGTGGCGGCAGAGCGCGGCGTGGGCGGGGCGCACAGTAGCCACTGTCTCGCGGGGGCCT
This sequence comes from Gryllus bimaculatus, assembly GCA_017312745.1. Taxonomy (NCBI): domain Eukaryota; kingdom Metazoa; phylum Arthropoda; class Insecta; order Orthoptera; family Gryllidae; genus Gryllus; species Gryllus bimaculatus. The sequence continues at coordinate 7,930,725 of BOPP01000029.1, forward strand.
TGAACTTGCTGCAATCAGTCAGGCGAGAGGGAAGCTCGCCCGCAAGTGATATGCAACGCAGAGCCAATGCCCCGGGCCCTTCAGCTGCTCGTGAAGGAAGGCACTGCGACGCGTGTTTGCGCTGATTTCGGAAACGATGTTCACGATTTGATTCAATACACCACGCAAAACAGACTGGAAACGGAAATGATAAACGAAAACAAACGTTCCTCTGTTCTTACGTTATAATACATTCCTAACAAATAAAAGAAATAAAAATACATTTAATTAAGTTCTTATAAGTTTTTTAATACTAAATAGTATGTTCAATTACCAAATAATTTTCTCATTCACACAGAAATACGATGCGATTGAATTTTTTCCACGTGTGTGAATAAAATATAAATACATTTTTACCACACAGAACAAATGTTAATTTTAATTACCAAGTAATAATGTTTAATCAACTTCGTCTATATTTCTTGCATCATTATTAACAGAGCGCCAATTGTTTACAAATAGCTATTTTTAATGTCGTATTTATTCGTTTCATTTTTATGAAAATAGAATTTTGATAGATGCGGCAACAGCTCTTCCTTGTCTCTGAAAAAATTTAAATAATTTATTTTCTAATTAAAATATGTTGGTAGTAATTGATATACGTGTATTAACTAAATCAACCATCCCTTACTTCTAGAACTCAGATACATTTTTGCATCATTTTTTAGTATTTCCTCGATAATGCATATTCCTTATTTTAATAGAAGCGTAAATACTACCAAAACGATAACAACGTTGTGCGATGAACTGCGCTTGAATCTGCTCCCCGTATCGCTGATTGCTACTTGTGCGAAAGCGACCGTTTCGAAGGCCCCGAGGGCGATAGCAGCCGCGGGCGAGGGCCGCGCGGCCCGGTCGCCTCCACCGATTACGCGTTCTCCCATCACGAGCTGGTGATAGCGTCGGCGCCCCTCGCGCCACCTCCTCCGCGCCGGGCAAACAACAAGTCGACCGAGATGCACTGGAATTCTGGGCGCCGTGATAAGCAGACACTGACCCCTTTTTCCCACAGCCCCTCCTTCCTGTTTTCCCTGGCCGCGCGTGTTTGCTTCGCTTCCTGTTCCCAGCGCCTGGCTCGACGAGGGCGCGTACGCACTCCCTCCACGCACGCACGCACGCTCGCTCGCGCGCACGGGCGTGCAAGTGGCGGGCGACGAAATCTAAACATTGCTTTGCGAAAAGAAGTCTGAATGGGCTCTATGTTGGTTTCAGTTTTGTTTCTTTTGTGATTGATTTATTGATTGATTAGCTATTTCGGGTGCGTCAACATCTAAGGTCATTCGTTCCGTAAGTGTAGTGCACGCTTTCTAACGTCGGGAGGTGGCGATGACTTCCCCCCCTAGATGATGAGATCCGGTGCCGACCTACCGTCGACTGGCGGGGTTTCCACCAATCAGATATCTCCCACCAGGCACCGCTCCAGCCGGGAGAAGCTCAAAAATAAACACCGGTCTCCCGGTATGTGTGGCAGTGTAGTGCATGTTAGTGTAAGTGTATGTAAGTAAGGGGGTGAGGATAGGACAAGGAAGAGGAAGGAAAGATCGCGCGTGGTTTGTGGCCCATTTGGTAGGGTACTGTTCCGGTGTTCGCCTGGTGTTGATCGGAGAACTCCTCTAGATATAGACTGAATTCGACATTGCTATCAAGCCAGTAACGAAAATTCTCCCATCATCGGAATCGAACCCTAGGTCCTTCCGGGCAGAGGGTGTGCCCTGAGCCACCTCTTACAGTTTAGTACGAAGTAATAAACAAGTATAAATGTAATTGCAATCTTACAACACAAACAATGGAATGTGTGTATGCTAGTGTGTGCGATAAGGAACATACTAACTTTTGAGCGTAGGTTCAGTCTTCTACCCTACCCCATTTCTTCATCATTATTACTATCATCAACTTCGTCTTTGTGCATAGTCAACCTGGACAGTAATGGTTTGATTTTCAGATGAAATGATTGGTTGAGTAATAAGCCGACTATGCTTCAACTCTTTTGTGAAGATGTCCTTGTCTTGCACCCAACTCAAACTTTGAATTCTGCAATCTTAGACGTAGCTGGATGTCTTTCCTTTCCAGTGGCCGATCCAAAGACAAGTAAAATAAGTCTATCGAAGATCTTGTTCATACGAATATAATATATTCTTATGACATTCATCCCTCTTGTCAATTATATCTGCACGCGGTTTCCTGAATACTTATATTAGAAATCCACGAAAAAACACCGAGATAACACATAAGGGAGCAAAAGTAATGCAATATACTTCGCTAATTTGGTTCGTTTTGACATTTTAAATATATTTGAAAGTCTGATAGACGTGGAAGATTTTTTTAGAATTTTTCCTTTTCCGTTGCTTCATTGCGTCATTTTTTATGTCATTCAATTGATCAGTAGACGTACAGTCAGTAGATGAATATGTTATATGGGTATCATTTCAAGGCGAAGGGCTTGGGGCAAAATCAAGATAAGCCCAGCTGACACAAGTTACAGGAAGCCTCCCGGTATTCGTAAAAGTTAATATCTTGATTTTGTTAAAAAGTATGTATTATCTTGTTATCGTATAATATTTTTTACACTTATGAAAGACTTGTGTCAGTACAAATGGTAAAGATGTGGGAAATATTTCTGAGAGAAGCTACATTCAGTGTCCAGAACCAAGTGCGAAACCATCTCAGCATTTGCTGAATGAATCAAGAAGAACAAATGCATAAAAATAAAACTTCAATCGAGATTGAAGACACTGATCCAAAACCTGAATAGGGCCATATTCTGTTTTTTAAAAGTTCATAACAAATCAATATATTAATTTATTATTATTATTATTATTACTATTATTATTATAAATTAGTGCGAAATGTTCCGACAGGTCTAACTAGTATATTTTAGTAGGTTGGATACGTTAAACAAAATGTAAAATTATTGTTACGTATATTTTTCCAAAACTTTAAAGAATTTTTAAATATACGACTATAGCTACGTAAATTTATCGAACTAATGGTTACATTGAAGCTAGCTCGAGGTAATTGCTTTCATAAGTGTTATTAAAATTTTAATACACAGTGACTGTAGAATCTTCCAGATTAGGACCATAATGGAAAAAAAGAGAGCAACGAAAGCGCATGCACTTCACACAGCCATCAGGGTCAGCCTTTTTTCACATCGCGTCGAGACTTCCACTTTCTCACGCTACGTAGGAAGCTGGCCGGGCCGCGTGCACTTCTGCAGCCCGCCGCGCATAAGAAATGTCTCGCAAATTAATTTCCCCCGGCCGTTCCGTAGAGAGAAAGAGGGACCGCGGCGAACAAACGCGGTTGTTCCCCACCGAGCCTCGTCGCCGGCGACCATTCCCAACTGCGAGAAATCGCGGCGTCCGCGGCGGACAATGCACGACGCCGGGAGCGAACCCAGGCACCCGGACGCGCAGTGCCGCGCGCCCGCCGCGCGCCCGCCCCACGCAGGGAAACTGAGGGTCACAGCGCCTGTTCTAACAGGGAGGCGGTTCCAGCCATTGTGGAAATTCAAAGTGAATGTAGTGGTTATCTGAGGCCTTGCGAAGCCAAAAGAGCTGTTTGCCAAAACATGTTTTATTCGGGAATGCGATTATTCGTATTTTGGACTTATAACCAGAGACACACTAGGAAGATGTTACAACTACTTGGAAGGTGTTTGGAACATAGTTCTTTTAACCGTGTACTAGTATTCGCACCGATTTATACAACAGATGTCAAAACCTTCCTATCGAAAATTGAGATTCTTAGCTCCTTTCGCTATGCAAGATATCATTTACTGCATCGCAGAAGTTGCGATTTCAAATACAGCGTAAGGTGAATAATAATTTCTCATCTAATTGTGGCGTGGAATATAAGTATACAAAATACCTTATAGTACAATGTAATTTCATCTTCATTTTATAGCCATGAGCTCAAAGCAAGTGCCAATTTTATAATTCGCCGATGATAAGACAAGCGTTCTAACCACAACGGGAAAGGAAACTATCATGGGTGGCGTTTGTTCTTACGTCTAGCCTACTGAAGAGCCTACCGTTAACGACACTGAAATATACTAATAGCCTGAAGAAAAAATATATTCAGAAAATCCCGTCTTTGAGATTAATCTAAAATCTGCCTCCTCATTGGTGGAGTACTGCATTTCTTGAATTCCATTTATCTGTGTGTTTTTAGAGCACAATGTAATCTTATACGGCAGAACAGTTCTAAAAGACGGAAAGCATCGGCGATCTTTATAGATGAAGACCCTTTTCATTAAAGGCCCATTCACAATGCAAACGTGACCATAAGCATAACGCATAGATGTTAACATTAACATAAGTGAAGTATTCACGATTTCTAACATATATGTAAGCAAAAGTTTCTATTGTCTGTGAGACATTTTAGTTTATTATTTGTTGGATTTGAGAATAGATTTCGAGGTTTCAACTGTGTCTATGGCCCATATGGTTCGTCTATTGACTTCGCTCCTCTTTCAATTCTCGATTTTGAGTTACATTTATGCGATTGGTTCATTTCTTTTGTCTTACTTAAGCATAAGCACAGAAGCTTGAAGCTTGCAAGCTTTTAAGTCAATGTCTTACGTGTTATGCTTATACGAACGCTTTGTGATCGAGTCGGCCTGTGGACGTAGTCCTTTTATATTAACGCCATGCTTATGTGGAATGGGCCTTTGAGTTAAGGATCGGCAGTAGGAAGGGAGGAGTCGTTCGCGGCAGGACGCGGTCCAGTTCCCGAGCGCCGCGGAGGCACTTTCCTGCCGGAGGGACAATGAGCGCGGAAAGGATCCGCGAGAGCGCGCTGCAACTATGCAAATAGCGGTCGCGATGTCGCCTCTTGCTCTCACCGCCAGGAATGCCAACTTTCCTCAACCCGGGAAATCATTGTGTTGCCTGAGCTCTGTTTTCATGTGGGAGGGGTGTCCTGAACGCGATAGGACCATGGAACTATCTGGGAATTTCTCGGTGCACTGATTAATATTTCTGTGAACATCAACTGCTACGGTCAATAGACTCGACAGTGACGTGAATGTTTTAACCTTCGAGGCGTGAGTTAACCTCCCGCAGCTGGTTGAATACCGTGCCGACCTTCACATCGGCTTGCGAAATATTTCCCCGCCTCTGTCTCCCTCGTCAGGGCAACGACTCAACCGGGACAAGCTGTGAACCTGCCACAGATCTCATGACATGTGTGGTAGTGTAGTACTTACATGTGTATGTGTGTGTGTGTGTGTGTGTGCACTACGGGGAGAGGTTAGAACAAGCTAGTGTAAGGTAAGATCGCGCACAATCAATGGTTCGTACGTTATAGTAGTGATGCTGCATTCATATATGATTTCTCGAATTTTGAGGTATTTATGAACTGTAGTAAATCTCAGTAAACATGTATCTGACACTTTTTGAAAAATCCGATCACTAACTGATGTGATATGTTAAAGAGATCAGTAAATAAAATTTTGGATTTTGGAAACAGTACAATTTAACTTGCTATTTCTTGCGACTAGTCTTAAATTCATGTATGGTGAAAATAATTCCGTCAAAGAATATGTTTATTTTTTCAATTGTATCGTCAGCGACTGTTTCTTTTTATTCCGATTTTGTATTTGACATTTTGTGCGAAAAATTATAAAATGAATATCTTCACAAAAAAAGAATATTGAGGGAAGTTGAATCTCACAGCTTGAATGCTTATAAATAAAATAAGTTTTTAACATCTGTATGAGTTGTACATCAGAAACATTATCATATGAACGACCTTCCAAAAATATTATATTCCCAAATGTCTTCTCAAGAGTAGAAAAAGCATCGTAATACACTCTTCAGCCGCTGTATATGTTGCGTGGAAGCTCTCAGCAGCACGTCATCGAGAAGGTCGATTCCGCTTTTGGGAACACTGGGAGTAGGTAGCGAGCCAGGGACACGGACACGTGTGGCGTTAGCGGGGCGCGAACAGACGGGTGGAGGGGCACTGGGGCGCGAGAAGTGCCATTACGAGCTTCCAAAGGACGCCGCTCGCGGCTTCGCCATCCGAGAGGCCTCCGCGGAGGCGGCGTGGGTGCCACAAAGGGGGAAGTCGGGGGAGGGGGCGGGGTGGGCGAGGTTTAGGTGAGGCGAGGCGAAGGGCGAGAAGGGTGGAGGGGGGTGGAGCAGGTGGAACGCAAGAGTGGAACGGTGGGCGGAGGCGGGGTGAGGCGGAGTCGGGGTGGGTGGTGGGGTGGCTGGGGAGCGGTTGAGTAGGCAGGGGTGCGGCGGCGGGGGCGGAGACGAGGGATGGAGACGGGGTGGAGACGAAGCGTGGGGTGGCGGTGGGGCGGGGCAGCGATCGCGAAGCGCCGCAGAGTGCGGGGGCGGAGGCGAGGGTGGAGACTGAGGTGGAGGCGAGGTAGGGGTTGGGGGCGGAGGCGGAGGCCTGACGTGGGCGGGGCGGCACCCGAGCCGCGGCGGAAGTCGCGCCGCACGAAAGTGATTTCCTCGCACCGAAGGGGTGGCCGCACGCCGACACCCTCGCATATGATAAATCCGACCACGTGCGCAGGCGGGTGCGCTCCCCTAGCGGTTATGACAGGGCTATGGCTTATCATAAGAGGCGGCAGCTCCCAGAATAACCTCCCGACGCAGCAAACCGTTTCCCACACGAGGAATACATCATGAGATTATTCGGTGCTGGAGTAATGGTTTGGTTCTCGAGATGACCGTGGATGTGTCTGATAGGTTTTAAATAATCCATGGAAATCAGGGATGATGAATATAAAGAAGGGAAAGTAGGGGTTCTATAAATACCGTCGCATTAGTGAAGTAAAATGTTTTTATTGTACAATATATTGTATAATGAAAGACTCCAAACATATGAAGAAAAGGATGTGGAACAAGTAAATGTTCTTTATATGAGAAATGGATGTAGATATCACGATATATGAATTCACGAACGCTAGTACAAGTTTAATCAATAGTTCACAATATGATCAACGCAACTCATTCATAGAGCAGACATTTTCATTTCAACTACATATTTTTTGAAATTAATTCCGTTAAATGTACAATGTTTTCCCTCTCTTTTCACTAAAATTGAATACAATTTAATGAATTTAACGAAAGGAATTTTCATGATTATGTCGTGTCACGAAAGGAATTGTCATGACGCTTCTGCTAAAAACACTAAACGTATCTTCTCTTCATAATATTGATTTGAATAGGTTTAATTGCCCTTATTAATATTAAAATGGGTGATAATTGTACCTCACGTAAATAGATAGTTATTTTCATCCCGAACGAATCTTCTCAGCCCACTCTGACCTCCATCACCCACTCCCAATAGCGCCGGAAGGAGTCTCTTCAAGGGTATAAGGTATAAGGGGGTGTGCGGTACCTTACACGTGAAGGGGGACCATCCCCGACATAGGCAATGGAGAGAGTCTCGGGCGGAGCGGAAGGGTGAATTCCGGTGGCTAAAGCGGGGTTTGGGCGGCACCGCGTCTGCCACAGGAAGGGGGTGTCATTTTTCTGGCTCTTCCCGCCAGGCCGCGCCGCGCCCCGCTCCTTCGGTGACAGCGAGGGGGCGGCCAGCGCAGCGTCTGCGCCGCGCCGGCTTTTTTAAGACGCGTACAGATTGGTTTCACATCCCGCGTATCTGGCGAGACTCGGCGCGCGCGAGCTCGGGCGCGCATCATAACCACGGCGGAGGTGGTTAATTTTAGCCCGCTGGAAGACTTTGACGAACGGTGCGAGGTCACAAGTTTCTCTCGGTTTTTGTCTCTTTAGCCAACTGATAAATGAAAGGTATCGAAATGTTTTGGATTTTGTGCCAAAACTGAATGCAACGAGGGGAAATAACGAACGCAGATCGTGCCAAAATAAAAGTTCTGGAAGATTGAAATCAAAGTAAAAATTTCAAGTCAAACTTTGCCCTACTCCATCTAATTTTAATAATCTGCTTTAAATTTCATAATAAATAAAATAAATAATAGAGACAACAAACTAGATAAATTTTGGCTTTACCAAAGGAACAACAAAAGAAGAAGCTTCTGGTACATTTCACGAATATATTTTGTGTCAGCTGCAGTTCGTAAATGTCTCGTAAAAAACAATACAAAAGCATGTATCAAAGAGAGTAAAAATAGCAGAAGATTTAACCAAACTCAGGTTATTTGACGAGCTGTAATGTAAAATGCTTTAACACGTCTTTCATTCCAAGAAATAAATACGTCTACACAAGTCGACAAGCTCCCACGTTTTGTAAATCGGTTGCCAGCTCCACGCTGCTCCCAGTAAATATTTCCAGCTCTTTAATTCCCCCCGAAGTTGGAACGAGCGCTAAACCATGCTGGGGAGGGAAATGAACGGGAGTGAATGAAAAATACCACAAACGGGACGTGACTGCCCGTACAAAGCAAGAATCTCTGGCGGGGGCGAGAGCGCGGGTAGGAAAAGAAGAGAGGAGGGGAGACTGGAGCTGAAGCACACGAGGGAATGAGGGGCGTCGAGGAAAGGGGTGAGCCGTCGTATTTTTATCCCTCGGCGCGTCAAGTGGGGTGGCTACCCCGGCGGTAGCTCTCTAAATATACGAGCACAGCTATCAGCCACGCCCCCCTCGCCGCTGCCGCTTCCCTGCCTCTTCATTCGTGTTGCTTTCCCCGCGGTCATCCGTGCCACTTTCCATCACTGAGTTAATGGGTGGCCTGTAGGTTCCAGATGTGCGATAACTCATCTTTCACTTCCAAAACATTCTTTTATTAATGAAATTTATTGTCCTGCCTCTCTACGTTAGTCGTATATTAAGCTGGAATAAAGCTAGAAATTTAGGTAAGATCATTTAAGTCTATTTTGGACATTGTTTATAATATTTATGATAATTTAGGTATGATATACTTGATTCTGCAACGTCGCACTACACATTTCTGAAAATGAATTTATAATTAAACATCCCTTTGCTTGCACTCAACAAATGTTTACTCGCATAGTACTCTAGAACGGATGTTATTACATCTCTACCTTGCAGACAAAAATAATTACCAACAAAAAGAAATATTAAAAGGTATACCTCGATTATCCCATGTTACATCAACTGTTACATAAAAATGAATATGCGATTGTTGAGTGAAGAACTTTATGTAAGCTGTGTTTCAAAATAATAGAATAGAACTCTGGCATTGCTTTGAACAATTCTTATGAAATGCTTGTTTAAGTTCTCAATTCTTTACCGTAAAGATGCTGGAGGATGTACAGATATAATCTGTCCCCCTCTACCAATTTCCGAAGGTATGTTTCATTTTAATTATGTTTACACTCCTTCCCCACCAAATCCTTTTCACAAAACAAATATAATAACGTGCCTGCATCTTGTTTCCCAAACGATATTACCATGAGTGGAGGATGGAAAATACTGGAATTACACAAGTTCAATATTATCTTGAACACTGAATAAGCCTGAAGTTATTTTATTCCCAACATTTCTGCGCATGTTTCGTAATTCACTCACGTTCTGCTCCGCAGAGAGAAAAAAAACGAAGAATTTCCCGCTACATCTGCGCAATATATAAATCCGAGAATCGCACGTAATGTCTGGAGTTGCTCCGCCCCGCGCGAGGGCCCACGCATGAAGGCCACTTGAGGACGCGCGGTGGGCGAATGCTGGAAGCGCGCCCGCGCCGAGTCGTGCCCACGTGCCGGGCCAACCGCCGCCGCCGCCCCCGCCACCACCGCCGCGCCGCTGCTCTCCGGCGGCCTTGAGAGCGCCACTGCACGGGGAGGCACCGTCTGCCGGGCCGGCACTCGACTCGCCTCCAAATGGAAGCGCCGTGACGTACGCGATATAGGCAACCCGTAATACCTATCTGTCTGGCGGGTGGAAGGGAGCGGTTGCATTGCATTGACGGTGATTTGCGTAACACGGAAAACGGTCTATTTAAATCGATATCTAGAAATATATTTGGTAAATTTGTACAGCATGTGAATGGCGCCTACCAGTAAAGAAGTAATGAATCAGGAGCAAGGAAATAATATTGAAGTCAGTTGCACAATATGAATTGTAATATATATTACGCAAGTTACATAGTGTTGCTGCAATCTGTAAATGTTCGTATTTCATAATAACGAAAGACCGAAAGCTTCATTACTTTTAAACGTTATCTTTTCAAAAGGAAAATCAAACAATTCATGCTGCATGTAGTCTTCAGGAGCGGTAGTTTCTTTGTTGTTTTACAACTAAAATCTTCCTTGTTAGAAAAAAGTACGAATAATTTGTTCTAAATTTACATTGTTTTCTAACATTAAAAGTCGCATAGGAAGTCTTAAGAAATGAATGAATAATATATTAAGAAGTGGTATATGAAATTCAAACCAAGAACATAAAAATAATTTTCTTTTCATAAAAATAAACAGGTGAGCAAAGGGCATATAATTATAGATATATTGCAGATAAAAACAAAATGTGTGATTTCATTGCTCTAAAAATGTATTTTCAATATTTTGTATTTAAATGCTACCTTAGAAAGTTCTAAAAATCGCTTAATAGATGTGATCATGTTACCTCTCCATATTTTGATACTGATACATGATTTGTTCCTTAGCATTTCCATTTAACTTATTCACACGACCTCTTTGAATGAGATATGCCATCCCTGTCCGGGAACGAGTTTGCACAATAAGGTGAATATACCAGCAAACTGCATACTGCTACCATTTAGTGTGTGATTCTCCGACTTTCAAGCAGGTCATACGGATGCTTGAATGCCAATTTTTAAAAATTTATAATTTTTAACTGATAGTGACGGAGGGTTACTAGTCGGCTGCTAGTCGGATACCGTTTGGAGAAGTATATTTTTACTTTTTAATTCTAATGTGGAAAGCAGAGATTGGCCACCACCAACATCATGTCAGCCATCGCTTAATTTACTAAACTCAACTCAAGTAAACAAAATCAAACACAAAAACCAATTCTATTTGTCTGATACGTTAGCATTCCCACGGATAGTATGTCACCATAGAAGAAAAACAAAAAATGAAAGAGAGAGGGTTCAACATTTATACAAGAGGTCAGTAGCGAAACAAAACCCGTAACGCATACTGACAGCTACATGAATATCTAATAAAACTTAATCTTCACCTCGTGTGCAGCGCAGGGCGACCACCTTGCGAGCACTCGGCTCCACGGAGTCCGGCAGCGCCCTGCGCGCGGGTGGTCCGCTGTTTAAGAGCGTCCCGCCACGCCGCCAACGCCTCCCGCGGGGGTCCCGCGAACCCCGCGCCAGCGAAGTGCACACGCGCGCCCCGCCCGAAATAGCCGAACGAACGAACGAACGAAAGAAGGAAGGAAGGAACGAAAGAAGGAACGAAAGAAGGAACGAAGAAAGGAAGGAACGAAGGAAGGAAGGAAAGAAGGAAAGAAGGAAGGAAGGAAAGAAGGAAAGAAGGAAGGAAGGAACGAAGAAAGGAACGAACGAAGGAAGGAACGAACGAAGGAAGAAACGTACGAAGGAAGAAACGTACGAAGGAAGAAACGTACGAAGGAAGAAACGTACGAAGGAATGAACGTACGAAGGAAGGAACGTACGAAGGACGGAACGTACGAAGGACGGAACGTACGAAGGAAGGAACGTACGAAGGCAGGAACGTACGAAGGAACGAACGAACGAAAAAACGAACGAACGAAAAAACGAACAAACGAAGGAACGAACGAACGAACGAACGAACGAAGGAATGACGGAAGGAAGGTACGATGGAAGGTACGAACGAAAGAACGAACAAACGAACGAACGAACAAACGGTCAAGAGGACAGCGTTGTGTCGGCGGGTGTACGACGCCACGCCACGCCACGCCACGCCACACACTCACCACGCCACGCCAGACGACGCGACGCGACGCAGGTGGGCGGTGGTGATGGCGGCGGCGGCAAACACGCTCGCGCCCGCGCTCTCGCCTACCTGGCACCGTAGCCTACTTCACGCGCTATTCTGGGCTGCGTGCGTGGTCAGTTCCCCAAAGCGCGCGCGCGCACGGGCCCACGCGGCTAGGCGCTCAACCTTCGCCCTCGCGCCGGTGCCGGCGCCGCGGGACCCTAAGGCCAGGGACGTTGCGCTAGTACGTATTCATTGGTGGAAGGAGGCAGGGCGCTAATGATTCAGCGGTAAAAGGAAGCATGATGGTAGTGCAGTAGAGTCCACACGGTGAAGGGGGCATGCTGTGGCAGGCTATTGATGAATACACGTAGGGGAGGAGGCATGGTGGTAATAGAGAAGAAGAAACAGGAGGAAAGGAGCATGATGGTAATAAAAATCGCACAGAAGGAAGGATACATGATGGTACTATTAAGATACCAACAGTGGAAAGAAGATATGGTAATTCAGCAGAATTCATCGTTGAAAGGACATAGTGATAATATATCAGAGTTCACAGGTGTAAAGAGGAAGGATCCCAATGCTGCAGTGCTCACCGGTGGAAAGAAACGTAATGGAAATACAGCAGATATCACAGGTTTAAGGAGGCATGATGGTAATCTAGAAGAATTCATTAAAGGAAGAAAACACGATTCCAATGCTGCAGAACTCCCCGGTGGAAGGAGTAATGTTGGTAATACTGATGAAATCACCAGTGAAAGGAGTCAATGGTAATATATCTATATTTACAGGTAGAATCATAAAGATAATACTCGTACACCAGCAATTCACCGATGGAAGGTATGATGGTGGTTCAGCAGTATTCACAGGTGCGTGAAGGCAGAATTATAATTCAGAATCTGAAGTTTTACGATGTATTTAGAAAGGAAAGGAAAGGAAAGGAAGTTACAAGTAACAATGGCATGAACATTTATTAAATACAGGTTACGTTGGTTATATGATGTTAACCGAAATTATGTAGAAGTTCGATTACAGAGCGTGACATTTCAGGTGTAAACATCATTATAACACTAGTGACACATTTAACAATTTTCTTGATTTTAAGTACATTGTGCACTTTTCTCCCAGACGCACGAAACCACTAACCATTCCGCATCGAATCGTTCTCCCACCAGTTTTCGAGAAAACCAAGCTCATTGTAGCGTCTGTGCTCATGTGTGGCGGGAAAAAGATAACAAAACACTACAGGACGGGTTTAGCGCGGTGCTTCCAGCGAGAATTTTCATGTAAAATAATGTGTTCATAATAAATGAAATTTTAAACTTCGGAGAGTTAACCTGCTTCCACCATTCTCTGCCATAGAAACATTGAAAAGATTAAAAGTTTTTACAAGGTATGATTTTTAATAACAAGCTCATTATCTCTTTGAAATATTTATCGTCGCTCGAAGCGTGAAGCAACTGTGAAACTGGAAGAGCTAGGAAGACTTCTGAACAATTTGCATGTTACGCTCCATATACGAACATTCAACACCACGCACTGTTTCAGGTCGTGTATTTTTCCGCTAATGTAACAGGGAGTGCCCGACACTTTTATGATCCTTAATTACCTATAAATGGTACCCGCTGTGTCATTGAAACATGTGAAATAAATTCCTGAAACATTCAGCTTTCTAAATTCATATTTTATCATACTGAATTTCTCTCCTCATATGAATGTTGTTTCACAATACACACATTTAGTAAGGAAGTAAATGTAAATCACGAAAGTTTTCACTGCGTTCGTCACAAACGTGAAACCAGGGCGACAATACCTCATTTAGAGTGGAAGGTGTTTTTCATTAACATATTGTAAAGCAGTTAAGTTTTCCCGTTTTTTTCTAGTGCTCGTTTGAAATTTGCCCAGGATATTGCACGATTTACTCAGGAAGTGAAAGTGTTCATGACAAGTGCGAAAACGGATGTGACAGATGAATTGAATACAGAGCAATGTATTATCTCACTTCCGGAGATTCTTATTTGTTTGTCACTCCGTCATAAACATGTTTTGCGTGTGTTCATTAACACTCACATTCAAAATGTTTTATAGTTTAAATATATATTAAATGGTCATTAAAGAATTCCTTTCTCTCTTGAAATATAGTTTTAGTACTATAAGGTTTACAAAAATTTCTAAACAAAACCATATTAGTTTCCTTTAGATGTAAGTGTAAATGAATCATGCAATATCATTAAGTAATAAAAATATAAACGTTATGTTAACTTTGAAGACGAAAGCTACTTCCAAACCAGCATTTTCATGTAGCACCAAGGATAAAAGTAAAAGTACTGAATAAAGGGGGGTGAGTGCTAGGGAAACGGTGGGTGGACGGAACGACGGGCGAGAAGCGTGCGAAAAATACCTGCGTGAAGGTCGTCAGGAGAATTAAGACGTGGACATAAGGTGTGAAGCCTATGGAAAGGGCAAGAGCGAGCGCGAAGGCAAGAGGGCGTCGGCCAGTGTGAGGGCGAGGACGTAGGCGTGGGCGTGGGAGACAGAGAACGTGAGTGAGAGCAATGGCGAGGGCGAGAGCTTGGCGCAAGTGGACGTGGGCAAGAAGGCGTGGGTGTGGGCGAGAGCGAAGGCGTGTGCGTAGGCAAGAAGGCGTGGAACTGGGCAAAAGGATATGGGCATGAGTGAGTGCTTAGGCTATGGTATCAGCGAGGCCGTAGGAAAAAGGGCGTCGGCGAGTGCTTTGGTGAGAATGAAGACGAGCGCGTTAACGAGAGTATGTACGAAGACGAGCGCGTTAACGAGAGTATGTACGAAGACGAGGGCGTTAACGAGAGTATGTACGAAGACGAGGGCGTTAACGAGAGTATGTACGAAGACGAGGGCGTCGGTGAGGGCGTGGAAGGAGTGTGGTCGGGGCGTGGACGTGGGCGTGGACGGGGCGTGGGCGTGGACGGGGCGTGGGCGTGGACGGAGCGTGGGCGTGGACGGGGCGTGGGCGTGGACGGGGCGTGGGCGTGGGCGAGGCAAGGGACCGCGCAGCGCCGCATCTTCCGGCTTTCCCCGCGGGCGCCGTTCGCCCCGCGCTCCAGTTGCGCCGGCAAGCGGCGCGCGTTTTCCTTTTGAAACAGCGTTGCGAAACGCGCCTCCCCGCTCCGCTCTTCCCCTTTAACGCCTCTCGCTACGACTCCGCTCGTCAAGTGCACGTCCCTCCTTCGGTGGCGCGCGCGTGTTCGTGCGCTTCTCAATGAAGCCAAGTGAAGATTAAAACAGCAACAGAGAGCACTTTGAAAATTGTATGCTTTTAATACTATTAATTGTACAATAATTTGTTAAACATTGACAAATGTACAATTATTTATCAACAGATTTTTAGGTGAATTTATAATACTCACAATCATTATTCAGTTTTCCATACATTACAGTTCCCGAACGTACGAAATTAATTTTGTAAGAAATTTTGTTTCTGAAGTAATTTTAAGACTGATATAAATGAAAGGTAATATCAAATGACTCTCTATTCTAATATTTCATTTACTTTTATTTGAAGAGAACGTGAAATAATTTGTGATATAATTTATTTAAAATGTTTCACTATATTATCACACTTTTGAATGGGCATTTAAGAATTAACATTAAAATGACCAATCCCAGATAATAATTCTAACCAGCATTCGTAGATGATTATCTTTTGAGAGATGAATTGATCGTCTTAGCATTGCCTCTTCATTTCACATACGAGGCAAAGCACTCTCTGTAATTGATTGTAGATCAATGTACGCAGAAACACGTAGGCCCATAATGCACGCACACGCATAGACAGATAAAAGCAAATGAAGGAGACATCAGGATAGCAGGAAGTCATTTACTAGTCGAAATGACAGGGAACGTAGTAAGGTTACTTTAAAAGATAATTTTCAACCTCATACGCTTTAAAAGTATGACTCAAATTTACCCACAAGCTTAAGACATTCGGATTTCAAAGAGTATATAAACGTATTTAAGATATTAAAATTATAAATTAAGACATCATTTCGTGACTTTATAACAATAATCTTCAAAATCTTGACGTTTGGAGTTGTGTATGTAAGTGAATAATGACTGGAAGAGAATCGAAGTAATTGTGAGTGTTAATGTAGTAGCTAACAAGTGTAGTTACTAAGCTTACAGAGGTTACATTATTATTTCGAATCCTGCAAATGTTTCCCACGGAGGTATTCGAAATTCGTCTGCGAACCAGCCTCTCTGCCTCCGCGCACGAACTGGCGCGTCGGATGGGAGAGTGGTGGATGGGGTGGGAACTGGGGTGTGTCCGCATCGCCTGTTGGTGCAAGCCACGAGCGCCCGTCACTCCTGTCGCCACACCTGTCTGCGCACGTCGGCGAAGACTGCTCTCTGACAGACAGCAAAAGAAGCGCGCGCACGCTCCTTCGCAGATCGGTTATCTCAGAGCGCGTTGGTTTAGATTTATTTGTTTTTTTGTTGGGACTTTTGGAACCGTACTTTTTTTGGTAATTCCTTAAACTTTCTTATTTTTCTCCTGCTTCTTCTTCCTCTTCTCCTGCTTCTTCTTCTTCTTCTTCTTCTTCTTCTTCTTCTTCTTCTTCTTCACGTTATTGCTGGTTACGAGTACGAATTTGTGTCTTTTTTCTCCTACTTTCAAGAATTTTTCTTCCATACTATGTTGTACTTGGGTGTCCAAAGTCAAAGCAGGTCTGTCATACGAGTATGATGTATTGGAGAACCACAACTTTCTTTGACTCTTCTTTTGAATCTATTCGTGTGTTCATGCCATTGTAAAGTATAGTAGTAATTGTAGAGAAATCGCTAATATCTACGTTATTTATGTGCCATTACCTCTTGTGAATATTATCTTGAACAATACTTTTCAAAAAAAGTCACTAAAATCCTTAGTTATGAATTGGTCTATTGCTAAGATTTTGTTACGAATAATAGATATAAATACGTCGTTTTTACTAACCACTTTATTCGCAAGATGAAGAGTATTGGATGTTTTAGTTCTAATTAAAAGACACATATTCAAGTAAAATAACGCAATAATTTTGATGAATGCATAGTTTGTACATTCATAAATAGAAATATTTTGGTCTACTGTAAACGCCGTAATATTTCCTTTCTTAAAATTGCCAGAAATTATCCGCGTTGCCCCATGCACTCTCCGGACACACGAAATCTTTTCTGGAGCGCCGGTTTAAAGCGAGCGGGCGGTCCTCGGCCTCTGACCCCGCGTCCGCCCCAGGGACCGCTCCGCCGACGAGCAATAAAAGAGCCCGCCCGCGAGGGGAGCGTCTCCCCCTGGCGGGCGTTCGGGGAAGTTGTGACAGCGACACAGCGCGGCGCGGCGCTCCAGACGTAACTCTCTCTCCGCGGAGACCAGCTCTCCCTCGGGAGCCGGCAGACTCGCTTCGCTGCTCTTCTTTTTTTTTACGGAGTGTCGCAGGGATTATTTCTGGCTTTCAATTCGGTCGCCTCCTGCAACTTCCCTTTTATTGTCAGGACTATTATTTCGAACGTTGCAACTTTCTTGGGGGGTATTTTTGTCGATAAGCCCGCTTCTCTGGCAGTCTGACAATGCACTGCAGCCCCAGGGCTGCGGCGACTGCGCCACCGGGTAACAGAGTGACACGCGGCAGCCACCGAGTTGAACCGTGGCGCTTCCGCCGACCAGACTCGTCAGACAGAGGAACAATGGCGTTACTGCAGACCTCATGGGCGACAAGCCAGGGACCTTTGAAGATAGAAAGGGAGCAGGGGAGGCTCGCTATTACGGTCGGCGCTTAAAGGGGCCACGTTCTTCCAGGCACGTCCATTAATGTTGCTTGTCACGTTTCGTATTGGCAAAAGTATCGAGGCACACACACTTTTTCTAAAGTAATCTTCCTAAACATCATTCTAGGACTATAAACGATCCCGGGAGTTACCTCGTCGTATTTTCCTCCTCTCTTCATCGAAAACTGGTGTTTTATGCGGGTATTTCTTTCCTGATAATACCCAGACTATCAAGTGCAAAACGCAAAATGAAACGTCTGAAATTAGTATAGCAATGTTATTCTTCCATATACAACCATATTTAAGCGCAGTTTGTATCCCAATCCAAACCGAATTGAAACTCCGACCACATCGTAACCACACTGCTCCCCGCAGCAAATTGTGTGCATGCGTGCGGAACACGGGCCAGGGCGGCATGGGCGAGGCGGCGCAAACCACAGCGTTCATTAGCCACCGGGAGTCGCCGTGCAAACGACTGAGAACCACAGAGCGACGGCGCGCGAGCTCTCAGGAATGCGCTGCTGCAGCCAACATCCAGCGGCGCAACGGCGGCTTCTGGAATTTCCACTTCGTCTCTGTTGCATGTGCGCGATGCAAGAGTTTCGTCATGGTGTTTCTACGGCCCATGCGACCTTTAGATTGCCGTTTCGTTCATTCTCGTCTTTCTTTACGGAAAGTAGTTATTTCTGTTGGTGTAAAAAAATCGTTCGTAATATTTCAAATATTGGTATTTAGGACACGTCAATGTTATAAATATATACAAGATTTTGATTTGTAAAAACCAGGATCCTCTAATGAAAAGAAGTTACGAGTAGATTCCAAAACATTTCTATTTGTCCAGCCAAGAACCCTTTCGCGAAATGAAAATTAAATTATGGCAATACGTTTCTTTTCGACTAGTGGTAAACTGATGATATACTGAGGATTCGCCTAATTTAACTAACGTAATTTATGCTTCAAGATGCAATATAGAAAATACCATATTTTCTGACCTAATACTTTATTGAAACGGCATATTTTTGGATAGTGATTTCCTTGAAACACAATTACACTAAAAATAGTAAATAATTAACTGGTTACTTGAGTGAATTCCAACGAAAGAAAGCAGAAAAAAATCTAGATTTGATAAAAGATTCGCGAGAGTTGAATGGACAGCGGAAAAGCAAGAAGAACCCGGTGTAACAGCCGACGACAGCGTAACTCGTGCTGCTTGGCGGCGACCCAGATGTGGGGGCGGCGGAAGAGGCCAGCACCGTATTGTGGCCGAAGAAAGTAGTTGGGGCTTCCAGTGCCAACTTCTTTTCTTTCGTGGACATGACTAACGTCACATTTCAAGCGATCAGTTTCGTTTGGAACACAAAACTTTTATTTTCAAAAGTAGCATATTTTTTGTTTTGCAACCAGTGCTTTTATAGAAGAGAGGAACGGCTAATGTAATAAATTGAGAAACAGGAAAACAAAAATAGACACACTTAAATGATACATAATTTACGGACAACTTTAATTATAAATATATGTAGGAATAGGGAGAAGGGAAGTAGTCACACCCAAATTGTTTGTTTCAAAATTAATCTCTCACCTGTTAATTTATGCAAAAGTTATGTATTTCAAACGCATTAAAGAGTTAAAGAAACAATATTAACGATAAATGTACTTGAGATACTGTAAATTATATCAATTTTGTGAAGTAGACATCGTGATTACAAACCAAATACTCTTTCATGAATGTATTTGTAGAATGTACTTTAAATAAAATATGGTAATATTAAACTACGTATTATAAAAAGATGGCAAAGAAATTATACTATGTATTGCATGAAAAATGCAGCTTAATGAGGTTCTTGGCAAACACGTTTTGCCTCAACAGTTTCTAATGATAGAAACACGGCATACATTTTAAAAATTCCACTTCGGGTGCATTTTGACGCAGAAAATGAAGAGAAATTAATGCAATAACACTCACTGCACTCATTACAAGGTGTATTGCTCACACCGGTTAGGGAAATTGTGGTCAATTATTTCCGATATTCATCTTATTTGTACTGATTTGTTGGTTAAAGTAAATGTTAGTTAAAATAAATATGTTTATTATAAACGCAATGCCTATGCCCAGGTCGAATTAGGAATGCATAAGGGAATTAACGAGTAGTGGTTTATCATGAATATTAATGGTGGAACTGTGGAATGAAAAGTAGTACAAACTGGAATAACTCAAGACATTTTTCCGAAAATTCGCTTTTTATCCCCTAAATTACTCAACGATAGACTGAAATTCGAACTCCCAGGAAGTTGAACTCCTAGACGTTGAAAGCTAGCACGTTGCTCATCAAGTTACCAGTCGCCTCCATTGATAGATTGATTTGTTATTTTGTGTTCCCGGGCGTGTTAACTGCTGTGGTCAGTGGTCCTGCAGATGTAGCGGTTTTCGAGGTTGTGGAGGATTTCCTACCCCGTCGGAAAATGAGATTCGGCACAAACCTACATGACAGATTGCTCCCGTCAAGAAATATTTTTTACCGGCGTCCCAGCCCAAACAATTCCTAAACTTCCGACTGGTCTCTCCCTGTGCGTGGTAGTCGCCGCAATAATAAGGGTTGAATTGGAGAATAATGTATTGTGGTTGATGTACAGTGGGCGTCACGCGATGTAGCTCAGTCCGATCGTCTCCCGCCACCAAGAATAAAATCCCGGTCGATCCACGTAGAGTTCGCAGGTGGAATATTTATGATTACTTGAGGTTGTCTTGAAGTTCAGAGGTTTCTTCTACTTCTCAATTCTGCATTGCCCCTTATGAATCATACCGTACCTGCATTTTCAACCCCTCCCTCAATATTATTAATCCATTCCAGGATTCCGGTCCCTTCTTTCTAGGGAGGATGTGTCATTCCCCATCACCCGGTTGAACTACTTGGAAGCACGGCGGCTTGGATAGTGGGTTCGTTCGAATGTTGGCTTGGAGGTTGGCTCCGCGATCGGCGCTCCGGGAATGGGTCGAGGATTGGCTTGGGAATTGGCTCTTGGGTGGCTAGGGGGTTAATTCGCTGGCTTGGGGGTGGCTCGGGCAGTGGTTCGGTGGCGAAACTCGGGGGGGGCGGTGGCTTGGGGTTGCTTGAGGGCGACTTGAGGGCTGGCTTGCTGGGCTGGCTTGAGGGCTGGCTTATGGGGGGTGCTTATGTGGGGTGGCTATGGGGTGGCTTATGGGGGTGGCTTATGGGGGTGGCTTATGGGGGGTGGCTTTATGGGGGTGGCTTATGGGGGTGTGGCTTATGGGGGTGGCTTATGGGGTGGCTTATGGGGGTGGTTTGGGGGTGGCTTGAGGGGTGGCGTAATGGGGGTGGCTGGCTTTGAGCGTGGGGACTGTGGGCGGCATGTGGGGGAGCGTAGGGGCTTAGGTGGAAGCGTGGGGTGCCGTGGGGTGCCTGGGGGTGCCGTCGGTGCCGTGGGTGCGTCGGTGCCGTGGGGCCGTCGGGTCCGTGGGGTGCGTGGGGTGCCGTGGGGTGCCGTGGGTGCCGGGTGCCGTGGGTGCGTGGGTGTGCCGTGGGGTGCGTTTGGGGGGCGCGTGGGGGGCATGGGGACGCTTGAGGGGGGTCGTGGCGGAAGGCACGGGGGGCGCTCGAGGGGGGCTTGTAGGGGGGCTCGGGGTCGTCGTCCGCCGGCGCGACTGATGGAGTCGCGCCTCGGGTGGCGGGAAGTGGAGCGCGCCGCAGGTGCGACCCGATTCACGCGGCGAGCGCGGTAATTAAAACGCTATTTGCGGCAGCGCGTCGCGTCGTCACAGGGCCCTCTGCGATGCCCGTCACTCGGCCACGGCCCCCTCGCTGCTCGTTCGTACAACGATGCAGGGCGTTCGCGAAGCGCCCTCTCGACTTCCGGCATACGCACTTCTAGAGAAACTTGGGCTTTGAATGGGAGCACGCTTGAGCAGTGCTTTGTGTATTTTGAACGCAATCAACGGTCCTGTTTATCTTCCTTTTTTGATAGTATTTGTTTTTAAAGTATGATTTCTCTGTTTTCTTAATCAAAATCATCCTTATTAATTTTGTCATCAGTGATTGCGTTACCAGAGAATCGAATGAATTCGCGGGGTGAATACACAAGCATTCTTTCGATTGGTACATTTCACATGTAAAAAATTAAGTAATGTATTTACACAAATTCTAGTCTGACAAATACATACTTTTTGCACGGCATGATGTATTATTAATATATTTGTGCACAATACTACATTGAAGCTTGCTGAATTATTTTTGAAAGCCTTCTAATAAATCTCTTCATAACACTACATACCAATTGTTTCATTTGATTAAGAAGAAAACAAAATAGAAATTGACAAATACATATTTTTATACATCAGTGCAGTGTTTCGGGAACACTGTAGGGAAGTGTCATCGAAACGGTGATTACTCGAGGACTGAGAGTAGAAATCAGCCAAACCTGTGCGTGGCGTTTGCGGTTGCGTATCTCTGTGACTCCTGCGGGCTCCCGTGGCACGTGAGTATTTTCCGGCGTTTTCTGCTGAGACAACCTGAATCAATGTCGTAACAGTTTGCGAAATATAGGCGTTAAAAGTTCTCCTTTTTTTTTTTTTTTTTTGAATTTATGGAGTAGATGTGGTATACATTTTAATTCACCTTGACTAAGAAAAGTAATTGCGTAGGTAAAATACAATGAAGAATTGTAGTTTCAATTTTGTAGAGCTCATTAATTTTTTATTCAGTCATAGTTCCGCAATTAATTGATCCTGTCAGCGCGGCTACTTCACGATATCCCGAGGAGACTTCTACCCCTTCCGACACTGACAGATGACAGCAGATTTGAACCACAAGTCACATCGCCGACGCAACGTCACAGGTTTGGCAGCAGCCACGATCTTGAACTTGTCCTCTTCCAATATTCAAACCACGTCATCGGCACCTTCAAGCTCAGGGCATGGAGATGATACGACCTACAACGCATTTTCCTGCAAAATTAAAGCTTATTTTTCGTATTTTCGCATTTAAAGTAAGGGTAAATAAATAGGAAAGACGAAGATGTATGTGGAAGGGGACCATAAGATTTTGACCTATTCTGAGTCACGCCACGTGTAGACCATGTTGCGTACTGCTTGCTTAATGCTTCAGGAGTACCATGTAGTTCTAGACCTAGACCTAGACCTACACCTAGACATGGTACACCTGATGAATTCATCTCCATTCTTCTGGAGAATGGAGATTTGTTTTACAGTGTATCTCTTGTTTATTTTTAATAACAACAAGCAGAATACTTGAAAGAAACGACAAATTTCTTAGGGTTACACTCACATCCATTTATAATGCTACCTTCACTTGCACATGTGTTCATAATGACTACTTGTGCTACGCTTCGCACAATGAATCACACTCAACCAGTTCAACCTACGTTTACATTCTAAAATCAAATGTCACTTAGTACATCGAGTGCAACATTCTCATTGGTTGAACGGACTTCTATGCATCTTCATGAACTTGGCTTTTTACACCAAGCCTGATCAGCTAACCTCGCCGTGACGAGTCAGAGGGCGTCCGTGCGGGACGAATATTAACCGGACCTCGTTACACGACCTGAGCCCCACAGGACGAAGATCAAACTGGGCGAACCACGAAGTGGTTCCACGTCAAGGGTCCGTTTGAACCCTAACGGTTCTTCATTTCGAAAAAACGACAAAATTAAACGGATTAGAACGGATAGCCTTTCCGTTGGTTTCGAAAAAAAAGCGACGAAGTACTAGACCGAGTCCACTGTTTCCTGTGTTCAAAAAAAGCTCTCTGTGTTGAAAAGAAGCTCTATCTGCACGAAATGAGGAGACATAAACGGGACACTTTATGAGGTGCGGCTTCCGAGTACCGCGGGGAGGCGTGTCGCTGCGCGGTGGTGTCAACCGCAGGCGTCCGTTCCCACAGCCGCCGCCCACGGGCCGGCGCCGGCGAGGCAGCACGCGCGAGGCGAGGCGAGGCGATCGCCGACGAAGATGGTCCGAGGTGTGTTGGGGATCTCCGGGCCTCGAGGCGAACGACCTGCGGGATGCTGAAGTGATTTAGCTGTGGGAGGGGCTCGGATTCTGGATAGGGTCTGTGCGGTGGATACTCGTCGAACAATGGCGGCTTGATTGACTTTCCTCGCGCGATTAGTGAGAAGGGAATAACGAAGATTAACGCAAAGCTGAAGAATTAGTAAATGCTTACTGCAACTTCCATTCTTCTTTCCGAAGGAAGTTATTATCGAAGAGCGGCGTATGTGATAGCAGCAAGCCACATGTGGTTTGACTGACATAGCACATCCCCAATAGTCTTTTAGCTGTCACACACTCCGGCACTACGCGGAGGACACACCCCGGCAATCATGTGACCAGTCACATTATCTGCTGCGAATAGATTAGTTTTGCATGTACATGAAGAAAGAATGAATCACCTACCGCTCATTCTAAAGTGTAAGTTACTCTTCAGGTGTACAACCACGCAATGAATATAAAACCAAAACACCGAAAATATTAGATATCTTTCTTTAATAATGGCGAATCTATGCTGCGATTTATTATTCTGAATAATTAATTCATGACTTATGATAGATGCGATTAAATTTAAAAAAAACCGTTGTCTATGCGCTAAACTTGAAATAAATTGCCAGTTAAAAGCTTTATGCTCAACCTATGAAAGCACCAAGTTGAAGAAATTATTGAACACATTATTATGCAATAAATCCGATTCGTTTAATAAAATTGTTTGTGTATTCTACATTCTTGTTTATCGATGATGTTGGATTGCTATTATACTATTATTGTAATTATAATCAAGTACATCGCAGTTTTTTCGGAGATAATCGTAACATTCTCGATAGATATTCTGCATTCATACTAATAAACCATCTATTTGCTGTATCAACTCTTTTTATTAAGAAATCTAAACCAAAAAGATTTAAAAGACTTCAATTTACCCGAAACACGTTGTTTGTTAACTCTCCCAGACAGAATACCCAAGACAAACTTGCTATGAGCCATACCTTGTAGAGGACTCTCCTGCGGTTCATCCCCGTTTATCACGGAACACGCTGCACGTAAGTGATACAAGGAACTCCATCTCTGCAAAATGTCTGCCGCGGACGCAAGTCCAGAATCACAATGAGGCACACGTCGCCTTCTCGGGCTGTGTGTGCCCTTGCGGGACCTCGAACACGCGTCTCCACGTGCGAGAAATCAACAATTCTTCTTGAGTGCAATGAACGATCATTTAACAATGTTTTATTGCTCACTTCTTTCATGCGATAGGCAAATTATTTTCTTGCGTCGGATTTACATCGTTTTTCAATCTTCATAAAAATCTTCTGCAGGTTGCGCAGTACTTCATGTATTTGCATGAATTACCGGAGAAAGGTTATACTCTTAAATAAACCCTACATCCAATATACTCCTATACTTGCACAGTTTACTCCCACTGAAACGCATGTATCAATTTTAGGTTGCAATTAGATTTCGTTTGCAGTCACGGCGCCGGTTGTCAAGAAGGAACAAACTGTTTTCTTGTCAAGAGCGTCTGTGACAACAGTACGAATAAAGACAAAACACCATTGAACAACATTTGACATTCCGTACGTATCACGTGTAGTAGTTATTAGTATATTAGTATTACTAGTATTTTAGTATTACTTGAATTTTCGAAATATGCTGAACTCTGCGGAGTTGAATTTTCATACATTTACAATATGAAAAATGTGAAAAACGTATTGAAGATAATTCACTAAGGCAGATGATAGAATTTGATGTTTCAATTTGAATGTAAGAATAATATCATAATGAAAGAAAGTGGTGTGGTGAATAACATAAGGATATGCTGGCTACGAAATGCCGAACAACAAAATCCTTCAAAAAAGGAGGAAAATCATAGAAAACGTGAAGAAATGCGGGGGGCACATATTAGAAATTGTTTTTATCAGAACGATGGTGCTGATGCTTATTGATGATAAAGCATTCAGCTAGGAGCAAGACTTGGTTATTAAAGTCTCTCCCGAAATAAAAAAATTATCGTGAATTATGTTCAGTTACAGTTGGCATAATGCTGTAAATAAACGTAACAGTAAAAAAATACTATAAAATCCTAAAGAACGCAAATATCACATGACAAGCCACATCAGCCCCAACGAGCGTCTCATTACACATAAATGTTAATATCTCGAATTTGGTCTAAGTAATTGTCACATGTTACTCTCCAAACCTTTCATAAATATGAACAAGACAATTACGTAGTAAGCCACATTGCAGAGTAAAGCTACATTTTCACCAAAATCCTAATATTAATGTTTACAAATACTTGCTGTGTGGATCTGATGTTACTTCCCCCTAGCCCTTCAAATATTTCAACGGGATTTCGCGAAATCTTAGCAGTCCGTCAGTTTACTTCCTGAATGCTTTCGGTCCAAAATTCAGTGAACGAGTTCCCTTCCACAGAAATTTTTTTCTATCCCTGACGACGGCAGCGATGATTTTTATTTTCCGCCCCCGCCGCGCCCCGGGGCCGCGAGGAGCCCTGGGAACGTGGCCCCGGTGGCGCCGCCGGCGGCGAGGGCAAAAAGCGCAGCTGCGGGGCTGGCGAGAGGGGGCGGCGCGCGCCGGCCAGCGATCAGGTGCCGCGCACGGGAGACGCGCAGGCATCCGCCCCTCAAGCCGCCCCACGGAAGCGCCCGCCCCCCTGCGGCCTCGCGGGCGATAGACGTTTGGGATGCCGGGGTCTCAAGAGTGGTAGAACTGATTCGATAATGGTCTAACGTCTTATGTATCCGACACTGGTATTTTTTGCGATTTCAGGCATGGGGAACAAGTTTACGAGCTTTGTATTTTAATTATTCAATACCGACATCTAAGTCTTAAATCTGCATTGCAGACTCCCCATGACACCCACATGATAATCTGTCCAATAAAACTATTTTAGTGATATATTCAAATAATTTACAAACGGAGATTATTCAATAATTTCAATTTTATGCAAGTACATTAGAGTCATTTCGAAAAGTAATGCTCTTGGACTCTGAAATTATCATCGTGTTCGTAAGTTCAGGATATAACAAGACATTTCCAGAATGATATAATACAATTTACGTGTGTCGTCTTATTATTTGCATATCAAATCAGATATGTCGATAAATACATTTGAGGAGTGCATTTTAAAATTTAGAATTGGCCATGCATTGAACAGATAACGGTTTCCAGCAGTGGCGTTTCGGTTCAAAATAAGTAGACAAATACCGTCATCTACCTTCATGGACACATAGCATAAGGTTTCCTTAACTACGCGAGTAGAGCAGAATCGTATGAAGCGTTATCGCTTAGAACTTAACGCTCAACGCGTAGACGGACGAGGGGGGATCGAGCGGCAGGTGGGCGAGTGCGGAAGCGCTGGGCGACGTGTTTACGTGGCGCGCGCGCGTTGCCCCACGTTGGGCGCCAACCGCTCGGGCGCGCCGCGTACGCGTGACGCTCGCCGCGTGCCGAGCGCGCCGCCCTGACAAACGAGCGTCGCCCGGTCGTGTGCCGCACCTGCGCCCCGCCCCGCCACCTTCTCCCTATCTATCCGCCTCTTCCCGCCCCTTCCCCTCCGTCGCAAGTGCTCAGCGAATTGCGACAGTTGCTTCGTATTGTTAGAATCAAACAAATACGGGTAGTGATTTATACTGACGTGGGACAGGCAATTACAGTAATTTTGATGGTGGAATTTATCCTTTTGTGTGTACACTATTTTTATAAACTAATTACCTTCTTCGTTCTGTATTATAAATAAAGTTGTCCAACCTATCCCACTTTAATAATCACCTATAAAGTTGTATTTGAGTGTAAAGTTGACTGTGACAGTGTGAATTGGCATTGAAATACATCGATTAAACCACACATTTTTTAGTAGTATTAAGAGAGAAAATATTTTAAAATGCATCCTTTATTTTTTTCAGAACATACAAGACGTAATTGTTCATCCCAATACAATCATAAATACACAATCGGCTGAGCCATACTTATCCAAGAATATCAAAACTCGCATTAAGAATTGCGAGTAATGTAGGAAATAATGAAATAACTGACTTAAACAATCCATACGACAGGGTAACAAAGTATATTTTGATGGAAGAAAGTATACTTATATCTACCTGGTTTCACACTGCTAATATAGAAGTGTGAGAAATATGCCTCAGAAGAAGGTCACAAAATGATGGCGGAAACTCGACCGACTGTCACGCGACTCATTCCGGACAGCCAAATATCAAATGATTCCGGCCGCGGAAGCCAAGTAATCTATACTTCATCTACCCACTATATTGAATAAGGGTATAAGCAATTGAGCAATTAAATATTAGTACATCGTGAGGTGTATGTTCATTAGTGTGCATATGACCTATGTACTGTGACTAAAAGTACATAACAATCTGGATATTATTAATGTGTAAATTGATCTTCCCTCAAAAAATTCTTCACAAATTCCCTATTATAATCTACTTATTTTTCAACGCCTTCTCACACTGTGACATGACAATTATCCCACGGACGTTTTTTTATATTCATACCTTCAAAACCTACCACATAAGCATTGTTCTTTAACATTGTGGCTGAGACATAACCATTTCAACCATCGCCTCCCACATCACAACCGTGGTTAATGCTCCACGACACCACCTCGGGGCAGTGGTCAGTCGTACCGGCATGCCACACGAGTATAACTCCTACCAAGTTTACGTTTGGAGCCGCTTGTCTTCCCCTACGCCTAACGCTTGGCGCGCGCCGCGTCCTGATAGCCGAAGGGACAGGCACGCGCTATTCCCGGGGCGGTCAGCACCGCGTCGCGCAACGGAGCGAAACCTGCAGACGGACGCCCGAAACGATCCGTAACTGCCGCTAAGGGCTTTCCTTTGTAGTCGCTCTGGAGCAACAGATAAATTTCTCGGGCGCTGCGATTTGAGATCAAGAAAGAAACAAGACCTTTTTTTTATTCCGCGGGTTCAATGATCTTGTTCAAGCCTTGGTTATTTATTGAAACATTTGATATCGAGGCAATTACAACGATAATTGTGTAAGTTCATTACATTATCTTAGTTGGGAACAATATTTGAAGAACAGAAAAAGATTCTTGATTTCTTCACGAGGTCATGAAAGTGATGCCAACCAAATATGAAAATATTGGTTGTAATTGTGGTAGAGTCGCAAACGAATGACACGGACTTTTAGAGATGGAAAGGCAAAGTTAGAAACATTACGTGATCATTTCCGCTTTCGAAAAAAACGAAATGAAAAGGAAGGAAAATCAATTAGAACACAAATGCCTCACAAAAAACAACTCATTCAGAGCATTTTAGAAACAAAATATAGAAGAGACGAATGAAAGGATCTTGGTAAGAAATCGGAATAAGTCCGGCTTCGTATTATTAACCACGGGCCAGGGCTAAATGTTGAGTATACGTATGTGCCATCGGGCAAAATACACGAATGAGAATCAGCAAATGACTGTTCAACTCTAGTATTCAAGATGAAAAACATGAATATAATAAAGAATGGATGAATGAGCTGTTAAGAGATTTCTCAGAAAAGGAACGACCATTTTGCGATAACCAATGTGCACATCAACTCATATTTTCCCTTTCCAATCATCCCGTGTGAAGGGAAAATTAATAAGACAACCAAACTTGTAGCGTAAGATTTTACGTCAGAGCTTACTATAATGCACGAATGACTATTTGAATGACTATTTTGAGCAGTTTGAAGCAAGTATGAACAAGATCGATGCAAGTCATGCTTGTGTCCTAATGAGTCAACACATGCGCGCCACTTCATGGGAGCAGCAACAGCAACAACGTCCTGCGTGGGCCTGCGCGTCGAGGAATTCGGGACCGCGCGAAGGACTCGAGCGCGGGCTCGAGCGCAAGTTCGAACTTGCTTCGCGCCGCCGTGGGAACTCAGCGCGGAGCAGGCGCGAGCGCGGGCGCGGGCGCGGGCGTGGCCGGGTCCCCGCCCACCAGCGCCCGCTCGCTCCCCGCCGCCGCACGCCTCGCGCCGGAATGCCGACGACCCCCAGACCTCGTTACTAGACGCGCGCCTCCGCGGCCGCGACCTTCGGGGCGCCCGGAGTGCATACGGCGCCGCGCCGTGGTACAAGGACAGCGTCCGTGGACCGAAGAGTGCGAAGGTTTTTTTAAAATTAAATTGTTTGTTGAAGTACAATGATCAGTTTACAATAAAAACTGTGCAATTGTTTGATAACTTAATCTAATTAATTTAATCTAGGTTAAAATTGTACTTAATTAATCTTAATATAGGGAGAGGAAACAAAAGCACCTCAGGAGAATTATTCAATGTTTGCAAATATCTGGAGGAAAGAATGGAGCGGGAATCAGTTCTTAATTCTAGTTTTGTATCTGGGATCTTTTCCCGAGTCTGTATTGAGTTGATGCCTTTATGAAAGATAAGTTTGTATAAAAGTTGTTTGATAGGAATGCTATTTGGTGTGTTATTTCATTTATGTTTAGATCGTTATGAAGTTGTTTATTACTAATGAAGTATGCTGCTCTTGTTATTGATCTTAAATATTTGTTTTGAAACACTTGCAATTTGTTGACATTGGTTTTGGCGGCATTGGTCCAGATCGGGCATGCGTATAATAGTATTGGGCGAATGAGTGACTTGTTTAGCATTAGTGCATTTGACAGTGAGAGGTGGTTGTATGAGTTTAGTAGAGGTCTTAATTGGATGAGTTTGATTTTGGCCTGTTGTGCTTTTATCTCAATATGTTGTTTAGTGCGAAGGGTATTCAGAAAGTTCCCTGGATTCCCTTACTGTCGCCAAACTAGCGATAACGCAACGTTCACGTTCTTGTGGTAGGGAGCTGGGCATGTTCGTAAGTTGCCAAAATTGGCCTGGGCATGTTTCAGTGCGCGGTGGTGTCTCTGTTCCGAGTCACGTGGAGGTGAGTGGTAGATCGTCGGCGTTCGGAGGTGAGTGGTAGAGCATGCTGCACGAGTTCGAACCGCATCATGTGCATATTGGGAAAATCAGATTGAGAGAAGGAACAGCTACTTTGCGGTGACTATTGGTTTTAATTTCAGGAATTTCACGTGTTTAACTATACAGACAAAATGCCCCAATGAGGGCTGTGTATCTCAAAATGTTTTTCGCTTTAACTGTCCAATTTTTCTTACCGGTTCTTCTAACGGCCAATCATACACTGTGACTCATCTATCTTAGGTGGCGGTATACTACATCGATCGCTGTGACGCATGTGATTTTGACATAGCTTTTAGATTTTTGCAATATTTGGCGCTTTTTGGAACTCTGTTGGGACATAATTTTACTCGTGAAATAGTCGTATTAAATAGTACTTGTGTTTTGGAAATGCTCAGATGCCCTTATCGCTTTGCCAGTCGGGAATTTATTGACAATTTCCAAAGCACTCGTGGTATTACATATGTTAAAGCAGTAAATAAAACCGCAATTTACGTCTGTTTGAGTCTTGGGTGTTCACCTACGACACGGAGACGAAATTGTAGTCATCGGAAAGGCACACTCCAGTGTTACCCCCCCCCCCCAAAAAAATACACATCGTCAGATCCAGAGACAAAGTAATGACTATTATCTTCTTTGATATCGACAGTTCGGTGCACAATGAGTTGGTGCACTAACCACCTGGATAATGTTACTGAACATTTTTATGTCAACGTTTTGCAGAGCTTGCGCGTTGCGGTTCGACCGACGGGACGGACCAAATTGCACGGAGAGTCTGCTACACAACGCGCCCAACCACACATTACTTGTTGTGCAGAAATTCCCCGCCCCGAACACTCATGTCTTCCCTAAACCACTGTATTCCCCGGATTTTGCTCCCGGTGACAATTTCTATGTTGGATGTTCCCTACTCTGAAAGTTGGCCTTAAAGGGAGACGTTTTGCAAACTTGGAGAACACGAAATCGAACGCGACGGCTCAGAGCCGACAGGTGCCAAAAGAAGACTTCTACCGCTGCTTCCAACAATGACATGAACGATGGAGCAAGAGTATGGGTGCGCAAGGGTCCTACTTCGAAGGTGATTACGTTATCATTGCCATAGGTTATAAGATTAATATGTTGAACCACCTTTCCGCGAACGCCCCTTTATTTCTAGTACAGTGGCCTACGATGCGTGTACACCCACGTAAGTACCGTTTCTTTCTAACGTCAGCTTGTGCAGCTCTGTAATAATTGTGTGGCTGTAGTGTCACAATTCCGCGCATGTACACTGTGGTTCATTGTCTTTCCACTGCCATTTTAGCCGGATTGTGTTATGTGTTCATGTCTCATTGGGCGTTCAAAATATTGAAGACAATTCCTGGGCCAGCCGACTGTAAAGTACATTCAGCGGTTGTAAAGTGCATTCAGCGGTGCTTGAACGCAAACAATGTTAATCCAGCATAAATTCATCGTCAACTTGAAGAGATTTATGGTGAAAATGTAGTAAGTGATGTAATAGTGAGAAAGTGGGATAGACATTTCCATGATGGACGCACCAATTATCATTGCGAAGAATGGAGCACCTCATTCTGCTAGGGTCACTCAAAACTTTTTTTAACAATTCGGTTAGGAACAGTTGTATCTCACTAAATTACTTCAATGTGTCACAGCACTTTGTCAGTGGCTTGCGAACCTCTAGAAAAATCGAAGAAAGTAAATATCGCAATTTTACGTACTAGCAAGGATATTGTTTTTACAGGCAGCAGGGAAACTGTACATGAAAATTTTATGTGAAATGATAAAAAAATTGTATGTTAAATATATTTCATTGTTTCGTACCCAGTTGAGTTACGTATTTTGAATCACAAATTGAAGATTTAGTCTTTATTATGCCATAGAAAGAAGGGTTAGAAGAATAAGCTCACATTTTTGTAACACGTATTTCATTGATTACATTAGAATTATTGTATATCAATATCATAATAGCCAATAGGAAATCACACAAACTCACAGCATCCCGCAAGGTAGTGCAATGATAATTAAAATCTGGAGAACATTTATTAAGAATAGCAAACGCCCCATGTCAGACGTGAAAACGAAACAAAATGTAAATTTTAAAACCAAAGAAACTTTCTCAAATGGTGTGATTGTGCGCAGAAGTGTACGTATAAATAGTAAGTTTTTACAAGGTGAAGTATTACAGGAATCGACAGTACTATAGATCTTCTGGGCATTGGCATATCAAATTTCTCACCACTTTTGTGAAACTGCGCATTCGCAGAAGATCGATATTGCAGTCGATTATTGTAAGCCAGCGCCGCGAAAAACCACGTAATTTGAAAAAAATGTAAATGAAAAGCATGGGGTGGAAACGAAGGTCCTCGACAAGAGAGACAAAAGACTGCAGATGAGCGCCCAGGAAGGGGCACAGGGTGCTCTGGACAGATCGACCGTGAAGCCCGAGAGCACCAACGGTCACCGAACGCCGCCACCTTCCCCTCCCCATCACCATCACCTCCTCAGCGGCTTCCCAGAACGCCCGCGGTCCATAGGGCACGAGCGCGCCCGCGCGAAACGGCCGCCGACGTTCCAGGAGCGGCTCCTGTCGGCGGTTCGCGGTCGACGGCCCCGCGGGCCCTCCGCCTCCTCACGTGCCCCGCGGAAATCCATCCGTCGCACGGCGTCCGCGGTCGGCGGCGGCGGCGGCGGCGCGCAAGAAGTCGCGGTCGGCTCGATTGNCTCCTCTCGCCCGCCCTCGTCTCGCCCGCCCGTCTCGCTCGCCTTCTCGCTCGCCTTCTCGCTCCCTAGTCCGCCCGCCCGCTCGGCCCCGATGTTCCCGGCGCGGCGTCGCGTGTGGCGAACGCCGATTGGCGACGCCCCTCAGGTCAGCAGCCGCGAGCGCGCGCCCCCGCACCGCACGAGCGTGAATCACCCGCGACGGCGAGGACGGCCGATGGCAGCGGCCGACGCTGCGTTTTACGGCCACGTCGGCGCTGGGGACGGTGTGGAGTCGAGACTCTCGATCCCTCGCATGTCACAGAGGCAGGATTAAGTTGTCAAGCTATAATTTCTACTGATAGATCCGCTTGGGTCTTGCCTAAGATGCTGTATACGTTAGAAGACTGTAGGTTTTCTTTGAAGTAAACTTTACAATCGTTGAAGTAATTATAATAGACGTCACTTTAAAAATATATTAATTAACTTCAACAATGAAATGTTTTACTATGACTTGCATTAAATGACAAGTAAAATAAAGTAGTCGCTCTACCCCTTCGCACATTTTCTAGATAAGCCTTCATTTATATTTTGTATTTATATTTAGCCATTATATGTCCCAATTAGCCTCTGCGCCGGTAGATAGCGGAGTTCCTAGTCTGTTACCAAACCAGGAACCCGCAATGTCTTGAATTCGCTTAACCTTCGTGGCTTTACATAGCTAACGAATACAGCTAATGACGCCGGATTTGTGGTGGTGATCATTCAGAAGAACTATCCCAGCATTTGCCTGGAAAGCAGAGGAAAGCGACGAAAACCGTAGTCAGAATGGTCGGGAATACGAATTCGGGTCTCCCCAATGCGACGTCAGCGCGATACGACCTGAGCCACATCACTTGGTACGCCTTCATTACAATTGCATAAATATAAACGAGAAAAAATATTGTGTAATATATGTGATTCAAATACCTTATGCAATGTGCAATTCAGTGCCACTACGACCATTCTCTTTGTCCCGGTATTCTCTTTATAGAGACTAGACAGCCGATGGCAAATTGCCACGTCCACAGATCTGCGTTCCCACATAATTTATATGCACGGTCGAAATGCTCTGCACGAATTTTGCAGACACGCA
Organism: Gryllus bimaculatus; assembly: GCA_017312745.1. Taxonomy (NCBI): domain Eukaryota; kingdom Metazoa; phylum Arthropoda; class Insecta; order Orthoptera; family Gryllidae; genus Gryllus; species Gryllus bimaculatus. The sequence goes on from BOPP01000029.1 coordinate 7,965,190, forward strand.
GTCTTGGCAGCGATTCGCTTGTATGAATGAAGCAACATCCACGTCCTCTATAACTTCTTCAAAAGTGCGAATTGTTACAGGGGTACATTTGGGAGTGTTTGTCATTCATTGTTGGTTTACTCAGCAAAGCGTGCGTGCAATATTCTTGCTTATGAATTCTAAAACTGACTTTGCCAGGTGCATACAGACGAGAAATTAATAGCGGAGTCATATGCAGTAACGGACGCAGAATTAAATACGCATCCTTGAGCCACATCACACGGCAAGTACCGAGAGATATAGGTCAGCCGAGGAGCCGCATAACGATGCGTATAGCTGAGCGCTTTTTCTAGTCGCGGGCAGCCCCACTTCTGCGTGTCAAGGCGTCAGCGGGACGTCTGGCGCGGAAGCCACGGTCCACGGAATGTTCTGGTCGTTAGCGGCGTGGGTGCGCCTGGCACGGGACGCGGCGTGCCGCGCCACGCACCAGACGCTGCATGTGGGGTAATCGGCCGTCCCACATGCTACCCACGCGCTACCCACCTACCATCCGCATTCTGGCAAAAGTGGATCAACAGGTACCAGAGACCTACTCAGGATATTCTTTCTGGTGAAGGGGCTGCAGTTATAATGTCGAGGAGAGTTGATGTTTTGTTATAAAGCATTTTTAATGTGCGCCGAATTTAAAATGTATTTTTATTTGTTGACATAGTTAATATTTATAACGCAAATGAAGGACTTGAGGCAATATCAGGACAAGCCAAACAGGTTCAAGAACTCTCCCGCTATTAGTAATACAACTCCTTCGTTCTGAATACCCTTATTTTAATCGATATGATTTTCATCTCTTTACTGCCCCAAACACTTCAAATATTTGAATAAGACATACAGCAACGAGATAAGCCACATATAGACCAAAATAGATATTTTAACATTTACTAATAGCGGAAGAATTGCTGAGGTTGGTGTGGTTTGTGTTATTGCCTCAAGCCCTTTCTATATTATTACTCACTTATCTTGTTATCAATAATTAATTTATTATATCAAATATAGAAGTTATACATTACACACAGTTCACGTATCTCTCTTTGAATGACCTCCTTATCACTAACTATTCTATTAAATATTTTTTGAAAGTGGTCAGGCGAAAGTGCGAGCTAAATGGCCTGAGCCTCGCCCCCAATAACGACATTTATTTGTTTATTTAGTTCTCTTTCATCATCATCATAACGAGTGATGAATACAGAATAAAAATAAGCACTGACATTCCTTTTAATTCCGATAGACAAATATCTAATAAAAATCAAACAGGATCAACGACATCGAATGCGTGTAGCAGTCCGCTGAACAACGCATATGCCCAGCGGCAACTGATAGTTATGAGGGGGGTTCAGCGGACAGCGAAATATTTTTTTTTTGTAAATAGTTCAGATATAGAACCTGCGTTGTTTAATTAGATTAGCATCATGCAACACCTAATTAAATGGACTAATTCATCAATTAATATAGCGCAAGTCATTTTTATAAAACGTAATAAACATTTGTCGATTTTTGAACATTTGACGACCATGTACTATGTATTACATGTACCACGTATTACACGAGAGTGCGGGTTTCCATTCGTCACTCTACAGTTCTTTTCGTTTGTTGACATACGACGCGTGAGGTCTCCTTGTTGGGCGCGTGGGCGTTCCTGGCACCGCCTGCGAAGCGCCGGTCGCCGAATGTCGCGTGTCCACACACGACGACCCGGGCGTCGGGCGCCGCATGTGGGGCAGTCGGCCCACCCACGCACAGCGCACGTGCTGCCCACGTTGAGACGCGTCCACCTTAGACTTCTAGTAAGGGGAATTCCCTGGTGAAAAGGGACTAGACGCACCAAATCCACTATTTACTCTTCTGTCTACTAGTATAGTATGTTATGGTATGATATGATACGGCATGCATTCCTGTTTTTCGTCCATATACTTGTTTACACCTATCGGTGTGTTATGGGATGTGTTAAGGACCCCCCCCTGCGGCTGAGACCTGATTTCCAAGAACACCCACCTTAATTACATGCTTATTACCTGTCCATTGTACTGGTGTAGCCCTAATGGTCATGTACGAGTTCTTTGCTCAAACAAGCGTAACTAGAACCGATCATAGTATCCAGTTTAGAGGAAAGAATCCACTCAAGGAAATAAATTATTATGCATCTACAACAGATAATACTAACACTACATTCCTCAGCTCATTACGTCGGGCACAGTTGATATTTACAACATTCACGCAATTTCGTCGAGGAAAGAAAGGAATTTATAATAAGGATTCGGATACATGGGTGATAAATGGTGTAACAGAAAAGCATATCAAGTCACAATACAAAAGAGAACATCCAAGTATTAAGTGAGTTTCGAACCCACAGCCATGGTGGTCCACAATTAGAGGCAAATGACCGATGCAACTGTACCACCAGGTAGGTTGATCTTCCCTCTACTACTACTTCAGCAATTATGCATTCAGTTTGAATGAGCGTGCTTCCAGAGTTATCAAAAAGACACGTCAACGTAATTTGACTTGCGAATTTACGGAAGCTTGTCGTGGTGATAAAAGAACAAAATACGTCTTATGCAATTACCAGAACAAATAATCAAATAACATACTATAGATGCGAAACGGTCACACTATTTGCAAAGAAATGATCAAAGCTGAAATAAAATTAAATGTATTACAACTCTTAAGTTGAAAATTGAAATTCCGGCTGTTCCATAAATTCCCGCTCTTCCATAAATAATGATCTTATTTTCACTTTCTTTTGACGAATTGATAAATTTGATTTATAGGAACATTTTACTCCTTCAATGATTGACACAGTTTGATACGTGTATATGCAATCCGTCATAGACATTGTTTATTATACAAAATTAATAGGATTTTTAAGAGTCTGGTATAATTGAAAGTAGTTATTCATCTAGCTGTATGTTCATGAACATAACTTATCAACTGATTCCAAAAAATCCTTTTTTTCAATTTTGTTATAAACGGAAATCAAACTTTATTGTATGCTACTAAAGAATATTCCAAGAAAATTGTATGCCAAGAAAATGAGTATATGTGCTATCTTTACAGATTAAAAATGACCTTATTCAAAAATAAATAAATATTTCTGGAATTTGATGAGTTTGGCAAACAAATATAGAACAAACTATTAATATTCCAAATTTTCTAGGTCAAAGGAAAAACAAATATGTGAATAATTAAAAATTATTTCAAAGACTGGGAATTTGGTCTCGAATACACTGCAATGAAAGTCATTGATCATTCGTCGTCTAATTTCCATCAATAAAGAGGATTGAAGATACTTTATTATCCCCGGCGAGGATATCATAAGTACATAGGTCGCACAACACCAGCGCACGTGGGCGGTGGGTACTCACCGGCAGCAGCGGGGGGCCGCGTCACCCAGACGCGGTCCATCACACCGAGCGCGCGAGGGGGCCGGCGTGCGGCCGGATCACCTGCCGCACACAAACACTCGGCTGTTGCAGCGCCTCACCCACACCTCTCGCACTCCAGACCACAACACTGCTTGTAGCAGCGCCTCACCCACACCTCTCCGCACTCAGCCACCACAAACAACTCGCTTGTAGCAGCCGCCACACCCACACCTCTCGCACTCAGTCCACCACAAACACCGCTGTAGCAGCGCCTCACCCACAACCTCTCGCACTCACACCACAAACACTCGCTGTAGCAGCGCCACACCCACACCTCTCGCACTCAGCACCAAAAACACTCGCTGTAGCAGCGCCTCACCCACACCTCTCACACTCAGTACCACAAGCACTCGCTGTAGCAGCGCCTCACCCACACCTCTCGCAATCATTACCACAAACACTCGCTGTAGCAGCGCCTCACTCACACTTCTAGCACTCAGTACCACAAACACTTGCTGTAGCAGCGCCTCACCCACACCTCTCGCGCTCAGTACCACAAACACTCGCTGTAGCAGCGCCTCACTCACACCTCTAGCACTCAGTACCACAAACACTCGCTGAAGCAGCGCCTCACCCACACCTCTCGCACTCAGTACCACAAACCACTCGCTGTAGACAGCGCCTACCCACACCTCTCGCACCTTAGCACCAAAAAACACCTCGCTGTAGGCAGCGCCTTACCCACTACCTCTCGCACTCAGCACCAAAAAAACACTCGCTGTACAGCCAGCACGTTACCCACACCCTCTCGCACTCAGACCACCACAAACAACTCGCTGTAGCAGCGCCTCACCCACACCTCTCGCCACTCAGCACCACAAACACCGCTGTAGCAGCGCCTCACCCACACCTCTCGCACTCACGTACCACAAAACACTCGCTGTAGCAGCGCCTCACCCACACCTCTCGCACTCAGCACCACAAACACCAATTAGCGCGCGGAGCCAACTCCATTAAAACACTTGCAACTGTAATATACTTTTCTCAGCCTCAGCGCTTATCGTGCCTCTGCATAACCGCGAGTGCGAGGAGAAAAGAATATTGATCTTGATCATGTTGTTGGAAGTGATGATAGTAGTGATGATGAAAAGAAGGATGACGCAAATAAAATGAACAAAATTGAATTAGTAGATGGTGAAATGAGGGGAAGTGGAAAATGCAGGACTTGTGCCACGAATCGTGTTAACAACCGCAAATTTTGTATGCATATATTTGTTTCAGAAATACAATCTCGAGAATGAGGTGATGGTTAATGTTTCCGTAGCATATCTTGATCCATACCCAACGTTTCACTAATCTAGTCCGAGTTCTGTAGTTTTTGGAAATATCTAATTATCTTCAATAGTTGGCACGCTCATATATACCTAATTAATACTGACGAACAATACCAGTAACTGCAAAGCGATTGTATAATGTTATAAGTAAATACCTAGAGAACAAAATAGAGAAAAATAAAATCACACCCCACATAATTTTATAATTTATTAAACGAATGAACTATTATAAATATACAAAATTATATTTAAACCTAAATTTATTTTTTCAACTTATAGAAAATTATAAAATTATACGTAAAATTAACGATATATACTACATATTAAGTAATTATTATGTGCTTTACCTCTAAAGAAAGCGTGCTATTTAAAATATTTTATTAATGAGAAATATAATTGTTAAGATTTTGCCTACATTGATCACTAAGATTGTTTCAGGGTGTACAAAAAATACACCAATGAATGGGTGTAAACACAATAATGGAAAATATATTTCACATCGCTATTCTCATATATACCCGTACTTATTGTTTGATTCTGGCTATCTGAGTTGATTTATAGTGTAATGTATAAGGCAAGATTTTTATGCAAATGCAGGTTTTGATTTAAGCTTCATAAAACTTCCACACTTAGTAAATATATCATTTTTTACTAACTCCTTTTAAAAATACATACTTTTCGATGCATGTTTAGGCATTTTTTCAATTAATACCACGTATTTAGACTTCTGTATTTAGAATATTGAGTACTTGTTCATACTATTTTTTACAAAATTGGTACACGTTAAAATTGACGCTTACATTGTAGTAGCATATTGTTCTAACATCCTGACAGCTCCTAGCAGTTGTCTTTACGTATTGTTTTACAGAATATTAACCCTCTAAACGTGCTAAGATTTCTGAAACGAGTACACGTGCCGTGAGCAACAATTGCGAAATGGATAAGTGCAAAGCGATTATGTCACAAAAGATCATGTACACTGTTGTTTGTGAAAATTGTGTCACCCGGAAGGAATGATAGGAATCACATAAAAAATCGGTGGATTATGGAACAGTGTATCCATAAGAAGTACTTAAATTAGTAAAAATATGGCATGCACGTTGACCTAATAGCGGCCTTCTTTGTGCGACAAGATAGCTCTGTGTTATGCCACACCCAGTCGGTGTAGAGCCTTCAAACAACGTGGAAACGTGCAAGCAAGGGCCGGTATGCCTGGTCAACGCCAAATGGCGCAATGTCAGCATCTGAGTGGGTTCAAAAGGGGCATAATGATCGATTTCCAGGAAACAGGTTTGTGGTACCGTGACATTGCGGTTGGAAAGGTGCGTACTGCTACGACAGTGATGCATGTGTGGAACCAGTGGATAGAGGAGGGTCGGGCACAGTGACAAGCGGCTCCTGGAACATCCATCGTGTTCTCAGAGCGAGATCACCGCCATCTTGACCGCATGGCTGTAACTGACAGAACGACATCGTCCACAGCATTGGCTCGACATCGGAGCACTGCCACGCTTCAATTTGTGGTGCAGCGATGGCCGCGTACGAGTGTGGTCATGTTGGCGTCGACGGTTCGACGCCGTCTGCAGGGGGCTGGACTGGTGCCACGCATACCTCTGCGTCGGATTCCGTTGACTAGAAACCACCAACCCATCAGAGAGCAGTGGGCACGTGAACGTGTTTACTGGTGTGCTGAGTGGCAAAATCTAGTGTTTTTGGACGAGTCCCGCTTCAATTTGTGGTACAGCGATGGTCGCGTACGTGTTCCAGCCTGCATTGTTCTGCGCCCTAGCGGACAAACACCAAGTACCGTTTTCTGCGAAGAGCGACAAGTACCACTGCTTCCCTAGCCTCCACGTTCACTTGCCATGTCGCCCATCAAACATGTCTGGAATATGATCGACAACGTGTTCGTTCTGGTCCTTCTGCAGCCACAGTCAATGTTTTGTGGTCTCGCATAGGAATCACGTGGCAATGTGTTTCCCAGCAACATATTCAGGCTCTCTTTGAATCCATGCCTTGACTAGAAGCTCTAATGGCAGCGCGTGGCAGCTTCACACCGTATAAAATACTCAAAGACAAATTACAAGTACAGTTCAGTATTTGCATATTGTGATATTCCTAATCTGTGGAATAAATTTAGTTGGAATAGGACGCCTCCCTCCTGGTATTTTTACTAACACTGATATAGATACAAGAAGCCGTAACTCAATATCACTTCATAACTGACAATGGGATGGGAAAATAATCAAAAGCAGATTCTCAGTCTGCTTGTGTCGTATAAAGTATAAAATAAAATGTTAAAAATTATGTCTGTAAAGAATTAAATTTTTTTATTTAATCACATTTTGTAAAATTGCACAGAGGAATTTATTCAGCAAATCTACCTCCGTAGAGTCGTTGAAAATTGTTGAAGACATTAAAATGTCTTTCGAATTAGTGTGTGGAGGTGTGAGTGTGCCTGCCTTGGAAGAATTATATGAAGCGTTTAATTCAAATTCTGATTTGAAATGTATCCATATTCTAAAAAAAAATATTTGTGGTACAAAAATTAGAAAATGCAAAATTTGACTCCACGTTGACTCATATAACATCTTGAAGAATGCTCCTATTACGCCTCGTATCATAGAAATAGAATGCTTTTTCTGCATAAAGAAAAATTATTTCCTGACAAAAGGATGAATTTGATAGTAAAATTTTGTTCAAAAAAACTTAATTCTTCACTGTTACAAAAGACAATAAAACAAAAAATATAAAAAAAGAAAATTTGATTGTGCACAATTGTCAATTTTACCCTTAAACGTGCATGTTTGCATGCATATTTTAGCATTTGATAGTGCATGGAAATCCTCCACAGTAAAATAACACCCATTAAAAACCTTTTCTTCACTACAATCGCAGGAAGAAAACTATTACTTCTCTTCGGGAATCTACCAGATGCATTAGAATTTCCGGTTTGTCACCAGTGACTTGTTTCCCTCCCATCAATACAATCATCTCAAAGCTGCCCCAGAAAGAAGAAAAAAAACGTCCATTCACAACGTCCTCGAATTTCCTCATAAACATAAAAGCGACACTCTAAAGCATCAACATGAAATTCTCATTCAGATTTCGTTGAAAGTCCCCCATGCGCGGAGTGACACAAATGTCTCCCCCGCTCTGCAGATTGGCCGATTGCCATGAGCCGCGTGTGCAGAGGGCGTTCCTGGAAACGGTGACGACACGACACGAAACAGAAGGTCGCGCAGATCCCATCTATCGGAGGAGACGGGCGTGGCTGCGGCGGATGAGCTACTTTCAGGGGGAGAGTACAGACCTGCGTGAACCAAAGTGAGAAAACCATCTTCTTGGAGCCGAGTAAATACTTTTTTATCGCACTGTATTAACATGTTATGCACTTCTTTATATCGTAATTTTGAAAAGGTAAGAGATTGTGTTATATTTACTGCATACTGGCAACATTAATGACAGACATTTTATCTCTAAATTTAAACAGAGTTTTGCTCGGAAAGTGTCAGACAGAGTTTGAATATTTGTATGGCTATTTTTAAAACTGCTGACGACAGTTTAATTTTGTGCATCAGTCTATCACTTAATATAGAAGATGTTCTGACATTACATTAAAACCTACAATCTGTATCACGAAAAAAATAGAACCGTTGGAGTATATCAGATCCATGATATTGTGACAAGGAACCTTGTTACAGTATCATAGATCTGGTATACTCCAAGAGTTCTTTTTTGGTGTATTATGAATTCTTCTGACATTTGTCTTGCTCCATAAAGAACTAATAAATATAAGATTATTTCCAAATGTGATACACCACTTGTGATTAAGTTAAAATTCTACGTCTTAAATCTTAAAATTCATTAGAATCTGCAATTTCCAAAGAGTTGACCATCCTCTAATCGGAGAAGAGATGGTGCTGCAAGTTTTAATTTCATGAGGAAATTGTTGGGATTAAAAAAAGGTTTTGTAATACTGTACTATTGTATCGACGTAGTTAAACAGAAGAACGAACAGCCACACATATCTGGCTCCGTTTAGAATTTTAACACTCCGCCATCCTTCATCGAAACAATGAGTCGTAGCAAACGATGGCGTATGAGTATTCATTTCCCCAGAAAAGGAATTTCTTATTTACAATTTTTTTCTAAGAAAATGGTGTTTTTCAAAAGTGTTCAACGATACACGATCGATATAAAAAAATAACGGACACGATTCGTTATTTCCTCTGTCAGTATAAAGACAAGTTAATAACTGTGCCCGATTTTATTGGTTAAACGTTACAGAATATTGTGATTTTAACTGAAATTCAAAATGTGTTTAATCACTCTTAATTGAAATCCATTGAACACAACGCAAAAATAATTTAAAAAACAACGCATAAATCATTTGATTCAGAAATACGTCCTGCGAGTGCATGAAACGTACTGGGCTATTCGCAGCATCTACAAGTGAGGCGCAAGTCTTTCCTCGCAAGGGGGCGAGGGGGGGGGGACAAGAGGCGCGTGACGGGCGGGCGTCGCCCCCGCCGGGCGACGCTGCGTCTGGGCGACGTCTGTCGCCCTCCCCTCCCACCCACCGCCGTCGGCGCATATTTGCGCGCGGTGCGGCGCGGCGCGGAGCGGTGCGACCTTCCTCGAGGCGGAGGTGCAGGGCGCCCGCACGGCTCATGGCCCGGCGGAGAGAAAGCCTCGCGTGGGAATGGAAGGTGGCAACGACTGCTACTGTCACTTAGCGTGTGGAAACATCTCGAATTGTAATAGCGCGAATCCCAAATATTGATCGCAGTAAAATTATTCATAGAAAGGAATCAATATTCAGTTATTAACGAACAGTTACCGTTATCTTTGTAACCAATGCTTATTAACCAATATTGGCTTGTACATAATATATTTTTCTTCTAATTAAAGATGTTGTCATTGCCAACAATGTTTTTTAATTCAAAAGCAGCTTTGATGGCTTAGCCATCATCATCAGTTGTCTGCTAGATGGAAGCCACAAAACGACTACACATTTACCTACGACTTACCTAGTCGTTTTGTGGCTTCCATCTAGCAGACAACTGATGATGATGGCTAAGCCATCGAAAGTGCTTTTGAATTAAAAACATTGTTGGCAATGAAACATTCTAATTATTTTAAAAATGCCAAAGATATTCCTACCCACAACACCTTATATTTTTTCTGTCTGCTTGACATTAACTATACGATGAGAGAGACTTCTTTGTCCATCTTTTTGATTTTATACATGTTTTACACTATATAGTTCTCGTTTTATATATGTTTTACACTACATAGTTCTCGTTTTATATATGTTTTCACTATATAGTTCTCTATAGTGTAAAACAAATTGCTTATAATGGTGTCAGGAAGTTAAAGTATAATTTATACAGCAATAATTAACTATTATAACTTTTACTGTGCTCGTCATCTTGCTGCCGGATCAATGTTCCGTCAATCTAGGCATTGATTGTGGAGAGTGTCAGGAATTGGAGTAAATCAAGCTGACACTTACGTAAATTAATTTTGCTCAAGAAACTGTTAATGAGATTGATGCTAATAAGGATTGTTCTAGAGTAACCACGTACTGACTAATGAAAAAATATGAATGTTAAATACAACTTCAATTTTTATGGAAACTTTATTTGGTTTCTGAAAAATCTGACCAGAATGACATTGAGAATAATTTCGAGAATTGAAGTTAACACGAGTATTAAGTAACTGAGAGAAGTTATTCCAATTTTGTTTCATTTCATATAAAATCAAAACTAAATTCGAATGTTAGATTTTTTTTCTAATCAAACGAGCATTTGTTTCAAACACAAGACAAATAAAATCACAGATATTTATTTTAATAATTTCTAGCATAAAAAATATATTTTACAGAATACCAGTTTTTACCTCTGATTCCTGAAGATTATGTCAGGAATTGAGGTGTTAGAGCCGAGAATAAATAATATGGTTCGGAGGTGGGCGGTAAATTGCGAATGGGAAGTGGGCGAGGACGAACCCAGCCGAGATGAGGCTACGATCGCAGAAAACGTGGGAAAGAGTGCAAGCATAAGGGGGAGGCGGAACGGAAGGCATGAGGGGACGGGCAGAAGTGGAGAAATGGATGGAGCGTGGGCGTGGGTGTTTGTGATCGCGCGCCGCCGCCGCCGCCCGGCCCCGCCCCGCCCCGCGCGTGGCTGCCCGCGGGTATTTTTACTGGCGCTGGTGATCGCCGCCGAGACGCAGCGTTATTTCGGGAATTCGCGCCGTGACGCAAGGCCGGGAAGGCCGCCCCGCGCCGCCGCCGCCGCCGCGTCTCAGCACCGCGGCCGCCCAGCGTGTCCTCGCCCGGTGACGTTGCACCCGGCCACTCCCAGTCACCCAACGCCACTCGGGACTAACGCACCAGATCGTGTTCCAGCAGATTCTCCAGTACACAGATCGAAGATAATCGTTACACCAACAGAAGTGATACACACGACTCAGTACTACTCAATTTTAATGGATTCACTTCGTTTTTCAAAATCTAAGTTCATACGAGCTTCAGTGCATGTAACTGTTTTTTACCTTCCATATATTCATTAATTCTTGAAATTTGCTGCCGGGCAATATTTTAGTTCCACAGCAGATTTCTAATAATACCTAGCGTATGTTTGACGTTTCGTGTAAACAAACAATTCTTATATCATGCAAAAATTACGATGAATCAAAGTGGTCCAGTTGTGAAATAACTTTCAGAACGCGAACATGTAGGCAACTAATTGTAAACTATTTTGTTTATTTTATATCACCACTTGTTAGGCAGGCATGTGTGCTCTGAAATATGTGATATTTCATCGTGCTCAAAATCACAAACGACGGTAGTTAAATTTAAGTCTAAGCAACTAATAGTATGCTATATTTTCTGAATATGTGATATTGCATCGTGCCCTAAATCTAGAACGACGGTAGTTTAATCAGCATTCGCTAAATAAAGTTCGGCCATAAAAGTGAATACAAGGGCGAGCGAGCCTAAAATGCTTCCTGGCATCATTCGGAGCCCTCTTACATGTCATGTGTCTAGTTGGCAACGCGCAAGTAACGAGTAGTTGCCAAGATTCGATTAGAAATTGCTTCACAAAGCTTCCTCGTGTTAAAAGAGGGTATTACTCATTCTGTTCAGAAAAAAGCAGACTGATCCACATTAAGAGAAGTTTACAAACATTCTGAGAATCTTCATAAGAAAGGAATTATGAATTCAAATCTGCCGTTTCCAAAGAAAACACAGAAATTATGAATAATTTTACTTTACTGAATAATATGAGTTCACAAATATAAAAGTAATCTCTATACTAGTATATGGCATACTTTTCATATTTTAAATATTTGTAAGAATAAATAATCGAATTTTTCACACAATTCAGTATCTGATTCAGTCTTTATTTCCAGAAAATTTATTCTGAGAACAATACTTTCAAGAATTTCTGATCTATAGGGCTTCCGATGCGTTACAACCTTAAATTTAAGTATGAGCGATTAATATGAAGTTACGAGTATGTGTATATACTTATTATTATTATTATTATTATTATTATTATTACTATTATAAAAATATGTAGTTTTCATTTGTTCAAGCTACATCTAGCATGTGTTTCGGAGGATTGGAGTTAGCACGGAATTTCGTAAAATAAACAAGCTGCCAACGTGTTTCAGCCGTTTGGGAAACATAAGACTGCAGCGAAAAAGAAAAACAAAGAACGTCAATCTAACACTCCTCACAATCTTAGAAATAATTATTTACAACACCTTTGCGCTCACTGGGTCAGCTAAACTAGGTAGACAAAACGAGAACGTATTCGAGGAAGGAGACTTATCCCAGACACGAAACAGGACAGGATTATAGGAGGGCACATTAAAGAGAAAGAACAGTCGAGGGTTAGAGCGTGAAAAGTAGGCCATTAAAGAAAATGAATGTTGTAATATCCACTTTCCTTGAAATAACAGCCTATTAACACAATTCCATATGACTTTATTTTACTTTCGCGCAAACGTGATGTTGAAGAAATTATGTAATGTAAAAAATCTATCTCATTACTTGACAGAAATGGGGAGCTTCTTGATAGAGAAAAGGATATTTTCATCCGCAGTCTGTGAATAAACATTAGTGTCCAAACCGTGCACAGGATTTTCACCTAAATTTGTATTCCATGATAAATCTGAATAATGTCACACACAAATGGATATCTCCCCTTTTTGAAGTACTTCAAATGAATCTACAACCACATTTTAAAATTTTCCTACAACTATTCTCCTAATTTTAAAATATTATTGATCAAATAGTGCAATATTTACACTATTAAAATCTCTCAATTTTTGAAAATTGCAAATGTACTAAGTTATTCCTACCTCCTACAACTTATTAAATATGAATTTTTTTTCATAGTAAAATGGTCCCTCAAACGTATGATTTTTCATTACGATATGCACAATACGAGTAGTTTTCATGTAATCCTGAGTGAAATCGTGAGAATTAAAAATAACTACATAAGATTTTCCCAAAAATGGTTTCGAACCATTTCTTCGAAATTTCGCTCGAATAAATCAAATTTTGCTTAATAATTCAAATAGGTCTGAATTCCATTAAAACCTCTGACATATCGAAAACTTCAAAGGTTGAACATTGTCTTCGAAGCGTGGGGGTCGTTCATATACGTAATCAACACGAAGCTAAAATGGGCTCAAGAGATGATTGCAATACCTAGTTAAAATCCCAACGAAAGAAAATATTTTAAGAGGGGAAAACGCTCAAAGGGGCTAATGATGAGACATTAGGGTGAAGGAAGTCGTCATTCGCCACGAAAACATACATATTCATGTTCATGTATACATACATGTATACTCAATACATACATGTATATTCAATTTGTATTATAATATTAAGTAAACGTTACAAATGATACGCGAGAGTATGTTTCATTGTAGCAAAACTAGTTTCAATATACAGTAGCTTATTTAGGATGTTTATATATGTATGTATGCATATTTCATTACTCTTGATTCGTTGACAAGTATCTGGCGTGTTCGTCGAGAGCGAAGTTTTAAGAAAACAGATTACCATTGAAATTAAAACAGAGTGTCAGGGGTACACTGATCTTGCAAGATTTCCGTCGGCTAAATGAATCATGAGATAACGGTGGAGGAGAATGGAGAAAGATACAAATGTGGGCGGGATAAGATCTGAAGATCTTTCTCTCCTCAGTTGTTTTCTTGGCGGTGCTGCACTGCCCCACTGTTACCCCAGCGGTCATTCGCCCTAAAAGCAAAGTTGGAAAGATTTACTTCATCACCAAGTAGGAAGTTGGAAGCTGCCACATCTATTTCTTTGGGCTTCAAGATAAGTGGATAAGGTCTGCTAAGAAATCACCGATGTGTTTAAATTGTTTGTTATGAGTGAAATGATAAGAATAGTTAATCAGATATTTTCATGACAAAGACAGGTACAATGTGTTCATAAATTCGTTTTAATGCGAAATTTAGTTTAGTAGTTTATGCAATTAGTTTATAATATTATACTTTATTGCATGAGTACATGTTTTGAAAACGAGCGACCGTAGGAGCGAGTTTTCAAATTTGTACGAATGTAATAAAGCAACATTATAAACGAGTTGTATATTTTATTTTCTTGTATAAGAGCATTATACATTTATAAGAGAATAAATTGTAATTTTTGCGAAACAATTTCCCTGAGAGGATTCGGATATTTGACATCGTGCGAGTAAACGGTGGTCGGCTGTTCGGTTTAGCTCTACCTCCCCCCGATTCTCTCGCTATGATTGGCTGAATGTGTGATGGCGCAATCATTCGTGACATAAAATCTAATAAGTCATCATTTGTGCCGTAAAATGCTCGACTATGAACAATTTTTTGCAACAGAAAAGGTGCTTTTATAATGCTTGAATACAAAAAAATTAAGAATTGACATCAGGGTCTGAAAAAGTTACAACAATAACATAGATTGAAAATGAATATGCAAGCAATACATCCTTTTTTTACTCTATTACCGATAACAACTTTCACTATTCAAATAACTTTCTTACATCCACTTCGTTACTTTATCAAACGTTACAGTTAGATAACATATTATTGTTAAAACTGTTGGTAACCTGTTATGGTTAAACCTATTATGGTTGGAACTGTATATTTTTTTACATGGTGCACGTCAGATTTTTGTTGCGTTCTCAGAATTTCGAAAATTGCAAGTGTTACAAGAAACGCAAGAACGTATGTGCTGTGTTAGAACCATTACTTTGAGATTACTTTATGAGATCTGCAGATGAAGTTAATGATGGTGCCCCTGATTATTGTGGTTTGTAAATATTTTCAGATTATTGAGAACAATTTATTCCCGAATAAATAATATTCGGTGTCAGCAGCAGCTATTTAATTGCATGTTCAGTACCAACGAAATGTACCCAAAAAATTACTATCTTTAGAATTTATTGAGTATCTTAATTTTCTTTTAAAACTATATATCTTACACCCTGAGATTATACTTCTAAATAAGTAATCTGATTCTTAAAGATGCTCTTGGATCTAGTTGCAGTGGATGAGAACGTTTTTTTCTTCATTCGCCATCCGTCCTTCAAAATCATTTGTGCTCCGATTCTCGGTAGTCGGACAACGGCCCGCAAGGAAAATAAAACACTGTAACCCTCTACTCCCCCTCTTCCAAGTCCAGCGAGCAGGAAGACTTTAAAAGCGGACCACCACAATCGCATCGAAGAAAGACGACAGCCTCACAGGCGGAACAACAGGAAATCGAAGAAGCAACCACAAAGGCTCCAGAATACATCGCGGCCGTTCGACATGACGGCTAGCCGGATTTGTTTCTCGGCGGGAGCCGCATCGGCCTGCTCGCAACCCGCCGTTGCGGGTGCCAGCTATCCGTTCGCTGCTTCCAGGAAGTGGCCACACGGCGAACACCCGGGACCTCACGTATTACGAGTGCGGTTTAGCCGTTTTCATGATCTCGTTCTCTTTCTGGCCTGCGTTCCGACACGTTTTGGAAATGTACGGAGAGGGCGGGAGTAACAGTTAAGAAAATCATGTAGCCGCTTTGAGTACATGAATTATCATTCTCTTGATAATTTGTTTTTATTAGCCAATGCACATCCTATTAAGGGAAATGTCCTCCTGCGTGAGCAGGGAATTATTAATACTTATTTAATAAAGTGATAGGATGACGATGAGGGGTGAAAGGACGATCACAAATACATCATTACCCGAGGGGGTTTCGAGCCCGCGATCCTTCGATCCGAGATTACTACAACACTACTGCCTTAGCGATCTGGGCTACCTGGATTTGCTCTTGATAATTAAATTTGTTTAAAGAATTGGTTGCCCCAACTCAATTCCTTGAACAAGTTTAA
Source organism: Gryllus bimaculatus (assembly GCA_017312745.1). Taxonomy (NCBI): domain Eukaryota; kingdom Metazoa; phylum Arthropoda; class Insecta; order Orthoptera; family Gryllidae; genus Gryllus; species Gryllus bimaculatus. The sequence continues at coordinate 7,981,324 of BOPP01000029.1, forward strand.
TTATTAAAATACATTGTTACTTAGTAACATGGTCACAATTTGGATTTCTTTACGACTGCGGAATGTATTCTCCGAGCATAATTGCGTCCAACAAGGTGACGGGAATGGTGACAATAATATCATTCACTTGGTTACTCAAATAACTCTTTAAAGTGTTGTTGGGCAATGATACAATGTTTTTTCTTACTAACGTGACAGTCTTCATTCAGTAAATTAGGCTTCAAGAAATGCGTGTTTGATTGGCAGGCAAACCAGAAATTCAATTTCAATGTCAAACAGTTTTAAAACTTAATAGCAGCTGCACTGTCTCGATACGAGAGAAGGAAAAAGTGCTGCTAATTTTGGAAACAGCAGCACATACACAATTATTATATTTTAGTATATTCAATCAATAATTCTAACTCAACCGACTTGATGAGCCGTACATATCTAATGAAGTTGGTTAAATATTGAGCATTATCAAGTAAATCTGCTTTACACTGACTGTCATTTGGCATGTTTGTAGGAGTACTGAAAACAATGTTAACCAAACTTATACCTATTTCAGTTCGTGAGGCAGATAAAAATAATTGAATAATTATGTAAACAATCATAAAATTTAATGATTTAACTCATATCTAGCATAAAATAAACATTTTTTAAAACTGTACCGATTTATTTGTCTCTTTCTTAATCAAATAAATTAATTCATAATTCATTATAGTAGTTTGGTCAATAACTTCTTTTTGTAAAAAAAAATTAAAAACAGATCCCTTTATAGTTCATATTTTGAGTGCAAGAAATAACTGAAAAAAACAACACTTTACTGGGGAACCAAGTGCACTCGCATTTCGCAGCTCTTTCTTTCCTCTGTCCCCCTGTGAATCAAACTGCCTCCAGATTGCGTGGCGCATCGCTCCCGGAAGTCGAGTCAAGTCAGAGCCCTCGAGACAGTGGTGGCGGCCGCTGCCCCTAGCGTCCCCGCCCCGCCCCTCCCGGGTCCACCTCCGCCCCCTACGAGCTGCCTCCTCCGCCCCCGCTCGTGAAGAGCCTGCAGGCGCTGGGAATCGCGAGCCTCCCACCCGCGTTAGTCACCAGTTATTCCTGCCGGGAGGCGCAGCCGCGCGCCCTATATTTACGCAGCGGGCGGCGGCGGAGGCGAGAGCAATCGGCGCGGAAGGGAATGGCCCGACTGCATCCCGCGGTCAGTTCGCTCTCCCCCTCGCTTCCCAGCTAATCCCCTTTTACTCGGGTTACTCCTTCTCAGGTAACGACAAGTCCATCCCGTTTCGTTCATGCGGTGTTTCGAAAGGAGTAAACCTTTTTTTTTTTTTTTTTTTTTGGTTAAGTTGCGCTAAGTAGTGCTAACAGACGTTTTTTCACCCGTCCAGAAGAAAATCTAGGACGTCATACATGGTAGAATCTATGGAACTGTAAATGTTAAGTCGGCGATGTAAGAAGATGCTCGTGATTTCATGATTTGTTTCTACGAACATTGAAGCGGTGGTTTCATCGCTGGCTGTGCTATGAAAGGACAAACAAATGTTTTTGAAAGCAGACGTAAATGGATAAATTATAATCAATCAATGTGATTCTAAGCAGACCACGAGAAACGCATAAATAAATCATTCTAAGGAAAAGAACACAACGTAATGGAGTCGGGCTATGCCCTATCGAGGTAGGTAAACGGCTTAGGAAACGTTGACCGCGGGGTGCACTTGGTACACACTCATCTTGGTTGCCGTCAGACACCTGGGCCTCGGAAGGGAATGAGCATTATAGCCCTATGGCCTAGATTTCTCCCCGAAGTTTACTCCATGGACCAGAACAGAAGTGTAAGCGAGTAATCGCGAGCACCTAGATTTAACACCCCCGGGAATCACCTTCAACATTATTACTATTGGTTAGATTTAAGCCTTATCCGCTGTAATTTTACGATCCATACCTAAGCCGTTAATAAATTTCATTATGTTTGATTCGTGGAATCACATACCGTGCAACAGAGTAAGGCTTGTTGCCGAATAACATCTGGCCAATGACCTGTTCTATTCAAATTTACTCATTAGCGGCGTTTGAGCAAGAGGTTTTTTTCTCTGCCGCAAACGTACCATCTGCAACGAACTGCTTTTCACCCCTTCCTAAAGAAGTCAGGTGATAGAGGATTTTATATTCTAGAAAATCTTATGACTTCGAACGAGCTTGACCCCTGAATATCTGTATGGTCGCAAGCTACCCATGGGACCATTTCTGAAAAGCTCAGAGATGTCCAAATAAATAATTGCAGGCGTTAGTGTGAAGAAATTGATCCTCTCCATTTCACATAGTCGCTTGAAATTTCACTAGTATTGTCTGTCTGTGACACAGCAAATTAAAGGGGAGGCGAGAAGATCTCAAATCCGTGGACATGCATACAGGATTTTAGACCATGAGGACATGAAGACGTGTTAAGTTGATTGAAGTAATGGTGGGAGAGAATCGCACTGTCGATAATATTATAACCAGTATTTAAAACAGAGCATAAAAATAATAATAATATAACAATAATGGTAATAATATAACAATAATGGTAATAATATAACAATAATGGTAATAATATAACAATAATAGTAATAATATAACAATAATAGTAATGATATAACAATAATAGTAATAATATAAATTTTTGTCACGGCATTTACTCTTCCTCGTTTGCAAAGTTCTTTGCACGTTCGTTACCAGAGAGCAAAGAAATAAGAAATCTTTAACTTTTTTCACTGCTTATAGGACCTGGCGTGTAATGAACAACGTGCAAAAGACTAGACTAGCGTGTAACAGAGAAGGATAATACGCTTGCTCCAGGGAAGATTAATTAATATAAAGCGTTACACCCTTGGATAATAAGTGTGCTGTTTCAGGATCCACATTTTGAAGTAAAAAGTTCATACAGATTTACTAGAAATTGCTACGCTTCATGAGGCGTGAAATCGCATCGCGTTAAAATTAATTCTACGGAAGCGGCTTGCCAGGAGTTCGCCCGTATAAAGTTCGCTCGAAGCGTAGGGAGAGATGAGCCTCGCCAAGTGCACAAGATCTTAAGCGTCATGCGAACATTCACGGCCGAGTACTCCGTAGCAAGGAGACCACATTACAAGCACTAAAGTAAGCGGAAAATTTTTCGAGGAGATAAGCAAATTGCGTTAAGGGGTATAGCAATTTAAGACTAAACGTCTTTAATAAATTGTTTATTGTGAAAGCTGCCTTAGCTACACAAATAATCCATTTTCTGCCGTGCATCGCATTTAGACAATGTAGTAAAGATCGGGATCTCAGAGTCCAGTGTGTGGGAAGCACTTGAAAATGCAAGCGGGGCAAGCATTTGTGGTGAGGTGAGGGTGAGAAGGGCAGAATCATCCAGGACGAGAACTCGCACACGGGAGTGGGTGGAATTTATAGACACCATACTTACTTTACAATATTTTGCAGTTATCTTCTACTAAATTGTGATTAGAAGTTAAAGTAATCCGTTTTCTTAGATTTGATTACTTTATTTGAAAATGAGTGCATAGGCAGCATCACATTGATATCGGATGTTCCGAAAATGCATTTTAATAATGATAATGTTCAGCTGCCAATATAAAATAAAATGTCTTAATGTTTTTGGCGATGAACTGATTTCAAAATTTACTGGAAAAGGAAGGCACGCTTTCTGAAGTATACAACTTCTGAGATGCAAATCTTACAACTTAATACAAAAGCTGTTTTCCTAGAAATTATGTTCTGCGAAATTCTTCAAGGATAATGTTGAAGTATTATTTTTACTATTTTCGTCACGGGATCTTGCAAATGCATGTTTGACGCAAGACTATCAGTTTTTACAGCGACCCTTACATAAAACGTTGCGAGAAATATCAACAACCGAATGAATTATTAATCCAAAAATAGGTTGAGTTACTCACTCTGTGTAAGTTGCTCCAATTTTTTTATATACTGGAATCTTAGTCGCTGAGAAAACATAACTGTATCATTATCATCATTATCATCAACGCTATTATTATTATTATTATTATTATTATTATTATTATTATTATTATTATTATTATTATTATTGCGTGGGTGTTGAGCGTGTGTTTTCCGAGCGTGTGTGAGCGATGTGTGGCGTGTGTGGGGTGTGTGTGTGTGTTGTGCTGCGTGTGTGTTTGTGCGTGTGTGGAGTCGCAAGCATAATGCGCCCTTTTGTCACCTAGAAATTCTAATAATGCGATGAATGTTTGAATATTACTATATAATTAATAATTTTATTATTAATTGCATATTAATAATACAATA
>BOPP01000029.1:7985967-8011655 GCA_017312745.1 Gryllus bimaculatus
GTCTCGGCGCGGCGCGGCTTCCGTAAACACCGGCCTCCGCCCCGCGCGCTCTCCCACGCCGCCCATGCAACGCCCACGCGCCGCCCACGCCTCCGCTCATCGAGGGCGGAATGCAGGGAAGAGAGCTTCGTCGGTTCGTAAACTGATCGTTAACCGGCGGTAGGTCGTGATTGATTAATTATTTTGATTGGTTAATGATTTGATTGGTTGATTAATGTTACCAGGCGCGTCAAATGCAAAGGTCATTAGTTCCGTAAGTGTTGTACATGTTTTTATTCGCGGGAGGTGGCGGTGATTTGCCTCCTGCTGGATGGCAACATCTGGGGCTGACCAACAAAGCGGGTTAGCGGGGTTTTCCGCAACCAGGTATCTCTCAGAAGAGGGAACCCGCCCGTCCCGGGACAAGCCCCTAGCTCCCAATTTGTCTCCCGGAATGTGCTGTAGTGTAGTGCGTGTAAGTTTGTGTGTAAGTAAGAATTGAAGACAGTGTAAGTAAATGGAAAGAAAAATTGCGCGACGTCTGTGGTCTGTTTTTTGGGGGAACTACTGCATTAGCTTGGTGTCTGTCGGAGAAACCTCGGAAAACTAACGATCAGAGCAGCCGGTCGCCAGCATTCTCCTCTAGACGGCGGCTGAACTCGGCCGAACTATGTAGCTAGTATAGAGAGGCACTTCAGGCGGTACGTCGAGCTACGTGCGTCACACTGCTGGCTGAATATGAGCGCGATTCTTGCCTCGTCATAAAACCACTTCAAGGCTTGTTAAAGAAAAATGCGGCATATTCATCATTATTTATTATATGGATTATAGAATATAGCAATGGGAATCCCTCTGATATTGTTGTGTTTATTATTAATAAATAGTAATTCCGATCAACAGCAATTCACACCATCGTCATACACCATATTGCACAAGGAGAATGAATCAATGCAATTAATTTAATCGAACTGGCGTTCACTTCATCACCGTTCATCTTTATTACACCGATAAGTTTGGGGAGCTCCTAAAATAGCTGTTTAAAGCTCAAGAAAAAATACACTGTTTCATTCATCTTCACATTCATAGAGTTTTAAAATTCGAAAAATATGTTCATTATTTTTGGTGGAATTTACATTTCAAATATTTCTAACATAAAGTAGGTACGAAAAGAATGTTACCTGAATATACACACAGAACAATCATGAAAGTAGCATTGAAAACGACTTAATTGTTGCAATTAAGCGTTATGTTGTTCTTTATAAAAATTCGCAAGAAAATCTACAATTTATTTTTGTTACTCTATACTCTGAGAAAATACAAAAACTCAAAAATGATTTGCTGATAATTACTCCGTTTTGGTACCTTAATGATCCTTGAAAGGAGAAACACTCAACAAAAAATAAAAATTGTTGTACATTTTTAGTAATAACATTTTCTCTAGAAGAAGTATCATACTCCGGTATATAATATATTTATTGTTTTCGAGAAACGAGAAAATTAAACGTGTTTTCCAACAAACTCCTCTGAAAAGCAATTAGCGTTTGCTTGTCATCGCGTAAGCAGGCAAATTTCGCATGGCTTTTGATATTTACCAGCAGTAGCAAGCATTAGGGCTGAACTGTAGCATAAAGCTCTCCGAAACCGAATTTCAAACTGAGACCTGGACCGAATTGTGGCCAACTTCGGAATCTCACAATAAGTAGCAAAGTTCTCCTCGTACTTAAATTTCTCTGCGCAAGAGCTCCTTCACACTGCAGCAGTCTGAGATACTCTCCCGAACTGGACGCGCTCTATCCAGGCACCTTTTGTGTCTTTCCTCTTTTTTCGTTAGAGACTGCGACGAATACAGAGGACAAAGCGGCGCCGGCCTGAATCAATCTATTATCTACCGCGAAAGGGGAGGGACAACAAAACGAGCTTTTGCGTGAAAGAACGAGCGAGCCGGCGCGGACGGTCCGAGAGGAAGACCAGCGGCAGCGGGAGCCTTGAGAAATGTAACCGGCATTGCACAGCAGAAGCGCCTCGAAACAATGGCCACTCACCGAAAGGGTCAAGAACCGGGCGAGTGCTCCTCGGCGCGTCAATATGCCCGAAGGGTGAGAAGGCAGCCAATGAAGCAAAGAGGCGAGTGCAGATAGAAAGGAGTGCGGTCGGATTCATGATTCGGTCCAGGCAAAGAACGACCAAGTGCTTCGATCGGAATGTGGGAAGAGGAGGACACTGGAAATGACAATGTGGCCGCGAAATGAACGACGGAGTGGCTCTTGATGAACAAGTGAATGCGCGCAAAAACAAGAATAGCGACGAGGAAAGTACGTGAGAAACAAACGTCAACTCTGGACGAAGCGATGCCGAACACAGCAACCGATGGTGCTAAGGAGATTTCGTGTGAGAGAGACAACGCGAATACTCTTGAAACTAAAAAATATCGTGGGAATGTGGCAAATGTAAGAAAAAGTTTTAACTCTAGAACGCGAGCATGATTATTGCAACGATTTATACAAGGTGGGAGAATAATAACAATAAAAGCTATAAAATATATGACTCACATTAGTCTCATTAAAAATAGACGAGTGTCAAAGTTTCATTTGTCACAAAATAAATATTACAATTTTATAATTTCAATAAAATTTATTTCAATGAAGAGTTCAAATTCCCTAGAATAGAGTAAAAAAGAATGTGAGAGGTTGCGATTGAAAATAAGATTTCAAATTTGCGAGATGTTTCAAAAAGACTAAATACTAAGAAAAAAACTCATTTGATCATGTCAAAAATAATGGCCGGAACAATAATGATTGAAAAGAAATGTTTGAGAAGTTGTGACAACTATCTGATTCCTTGTGGTCCTATCGCACAAAAAAGAGAGTTGGAGGAAAGTTAGAAAAGTAGTACATACTCACATTATCGAAAATTGAAAACCCCAAAAATATTGTTTAATGACGTTCAGTACTTTTTCACCACGACTAATGAAATGAGGAAAGTTTAAAAAATTTGTATACTACCTATTCACTGTGAATAAAGAGTTAAACATGTTTCTGAAAGTGTAATTGAAAATAATTATTTTTGCGAAGATCAGTACATGTATGATGTAGTAAACTACGGCTACTATTATTGCAATGTCGGGTTTTACTATAAACTAGGTTAAGAGCAAGTAATAACACATTTTCATTTCACAGTCTTTCGTTTAAACAAAAAATATTAATTTTGGTGGAGTACAAAGCTTAAACGTATTTCTACACGAAAACCCTTAGAGTTTCAATTATAAAGAACAAATGTCGTGGATGTTGAATGCTGTATAATGCAGAATGTAAATGTAACCACCAGCAAAGGCTTAAAGAAGTTATTTCTGTAGTTCTGACGTTTCAATATTCAAATCACCACATTTTGCCCATTCAAGTGAGTACCATTTTGACTTTGTTGGAGATATTGCCGTTTTAAAGTGAATAATAATTATTGAAAGGAAACACAATTCGATACGAGAACAACTTAAGAAATAATTCTAGTCTACAAAATTCACCATTAAAAAATATGTATTTAAAATTATTTTAACCTTTCCTTTTTTGAAGTCGAAATCACCTAATAATTGTGTTAGTTAATTCAAAGTAACTACGTTAGTAATATTTATTTCGGTTTTAATTACGTTTTAACATATTAAGAGCCAATGTGTTTTCATTTCTTTTCAATATATTTTATTCAACAAATCACTGTTAAGCAACGTGTCAATAATTGCAGCAATATTTTATGAATTGTGAAATTAAGAGATCATTCCCTAAATTTTGTAATATAAAAAAAATTATTTCAAAATTTGAGGATTTTGCTTATTCAACTTCGATTCTATAATCATACATTTATTAAAGATTAAATTAATATAATATCATTGAAATCGCCAAACCGAATCCAACACCAGTAATCAGAGTACAAAAACGTATAAGCACGAAGGAACGAAGTCTACTTGGATCAAAAATCGATCAAGAAGCCGAGTTGATCAGGAGGCGTGGTGGGGAGGCGAGGCGATAGACAGCTCTCGGGGTGGGGGCAACGGAAGAAGCACGAAGGGGGTGGAGCTGGGCGGGGCGGGGAGGAAGCAGGGCAGAGCGGGCAGGGGCAGGGGCGGGAGCGGGAGCGGGGCGGGGGCGGGAGCGGGGCGCAGCGGGGCGGGGCGGACGGCTGGGCGGGAGCGGGGGGGAGGGGCGGGGGGGCGGGGCGGGGACGGGGCGGGGCGGGGCGGGGGCGGGGCGGGGCGGAGGGAGCGGAGCGGGCTGGGACGGGGAGCGGGGCGGGGCGGGGCGGGGCGTAGCGGGGCGGGGCGTGGGCGTAGCGGGGGCTGGCGGGAGCGGGGCGGGGGCGGGGCGTAGCGGGGGCGGGGCGTAGGGGGCGGGCGGGGCGGGGCGGGGGGGCGGGGCGGGCGGGGCGAGGGAGCGGGGTGGGCGGAGTGGGGCGGCGGCAAAAGCCGAGGAACGCTACCGCGGCGAGGCGTGATCGGCGGCTCGTGGGAAGCGCCCGGGCCGCGCCGGGGCACGGGCTGCGACCGCAGGCGCGGGCGGACACGAGCGCCGCGAGACCGCAACAGCGACGCGGATTCGCGCGCCGCCGCCGCATGGCGCGCTGCGGTCGCCGCCCGACGCGCAAAAAGCCAGCGCCCGCGCCGCCAGACACTGGTCCGAAATGCGCCCAAACACGAATATTATTCCTTTTTCCCCCTTACCTTCTCGTTTTATTTTCTTCTTTCTTTCGGTTCCCTCCGTTTCATCTCTGCGTGGTACCCTATCACGTATGAAGTGTCACATTAGAGGGCATTTGTGGAATAATGAATTATCATTTAAAATAAGTTGTTGTTGCTACCTTACACTCCATAATCAGAATGCTTACCTTACGCGGTGTGTGAATCACAGATCTAAAGTGATCGGTTCACACGGCGATCGCCTATACTTTTAGATTTGCAAGGACGCGCCAAGAAAAGTATTCGTTTAAAGATAAAATAGCGAATTTTTTTTACCGATAACACTGTTTATTGACAAATGTTTGAGTTCTCTAACTTCGAACCAAAATCATTTGAAGCTCTTAAAACTATTAAAAATTAAAATGTACATACATGGAATATTTTGTGAGTAATCAACTGTAATTGTCTATTAAATTCAAAAAATGAGAGAATTATTTTTTGGAAGGAATATTTGGTAATACCTTATTACCCAAGCCCTAGAAATAAAAACACTTAAAAAATAAAAGCAAATTCATTTTATGTTGTTTGATTTTTCCTTTATACATGACCCAACATTTTTGTTGAAATGTTACCCGCAATATCGGAAGCATTGCAAGTCATTTGTTTTGTCCGTTTTTTGTTGTCTTTTCCACCCACTGTAGGCTCCACCAAGCTGACGCCGCGCTGACCCGACAAGTTGCGTTTTAATGGAAGATGTTATCGGGTTGTCAGCGCAGGCCAGTGGAAAATTGTGGGAAAATATTCGACTCATGGACCCGTGAATTGAACAATGAAAATGTGAGTGCGCAGTGCTATGTTCGCTTTTTTGGGCTCGTGTTTTATTCGAGGGCGGCCGTCCACAGGGCTGGCTTCGCAGCTTACGCGCCGCTGCACAAAACGAAACACGATTCGGGGGCTGATGCGAAAATCCCGGCAATTTAGCGAGAATTGGTGACACTAATGCGTTTCACTAATGCATTGCGGCATGGTATTACTCCAGTTGAAGTACTTTTAAACAATGCGCATTTGAGCATTTGTGACCAATGATGCTAAACGATGGAAATGTGATTCGAAGCTATGGAGAGAAAATTGTTTTTGACATCATGTTTTTTGAGGTAATGTTAGGCAATTATGTTGGTGCCACATGCTTAATTTTCAAACTGTATTATGTTTCAGGTGTCATATGAATATTATTAAAAGTTTTGAACATCATATTTAATGTTATCTCTTAGTATACGTATAGAAGTATACATTTCTCTCCAAGCAGTTTTCTATCTCCTTTTCCCCCGCATGGAAACCTGTATCATGCATGGCAATAATTACCAGACAAATAGAATTAACGTTTTTCCCTTTTATGTACGATTTATTTAACACTATTTTATTTCAATTTATGATCTTATATGATACGTCACATATCAGTTAAAATTTCAGTTTAAGTTTCCCCTTTCAAAGCATGTGTTCAATCGGATAGTTCTCAATGTGGAAAATTTCAGATTAAACAAAGCACTCTAATTTATCATTCAGTGAAAAATGTTTCGTTCGAAGTGAAACTAATAAACGTTAAATGTTATAAAACTGAGTTTGAAATTCAAAAGGAATGTTTCTGCGTCATTTCCCATGTCAAATGCATCAATAAATCTGATCTGATTGATGATGATTAAATAGAAGCAGTGTATTATACAACCTTCATTCGATTACAACCATTGTTTGTATTAAAGCAGTTTTAATACACGAAATTATGTGTATTATGTATAAACGTACAGACGTATATGTTTCGAACAGGAATGGGCAGTATTTATGGAATAAAGTATCAATCCAACCGCACCCGATATTAATCTGCAGTGCTTAGGACGAAATCATAATTTTCTTTACAATATCTCACTATTCTATATAGTAATAACAACCTGTGGAAGTAGAGATACTGTGTTGTCTTGAGGAAATCATATGCAACACTAGCAAACCACTCGTTAACGACAATAAAACCCCAGCAATACATCCAACACCGAAAGTGTATCCCACTATACGTAGTCCAGCTCAAAGGTTTCTGTTGAGAAATGATGCCTGTTGTTAGCACGTTAGTATCAGCAATCGTGATAATCGGATGGGAATAGACAAAAATCTCCAGAGAGTGACCTTGAAAGTTGGAAGTGAAGACTCCAAGAGTACCTGGCCTTACGTCACACAGTGTAAATTAATTCTAAAAATGCAATTGACAATGTTTTCTTGGTCGATTTTCTTTATTTCGTATTTCCTGACTTTGTTATTTCAAAGTGTGGAAATCGTAAAAGAGTTGTCTTAAGTGGATTAATTGTATCTGTAGCAAAGAGAAATTAATACATCAGCATGCGACATCAAATGCTATAGGGGAATGATTTCGGCACTCTAGTTTGAATGGATAATGTTGAGGAGACTGATTGGCCTAAATGGCTCTGGGCTTCAACTTATGTCAATTTTGCATCAACCGGGAGGTCCTAGGGTTCGAGCCCCGACAGAGATACGATTTTCCACTTTAGCAACATAGCCGGAGCAGTACCCTAACAAACGGGCCATGGACAGCGCGCGATCTTCCTTGACCTACCCTCACCCCTTACTTAGAAACACTTACATGTCTGACACTGCCATACATTTCTGGAGATCATTTGGGATCTTTGTTTCTCGTTCAGGTTGGGGCGGTGTCCCGCTGCTGGTGGAAAATTTCTTGTTAGAGAAAACCCCGATAGAGGACGTGTAGGACAGCGCTGGATCGTGACATCCAGCAGGGAAGATCATCGCAACGTCCACCATAAATAATGCACTACTTACGGGACTTACCAAACTTGACGAGCCCGAAAACAAAACAATCAGTCAATGAGGGGACCAACCGAATTCTTATCTCCACGTGGAGTAATATCCTCCCCCCCCCCGTTGAACATCAAAAGCGCTGCTTGTGCGAGCGGAGGCGGTGATGCGGCCGTGGAGGCGGAGCGGGGGCGGCAGAAAGGGTGCGGCGGGGCTCGTGCGGCGCCGCTGACCGCAACACGGCGCGGAGGCCGTGGGTTCGAGCCGCTCCCGCTCGCGCGGCGCCGCGGCAGCGACCGCGGGCGGACGCGGGACCTCGCGCCCGCCGCGCCGGTCAAGCACCTCGCAGCGCCATTTTGGATCGTTCATCGGGCCGCGTCCGAGCAGGAGCTTTGGAGGCTGAAGATCAGGGGACCAGCGGCACTCAGGGGGGCATGTAAAGAAAGAGTACGCTGCTTGCCATGGCATCGCTGCGCCATTTTGGATCTTTGATCGAGCGGCATGCAAGTACGAGCTTTGGAGGCTGACGACCAGGGGACCAGGGGACAAAGGGTCCAGGGGACCAGGGAACCAGGGGATTAAGGGACCAGGGGGCTCAGGGGGGCAGGTAAAGAAAGAGTACGTTGGCTGCAATGCTCTCAACACGCCATTTTGACCCCTTTTGTCGGGCCAAATCCGAGCAGGGGCTTTGGAGTTTGAAGACCAGGTGACTTAAGCACCCATGTGGAGAAATACTACGATAGATGTACGAAGACTTGTGCATTTGGAAAGCTATGCCTTCACATTTAAAGTTTAATATAGCTTGAGATTCAAAAAAGAAAAATCACCCTTTAATCTTATCCAGTGTCAAATATTGCTTATTACTTTGTTCTTGTGCAATATTCCGCCTCTATTTCATTACAAAATTCTAAATTATTCTAAGATATAAAAAGAGAACGATTCTCATAAAACATCTCCGGTTAAATAATAGTAAATGTATCGGTGCAAAATCGCTTAGTTTCAATAGGATAAATGCAGTTTTTCTGAAAAAAGTTAGCTGTTTTACGTGTTTGAATGCAAATTAACAGTGGATACAGATGCATTTAACTCGCTCGTCTGAGTCTGAAAGCTGAGCATTAACCCACATTCGAGAGCTCTCCATTTATTTCAGAGTTCAAACGGAGGCGAGTGGGCGATGTGGAGAGCCAAGGAGTCGTCGACGCCACGCCCCGTCCCTCGCGGCAGGCACTTGAAATGGCACCGCAAGCGCGCAGACCGTTTTCGTTTTATTTCCAAGCGATCTTTTCAACTGACAGAAACGTGCAACGCATGTACATTAAATTAAATTTAAAATAATTAAATTAAAATTAGAAACACACATTTTAATTTAAAAATATGAAATATATGAATCGCTATTTTGATGAACTTATACATTAAAATCTTTTATATGTTTAAATTCACTTTCAACGTTAATTGCATGTCAATTGAACGATTATTTTCCATGTGAAATCAGAATAAAACACAGCTCAAATGTTTTATCCACCTTTGCTTTGTTTTTCTTTATACGAGTATAATAAATGTATCTATTTGGCCGTGTATTATTGGTTTTCTATCATTATGTTATGAAACTGTTAAATCACTCATTATTTTCAAAATGCGAAAGATATATTGACGTATGCATTTTTATGATGTAAAAAATTTAATAAACATTACATATTACGGTGCATATTATGACGTATATGCCGTTTATAGCACGAATAATTGCGACATAACACATTCTGCTTTACGTCAATCATTGTATGTAATATTCTATCAGGCAAAACCTCCGAAAGACAAAATTTAAAATATTTTCGTTCCAGCGCGAGAATCGTGGGGTGCCAACTGTAAACCGAACAAACGACCACCGTTTTTTCGCACAAATGTCAATTACTCGTGACGTCCACAGTAAAGTTCTTCCAAAAGCTAACATTGATTCTCTTATAAATTTTTAATGCTGTTACACAAAAAATAACGTATGCAGCTCGCTTATAATGTTTGGATAAATGTGAAAACTCGTCCCTAACGTCGCTCGCTTTCAAATCTTGTCCTCGTGCAATAAAGCTTAACATTATTAACGACTTGCATAATATACTATTATTAATTGCGGTGCGCCCTTCTTGGCTTCGGACCATTGCGCAGCCGCCTCCTCTGCTTACACAGCACAAAGGCGTCAGCGCGTGCCTTTGAACCGGTGAGTTGCGCTCCCAACGGCCCGTGTGTTGACGAGCGGGCTGACGAGGCGCCAGCATCAACGACGAGAGTCGCGGCTTGGTGAGAAACAGGTAATGGTGGATGCCACAACACAGCAGGGCAGACAGCGATTTATGTCCTAGCCGGTGGTTGACTACAGAAGTGCGGTGGGGGAAGGACCATATTCACGAAAGAACTCTCGCGTTCGCTATTCGGTCAACCGCAATGTTATTTAAAAATAATTGCCACGTTTTATAATTAAGTTATTCAAAGATGCATGGGCATGTCAATTAAAGAATGAAGAATCATTTCAATTCAGAAAACATTTTTCCTTTCAGTGCAAATTGACCTCGAAATAATTTAGGATAGAAGAAAAAAAAGCTTTTCTATTATCATTCAAAAGACATTCTTCAAGTGTTTACTCGAGTATCGTATTCACATCCATTCTTCATAGTTGTTTTTGTACCTAATTAGATGTACTGCTACTATACTTCTCTTAAATATTTGGCATATATGAATTTTACGCAATTATTTAACACATATATACAAGAATTTTTTCAGAAAAAAATATTTGTGCTGCACTGAATGCACGATTTTATGTAATTGAAGCGCCACTTGTGACTTTCTGTTAAGAAAAATACCGTTGAAAAGCATTGAATCCCGAAATACTCCTAGAAGTATCCAAAATAACGTACAAAGAGGGATATGGTCATAAAACTATCAATAATTTCGTTGTACAGCAAAACCAATTTTACAACCAATCAGCCGAAATAAAATACAAAAATAATTTGTAATTATCTTAATATAGCAGCTAGTTTGTGCCATGTTTCTCGACCTCTGTCATCCTGTTTACAACACCTCTCTCTTACTCTCAGCAGCGCAAACTAATCCGCCGAAAGCAATTCATCGCTAATAAATTCGCGGGCGTTCACATTCCATTCCCGCCGTGAAATTGCTATTCCTGGCCTCGAGAGAGCGAAAACCCCGGAAGCCTCGCCCCGCCAGCGCAGCGAGTCGTCGCAAATCGCAGGTAGAGAAGAAGAAGAAGAGAGCCCGTGGGACAGTCGGCTCGAGATAATCTTAGCTCTGTCACCTGCATCCGAATTCCACCGGTGGCTCGCGCGGTATGCACGTCGCCATTTAGCGGCCCGCTCGGCGGCGGCGGCGGCGGCAGCGGGGGCGGCGGCAGCGGGGGCGGCGACCGCCCCCGCGCGGCGCGTGCCAGGCCTGCGTCGCGTCGCTGCCACCTGCGACGACGCCGCCGCCGCCGCCGCCGCGACGCGCATGGGGCCGTGATCTCACTACGCCGCCCGCCGCTGCCAAGGGCCCGCGCTGCCGCATTCCGCCCATGGACCGCCCCGCCTCCTCCCCGTGGTTGGCGCCCCGGGCGATGCCCCCGCGCCCGCCACGCCCCCTCGCGGCGCCCCGCGACGCCCCGCAACGCCCGCCGCGGTCCCGACACGCTGTTGGAATTTGACCGGCCGGCTGCGCGATGTGTTTGAGCACGCGTGCGAAGCAAGGTCACAATTGGAGTTTCCATTTCTTCCGCTACGGTTGGATTTGTGGGAAATGTAATAATTTGCGTCGTATTTAAAACATAATAAATAGTTTTAATTAAATCACTGGATATTGACATAAAACATCTTTAATAAAAATTAAGTTAAAAATTGTTCAATCGCTATGAGTTTCTGTCAGCACGTGCATTTCAAAATTCTGAGAAGACAGTCTGTTGTAATAATTTGCTTTTAAAATTATGCAATGATGTCAAGCGAATTTTCAAAAATACAATTCTGGCAGATAAAGGCTAATAAATTTGTTTAACATATTGTTTCATTGTTCTGTAAATACATAGGACACATCTGCAGTGCTTACCATTTGCTACTTGCGACCATATAAATAGTACACAAAAAGAGTAGACACCACTTTATTCAAAAGGCTTTTATACTTCCTGCTCGTAAAACGCATATTTCACCTCTTGACCACTTGGAAAAACAAATTAAAGAGAGCCACGCTATAACAATAACTCAATTCTGTAGAATATAGCAAATACGACCATAGCATTTATACGGCAGTATAATTCAAAACAAGTTCACAATGGTTCATTAATATTTTTATTACTTTTTACTCAATACTTTTCAACACTGAAAAATAAAAGTATTTATCAATGTAAATGTAAGAAAAGTATTTTTTAGTGTGAAGAAAGTTTGAAAATACGGCGTCTTGATGGGCGAAATGAGATGAGCTTTTTGGCCTCTTAACATAAAGTATGGTTATGTCATGCTGGTGGCATATAAAAGAACCTTCGCAGATAGGTATCCGGCAATGTTGAATACCTTTGCCAAATTTCCCGTTCTAACGAGATGTCGCGTATCCCAATCCAGACATCTCGGATAAAGTGAACCGAAAATAATATCTAGCGGAGCAAATAAGAATCCCACCCAGAGGTTTTGGGGGACGCCCGTGGGGCGCGCCTGCTCGAAGAAGGTCCCCTAGATCAGTGCCAGGGATAGGTTTCAAAAGGAAGAATGGGGTTGAAAATACGGATGCAGAACTATAGCCAATGGCCCTATCCCCACAAAATAACCCACATGATAATTCTCATAATTAATGGTACGTTGAAAATGCATAATTTTTTTAAAGTGATTGCGGTATGGCTGCTAGGTTGGACAGCAACAATTATAAGATCCTGTCCCTTGTTCTTTCTTTTTTTATACATTTTTCACCGTTTTCCTTTTGATGCTAGTGCTACGCAAGACGATAGTACTACTCAAACAACAGTCTCTGTTCTCAACCACCACCTTTAACCACCTTTCTTCCCTACTTTTGTTCATAATTCAGGAACAGGAAACTGTATTCTGTGAACCCAACGACTGTGGGCGAGAGTTCTGAATAAGACACCGATTTTATTCATATTGCATTTGTAGTGTGGACGTCGAAGTTAAATCACCAAATGCAATTCATATCGTCTAGATTAATATTCAAAATCCAAATTTTTCGAGAGTGCAAAAGCTAACACTTGTTCCGGAAATTGATCGCGCATATCCCAGCAACGACAAAGGAACAAAAAATTAGACTCCTCATATCTCTGCGAGCATCGCATTTCGCTGAGCGATGCCATGACGCCCTGTGCTATTTTCGCGCCACTCAGAAGGCGTGCGGCTCCCTTTCGATGGGGCCTCGCCGCCGAGCAGCCACAGACAGAGCGCCAGCAACTACCACGAGGGAACGAGGTCGTCCATTCAGATACGTTACGTCACGAATAGATTTCTGGCAGCTGACGTCATCCCTCAGGGGCATAAATTCTCTCGAATCAGCTGAAAGGGTGATACATTATTTGCCGACTCCTGCTAAACGCGTTTGAGTGCCCGTTTGAAAGATTAGTCTCTACAAAGGTAACTGCTTCGCCTTTTGGCTTCAGCTCTACTAAAGATGAAATGGAACGATCACTAACGAGGAACCACGCAGAGCGTGGATTCCGAAAGAAGCATTGCGTATCGAAGTATCGGAACCTTTTGGTCAGTTCCAACAACTCGTGCGCGAAGGAAGCAAAATCTGGCTGTAAAGGCGGCGCTGTCAGGAGAAATTCCCCGCAAACGGAGGCGCATCGGCATCGCCTGCAGCCACGTCGCGTCGGCGCCTCTGGTCGTGAGGGGCCTGAGATCTTTACCGTTTCTTTGTTGCCCGGAGCGGCGCGTCGCGGTGTCGGCGGGGGCGGGGGCGGGGCAGGTGGCGGGGATGGGGTGAGGCGGCAGAAGGAGAGTCGGGGTCGTGCCCCGGGACAAAACGCGCACTCGGAGCTTGACGGCGGCGGGCGGGGGCGGGGGCGGCGTGGGTGGCGGGAGGAGAGGGGCCAAGCGGACGAAATCTGAGGTCGCTCGCCGCGCCGGAACGTTGGCGTCATCCCAGGGCCGCCACCCCCCCCTTCGCGCCTCTGTGCTCCCGCGACACCCCGAACTCGGAAGGCGTTCACCTCGGCCGTCGGATTAAAGAGCGCAGGTGTTTGGCACTGCGCTATCATTGAAATTAGCATCTTCTTGCCATACATATTTTGTTAATGGTCGTATCTATTTGAAACGTGAAACGTCTGTTTCGTGGCAAAATAATGAATCTGATACGTGAAACGTTCTCCCTACCTACTGTAGAGTGTTCGGGTGTAAAATGAGTTTATATGCACATTTTTCAATCATGTGCCTGAAAGACATTAATTATTTCAAGTGAGAGACATTGATGCAAATCATTCAGTTTCGTCGGGGCAAATGCAAATAAAAGTTTCAGATCACTGGTGGCCAGAACCGGTGAAGCAAAGTTTATTGAGGAATCGGGTAAATGAAGAAGAGGTAAATGATAAAACGGGAAGTTGATTCTAAAATGACACAATATTTCCCTGCCTACTTCCTTGCAGAAATTATACTTAGCTCAACAGATGTAAGATGTGTCCATCACATGATGTGATGTGAAAAGTGTCGTTTTCGAAATACAAGACGTTATTGTCTATTTGAAGGTGGTTCTTAATAACTTAAAATATTTTTTTATAGTCTGGTTACTTAATTGAAAATTAAATTTGCCAAAGTTGGCAATTTATCTTTAATTTGCAATATATTAATATTTATAATTAATGTTTATCATTAATATTTATAATTAATGTTTATCATTAATATTTATAATTAATATTTATAATCAATATTTTTGGATGAAAAAAACTATTGCAAAATAAATGTTATTGTAAGCAAACTTCGGAAATATTAAAACTATTTATGGATATTTCGGCACATTTGTAACATTTTATGCATGTTTTAAAACAAAAAGCTGACACAAACTGCTCCGACTTACGCATTATTCTTTTTTCCTTGCAAACAACGATATTGTTAATGATAATTTTGAAATGATAATGTTGTAAAAGTATTATGTATAAGCTCTTGCACGAATTACACTTTTCTATAATATAAAAAAATGGAACAAAAATATTTACAGGAAGTCGAAAGTGAAGATCAAGATATTCGCATAACAGCAGTTTTAGTGTTTTTCTTTATTCTAATCGAAAGCATTATAGTTTGCTCAAAAGCAGAACTGTAAAGTGTCAGTTTGTGCAGAGGAAAAATAAATACATTTTTTACAGTTTGATGTTTCCTCTTTATCTGAAAACTTGCGCGAAATTAAAAACCCATTGAAATTGAAAACTGACCTCGTACACTTCTTGTGTGCTCTTGGCGAGGTAGGTCTACTTAGCGGAAACAGAAGTTACGTGGAGGGAACGTTCTTGTCCATTATAGAATTTAAATATAATATGTAAAATTATCAAATTGCTGTTATTAATGTGCCGATTGAATAATATAGAAATGACATGTGTCAGCTACTGATTAGTTCCAATATAATGCCAGATAGTACAGTGTCTTTTCTATGAGATAAGCCAATTATTAAAAATAATGATGCAAGTACGATGGGGATGAGAGGAATAAGAATATCAAGTATTATCACCTATCTATTTCTCTTATACTCGAACGATCAAAAATTCTTGTAAAGAATATATTATAGGGAAATCCGTGACATTTTTAGCAAATAATTTATGGATATTTTTCGCCTCTATTGATATATTTCTGTCGACGCCTTCGTACACAAAGTAGGCCAACAATATAATTTCTGTCAAGTGCACCGTCTAGATAAGCAAGTAAAAATGCATTCCTCAGATTTTTCTTTCCGAGTTTGGATATATTATTGGCAATCAAGAAAGAGCCATGACATGACAATTAGGCTGGACTCATTTTGATTTGTCACAAAATAAACCTCACTGAAAACTTGTGTACACAAAGTGTGTAACAGGCAGACCGATCTTTGCTCCTGGTCTCATGTGAACGTAACTACACTGTTAAAAAATTTGTATGAATTTTACAAACCAAGGTTTGGAAGTTTTAGTCCATTCCGGAACTGAAAATTCAATACGAACATTTTGAATTTTCAAACTATTGATTCTTAAATTCCAAAAACTGAATTGTAAATCAAATTCCTAATCATGGTATTGAATTTTCAAACTTGATTTATAAAAATTCGTATAATTCTTGAAAGTTCAATACGGACGTTTGAAAATTCATAATTTGAGTTTGAAAATTTAATATTGAGATTTGAACATTCAATACTGATTCATTTTGATTGATATTGATATTGTATATTGATTCATTTTGTTGTAACTGCTTGAATAAATGTTTCAATATTCTAAAACACATGTTTCTTTAAACGTCGGGATAGCCCCTTCAAGTGTTGGAATGCATATCAGGTATAATTTTCTGAATACATCCTATAGTTGGAATGCATTTCATAGAGGGCGCAAGAGATTCAAACCTTAATATTCAAATTTCAAAATCAAAGTTTGAAAATTCAAATACTTTAGGATTGAAATATAAATTCTGGTACCCGGGAAAGTGAAAAGACTGAAAATTACTAACCATTTGAAAAATCATATAATTTTGAAATTTCAAAATGAATTCCAATACACAGATACTGAAAATGAAATTCAAACACAAGAATAACTGAATTCTTTTGAAGTTTACAAATAGTTTGAAAATTCAAATAATTCTGAAAAATCCGAACAAGGTATGGAAAATTCAATTCCTTATGGTTTGGAATGAAAATTCAAACCCTTAAGGAACTGAGAAGTGTTAGATATTTACAATTATTTTTAACAGTGTATGTGTGAAGATGCGTGAGCGTTGTACGACCTGAACATTATTTTTACCAGCGCGTTTCTGCTTATAGATTCTGAAAGTGAAGCATCCGATGAGAAACAGTCATTTGTAACACAGTCTTATTTAACGTGCAATTTGTGTGGAACTTCCGGGGCATCTGTTCCACTTTCATTAGGTTATTTCCAGTTTCATCTTTCTTCAAAGTCTAGCTGCCATGTGGCGGAACTATGGTGAAAGCACGCACGAGCGAGGGTGAAAGTTCAGCGATGGAGCATCGTCGCCCTTAAGGTACCTTGCCTTCATTTCCGTCTTTTCTCTGTCTTTTGATGGTATCCATAGATGCACACTTATCCTTCAAGAATGACAAATGTGGTGGCACTGGGACAAGGCTTTTTGTGAACAAACATCTTCGAACTTTCACTTCGGAATCATTTGAAGACATGTGTTGCTTCCACGGAGGAGATAAGATTGTTGATTAACAAGTAGTTATCTTTCTCTTGGTGTAATTGTTTGGGATTAAACGCAAACATTTAGAGGCAACTCGGTTGTAACGAAAAAATTACTTTTAAATTACATTTCAAGACTTTAATAAAATGAATATAAAACCGTTCATAAGTAAACGATTCGAAAAACTAAATAGATGTTTTGTTACAAGAGTAGGTTTATGTATTCACAATAGGAACCAAACTTGTGCCTCCAATTTAGAGGTTCGTTCCCCTGAAATGACTAATGAAGCACATATATATCAGTGACGCCAATTCTTAAATACCTTTCACACGCAATAAGAAATTTCTCAAACCATATTTTCTGACCTAACAAACATTTATATGTGTCTTTTTCTTAATTTCATCTACTTTAACAGATCATTAATAGGAACTCTCATGATGAGCAATTGTAAATTCATTAGACAAAAGTAAATTAGCATTGTTTTATATTTCCAAACATCTCGCAAAATTACTCAGTAACTTGTTGTCTCTTTCATTGACAAATCATCTAATTATTACCTACCGAATTTTGACAAATGATCTAATTAAGACCTATCGAATCCTGGTTGTCGCAAACTCTCGCCCTCAGCGCTGTTTGGTGATGCGGAAGTTAGGCGATGGAAAGGCATGCGCGCGATCGCAATTAAAAGGCTCCGCGCATGCGTTGGAAGAAAGTGATAAATGCCTGCATAACCGCGCACGCAATCCGGCCCTCGCGGAACGGAATGCCAGCTGCAATTTCCCAAGAAGCTCCGCCTCTCCGCCTCTCAGACGCCCGGCCGCCCCTCCGCGCTATTTACATGACGCGCACCTAACGTAGATTTCTCGGGATTCAACATCCCGATCAAATGGTCTCGAAAGGGTCTGTAAAATCCCCACAAGATTAATAGATTTCGGGCAAAGAGTAAATTTCGTGTAAAGAGTAAATGAGGATTTGGATAAGCAAATGAAAAATTATTCAAAATAAATATAAATAATTATTTAGAAGTAAAAATACATTAATATATTAACAGTGATTTTAACTTGAGGAGTACTAAACAAGCACTTTCAGACGCTGGTTTTTATAACGTAATATAATTTTATTAATAATTTTTATTATGTTGTTATTGTTACATCAATTTTACTATTTAATTTAATACAAATTAAGTTTGTTAATAGTTTGTTCGCACGTAAGAGTGTGTATGCAGAACTAGGATTCTTACGTAATTTCTACTTAGATCTAGTGTAAGGACAGTGGGTAGTATTTAGATTATATTTATAACAATGGTGAAATAAGTCAAATTTCTACAATTTGTAATATTTGGTAGTTCTTTTTAATAATATAATGTCAAATTTTAAAACAAACAGATTTTATCACTTGCAGTGGAAAAGGTTTTCTAGAGGATTGTTCCATCACATTGATGTCAGATGCACTCAATTCAAGAATATAATTTTTGGAAAGTGCCAACAGGAGTCAGTTGACCCATGGAGATTTGTTTAAAGAAGAAATTACAATATTCGAGAGAAATTTTTAAGTTGCCCGGAAAAAAGTCTCACCGTTTATTTTGAAATGTGAATTCAACGTTCACAATTCCTCTGTCACTTCTAAAAGTGATAAGACTAAAAAATTAGAGACGGTAGAAAATTTTCTGTTGCAAATTCTCAACGTATGACTGGCCCGAACTAAAGTGGTCTATGAAATATTTTGGCTAAAATCCAAGTTATGGTAAATTTGAACTGAACAAGTATATATACATTCTAAAGTAGTATAGGTATCATTTGTCGTTGTAGGTTCCGCATAGTAAATACCTCTTTAGTATTAGCAGATTGTTTCAATGTTAGTCATGTAATGTAGTGATCTAAAACTCACATTGTGATTCGTACCTTAGATCATTTCAGTTCTAGGCTAGCCTTATTTCTATAGTAATTCCAAAATATTTGTTATGAAATACAATCTTCACACAACGTCAAAAGTTGGTCTATAAATTATTAGTAACCAAAACATCGGTTTCTTTCATTGCTTGGGGCTTCTATTAAAATTCACTAAAGCCGATAAATAATATCTAAGAGCAGTAAAATAGTCATTAGGCTAAATATAATTTACTTCTTACGATAATTTGCGATCGTTTTTGCAATCTTAAGAGTTATTTAACTAATATTGCGTTTCCAGGCAACAAAATACTGACCGGATTTAGCCACTATACATTTTCTTCAGAAACGTCGCGAGCATTTTATGAGCTGCCGGAAGATGGAAAACACCGATGCCGGAATCGGAACTACTAGCAGCACAGTTTGTGGCATTCAACACTAGGCGTCTTCCAACGCTTTTGATAACTCTATGCCAAAAAAAAATTGTTTTTTCCCTATAAATCATCTTCTGTTCAATGAACCGGGAAGTTATTCCAATCACTCGAGACACATAAACATTACGATCATCTGATTTCTTAACAGCGTATTTACGAGAGCGAAAGAAGTAATGGCGTGAACGTTTACATGGTTATTAGCATTCCATAAACCACACGTCATTTAGAAGAGTTTGTGGGATTATAGCAACCGCATTTTTTCATGTTTCATTTTCTTACGAAGACTAATTTCTGATGAATTAGACTCGGAAGAGAAATCCGAGTAATGGGTTTCTATATGTAGTTTATCTAATAATATTACAAAATTATAAACTCAGAAATAAAGGAAGGTTTAAACTTTATTTTACTTTGTAATTTTACTTAAAAAATGTTTTTAAGAAAATGTCTTTAGATACAGGTAGATAAATTTTAGGTTTGTGAAGTACTTCTTAAAAAGTGATAAAACATTTAACATCTCCCTCTGATTTGATCGAAATATATAGCATGTGCGTCCGGTTTGCAAACTTCCAATAGATCGATTCCAGCGACGGATTAGCAAGCCGCCGAAATCGGACAAGAACGTGCTTCATGAATCCAGGGAGCAGTGACTCAGAGAAACCGCGCCCGCGCGAGAGTGACAAGGCCGGCTCGCGAGCCCCGCCCCCTCCCCCTCCCTACCCCCTCCCCCCATCCCTTCGTAACGTGCGCGCCTGCGCGCGCCGCGAATTTACGAGAAATCATGTGCGGACGCGAGAGGCATGAACGCGCCCGGGCCAGCAGCGCAGGCCCGCGAAGACTTACGAGCGCGCGCGCGCCGCACGGCTCCCGCTCGGCCCCGCCCCCGCCCCAGCCACGGCCCTTGCCCTGGCCGTTCCTCCTGCCCCAGCTCCTGCCCCCTGCCCCTGTGCCTAACCACGCCCCCCACCTCCGCCGCTCGTCCTGTCTCTGCTCCCGTCACTGCCCCTGCTCCTGCACTGCTTCTTGCTCCAGCACCCGCCCTGCCCCCTGCAGCTCGTCTGCCCCCGCTCCTGCCCTGACCCTGCTCCTGCCCCATCCCCTATTCCCTGCCTGTGCCCCTGCCATTGCCCCTGTCCCTATTCCTGCTCCTGCCCCTGTCTCTGGCCACGCCCCCACCTCCGCCGCTCCTGCTACAGACACAGCACCTTCTCCAGTCCCCGCCCACGCCCATCCAGCACGCCTGTTCCTGTTCCTATCCCTGTCCCTGCTACTGCCACTGCCACTGCCCCATCCCACCCTCTGCCCCTGCTCCTTCTCCTGCCCTGCACCTGCCCCTATTCCTGTCTCGGCGACCTTCAAAGCCCACGGCTTGCGGGGGCGGCCCAGCGCGCAGCGGAAGCGATCACGGAGATGATGGCAGAAGCACTTCGACAATGACTGCGATGATCGTTGTGATGAAGACGCCAGTGGTGAGCAAGCATTACTGCGAGGATTACAGTAAGAATGAGAAGAGGATAGAATAGGTGATACCAGCGGCGTTGAATGGGGAACAACAACGTGGAGGATGGCGTAGAAGACGTGGAATGCAGCGACAGCAGCGGGGAGAATGTCGAGGACGTTTGAAGATTGATTGATTCACGTTTTCTGGCGCGTCAACGGATACGTTCAATAGTATCGTACGTGTAGTTAATGTTTTTATCGCGATATGTGTCTTTGATATTCATCCGTTGGATGGTGAGGTCCGGCGCCGATCTACAAGTCGGCTAACGGGGTTTTCTCAATCAGGAATCTCCCACCCGTGGAGCATCGCCTCATCCGGGATAAATTCTAAGCTCCCGACTGGTCTCCCGGCATGTGTGTGCATAGTGTAATGCATGTAAGTGTGTTTGTATGTATGGGGTGAGGACAGGTCAAGGAAACGAAAGGAAAGATCGGACGGTCCGTGACCCATTTTTTACGGGTAATGCTCTGGCATTCGCCTGGTGTTGATCAGAGAAACCACGCAAAACTACCGATCGGTGTAACTGGAATTCTCCACACTGCGACTGAATTGGACCTAGCTACTAGTGTCGAAAATCCTGACCGTCAAGTCAGAGACACTGCAATGACATCAATTAATGCCCTGAACAGACTGTGATCATTGCATGACCCTGAGCAGAGGACGCAGACGATGACGCGACATGGGTGGTAGAGACGCTGTGGATGGTAGCGTGGAGGACAGTGGCGTGGATGATGGCGACGAGGGAGCAGAGGACCGTCGTGTTCGGGGGCGGGGGCGGGGGCGGAGGGTCGCCGAGAAGCGGAACGCGAGACGCAAGGCAACCCGCGATGCCCTCACCCGAGGCCTCACCGCAGGCGCCGGCCGCTGCGAACACACGGCTGGTGTTGCATCGTAGGAGTAGCTTAGTCCTTTCGAACATAGACTTGTATTTTTTGTATAGCTGTTTATTAATTTTTTAATGTTATTGGATGATCTTGCTATTGATGCGATGGTATGTCGTTACATTCCGTATCATCAAATAGTTTTAGAGCTAAAAATTTTTAATTTTTTTGTCAAAAAAGCAATATTCGTCATATAGAATGGATTAAGGAAATATATTTTACAACTCCAAAACAGAAAGAAAGTAAAATTAGCATTCCTTCGTTTGCATTAACAGAAAAGAGAAAATTGCGAATGTTATAACGGTTGTACACGCAGTACTTCTCTTCCAGTTACCTTAATACCCCACAAATCCATTCAGATACAACCACATTTTTAAAAAATTTCAAAACTTCTAATTAATAAGGGAACAGAATATTTTCCCAGGGTTATTAAGTCCCACGTTCCAAAACAATTCCTGTTTCGAAGTTCACGGAGAAGTTGGACCGCTGATCTCTTTACGCTCCTCGTTGAGAAAACGCGTTCGTGCAAAACGTTGCATGTGGAGCACTACATCAATATGACTTTCCTCACAGCCAAGAGCACAGGCGGAAGCGCTGCCAATGCGAGGGTGCTGTGTGGACAGGCTTCTCTCGTTAGACCACTTGGCACCGCCACAGGTCGGAGGCCTCCGCAATTACGCGAGCTGCACTCATTTCGCTCGCTGCGGGGCTCTGGAGGAAGAGCCTCATACGTTACGCGGCGGACAGAATTCGTACAACTTGTACTACAAAATTATACATTTTTCATATAAATATGCAATATGCGATGTGTCTATTCTCTTGGGGCAATAATCAACCCCAAATTCGTGTTTTAGATTTTGGCGCTTGACGGGTTTCTGAAATAAACGATTCAATTATAAGAAAATATTTCTAGTGACTCCTGAACATCCATAAGTGAGTTCTGTTTTAAATTGACTAATTTTCTCCCACAATGTACAGAATATTGAAGCAAAATAAAGACTAAAAACCTCTACGATCATGATTTGAAAACGTCACATGAATGACGATAAACTCTGAAGGAAACGTGAATATTTTCGAACAAAGAATAAAGCGACAATTCTGTATGTTTTTAAATCAATGTAATATAAGTTAAATAAGTTCTCTTGAGTGATAATGTTGTGGAGCAATGTTGCTAGTTATTGTAGTTTAACTTTTAAATCAATTTCTTCAAATCAAGCATTTGTTGCTTTTTTTAACGTCTCGTCCTCTAATTTGATAATAAGGTAGAAGTAATAGACTAGTATTACATCTCATTTTATGATAAATCTATGGAGAAAGTTGAAGCAAAAATGAAGATCCTCTTTAAGCAGACAGAGTTGCAGAAAATTAAAATATTTGATTCCAATTGTACTGTTTAAATCGCCTTGGTAAGATATTCTCTTTCATCAAACTTTCAAAAATAAGCGATAATATTTCTTCTTACTAAACATATAATAACGTTTTTTGACAAACATTACCCAAACTCTTGACAATAATACTAGAACTGTACGTAACATTTAAACGTTCCAGAGTATTGCACATGACCTTAATGTAACTCCCCTCATTCTCCAAAGAGAACAAAGAGGAGAAAAGCAGAGAAATCGTCTCTTGAATATCAGCAATTAAGAAAAAGAGAAGATAATATTTTCGATGATCATTAATAGCAGTAAATCTATTATTGTCCAGACAGAAAAAGGTATTAGAAACATTTCAATTTTTCCGAGAATTTAGCGCTTCCATACGACTTAGTTTTAACAACTTCATTAATTGTAATAACAGAATAGAGTGAAACACTTATCCGAATTTTTTTGGAAGGTTTTATCACATTTGATTTATTTAGTCAATGAACAGTAAAAACTGCATGTGACGTAAGGAGAGAGGTACAAAAAAAAGAGGACTAAAAATGTCCCATCAGTACATTATTTTACATTATTAAGAAAAAAATTAAATTATTTAACTTGCTTTAGAAACAGTAAGCAAAAATTGTGACGTCTCAATTAGAATAAAATCTAAATAATTTTTTTAAGAAAACTCAAATTAATCATATTTCCATATCTTTATATGAAACCTACTTCCAGGCCTTTATCTTTTGATTCAATAATCGTTGTACAATTAAAGCGGCAATTTGTAAAATACACATCTTAACTTCCATTCTTTTATTGTCAAATAGAAAATAAAGCAAGGCATGTATATAGTGTAGCAAAAATTGATTTTCTCCCATGTTCTCGTGTTATTATTATCTGTCCAGGGAGTTGCTTCGTAATCGCCAAGTCGCGTTTTAAGTTTACGATCAACGCCGCATGCCTCCACGGCAGCCCTTCAAAATGGAGAAACAAAACATTAAGAGCTTGTGTTGTGACAAAGATTATTTATTACTAGTGAAATATAGCCACTTATATACAGCTATAACATCTCCGCGGTTGTAAATATTCTAACCGATGTACTACGTGACTGTTCACCGCAGTACTCGCACTGGATTACGAGTCAGAATAATAGTGGCTATATGGTTGTCCGTAATTATTTGATGCATAACTACTACGTATTCATAGATTTTTGATTTGTAAAAGGGGATTCATACAACAGGAAGTCACTCAAATTGTTTCGGTATCAAAATGGCGAATTGATAGAGGAAGATAAGAGAATGAAAATGTGATTTGAGTTTTTGAATTTCAGTACGTGTCACCAAAATACACGATTTTTGAACCGCTCTCAGATCTGGTAAAAATATAATGCATTATATATTTGTGTATTGGCAATAATTCGGTCTCGGTTTGATATTCAATATTCCCTTCTCAGTAACTCTCCTCAATCGCATACACGGGGTAGCTCTTGATCTCAAATCCAAAATAACGCCATCTGCCGTCGCAGAGAAACACACAGGCGGCCACCAAACAGCGCATGGCGACCCTTCTTTGGTGGTCTCCATCCCCAGGTCAAACGCAAATCTTCCAAGAAGGGCCGAGGCTAGTGCCACTAGCGCCGTGGGTGGCGGCGGCGGCGGCATCGGTCCCTTTAGCGGGGGCGCGTAATATGTCAACGACCGTGGCCTCGATGAGCACCGTTGCGGCCAATGCGCTCCATTCCAATCAGAGACAGTTGTTTTTTTTTCTGTCTGGAGTCCCTCAACAAGGCAAAAAATGCCGTGAGAAAGGCGTCGAAGCCCTCTCACATAGTTCAAAGAGCGCGAAATCGTTTGTTTCCATCCCGCACTAATTAGAACGTAAGCAATCCAGTGGCCGCTCGCTTCTTTTCATTGAGAGGAAAGTTACGGGCACATGAGAGGATCTTCGTAACAGTTATTTGAAAAATTCACGCTAGTTGGAAAATCAATCAACGTTTGGCTCGGTCGTAAAATCATTTGCACGCTGCGAGCTCTTCGCTTCATTGCAGCCAAGAAGTTTTGTTTATTTGCTTTATTTACAACTTTTTCAATGTGCGATGTTTCATCGTTCGACTGCATCCTTTAATTTTGAATTTATAACTGTGATTTATGGCGGCGGGTCTGCAACCGCCGCGCCGTCAGCATGTCGTATTGTTTGCTGCTGACTTCACAGTGGTCCCACATGATTATCATTTTCACATAGGGGAAAAGCGAAAATAGCCTTAAGTGAAAACAAAATTTTTTACAAAATTAAAGCAAGTACCCAAAGGTGTCAAATGTCTTTGGTTAACGTCCAATGCTTTCGTGGAAAGACGTGTCAAGATTAGTTTTGGTAACAAGACTTCTCGTCTCAGATATTAAACGCATTGCAATACGAAGAATCAATTTTAATATGCTATTTTATAGTTTCATGAAAAAATATACATTTTCTTTGTCTTTTTTTATTTGTCATTGTTCTTTTCTCGTAATATCATATTTAGCGGTTGCAGGGATTTATATTTGTTTTGTTTCAATAGGCATACGACAATTTCATTCAGGAATAAATATAAAATTCCGTTTATTTTGAATTTAAAATTCTGAAATGTCAAAAAAAAATTTCTCAACATCTCCCTCATGTTGTGATAGACACTGGCGAGAGAAAAACGAATATTTGTCTTTCTCACACAAACCTTACTGATAAAAAAATCGCGAGTAGGTAGTTTTTCGTTAGCATTTTCTAGCAACGAATTGAATAAAGAAAATAGAAGTATTTTTTCGTAATATTACTTTACTATAAAACAATTATGTTATTATATATATATA
>BOPP01000029.1:8017334-8044353 GCA_017312745.1 Gryllus bimaculatus
TATCTGTGGGAGGGAGGAGGGGAGAGAGAGGCATGGGGGAGACGCCATCTGTGGGAGGGAAGAGAAAGGCTTTGGGGAGGGGTGGCGTTGCGGAGTGAGAAGCTTGGGGCTGGGGGGTTAGGGGGGCGTAGTGGCGCATGGGAGCGGCGCGGGCGAGCTTCTCCCGCGAGAGCTCGCCGGCGCCGAAACGAAAGCGGCCGCGCGAACGGCGGCAATTGATGCTGCGGGGCGGCTTTGTTTGCCAATATGGGGCGTGTAAATATATGAGCCGTGGAGCGGAGCGCGCGGGAGTCGGAAACGCTCCCGGGCCGTGCAGGCCTCTCCGCCGTAGCCTTACGCAAGCGAGAAAAGCGGGCATGGCAAGGCACGGCACGGCACGGCACTGCACGGCTCGGTTCGAAGGGGCTTTCTCTGCAGGCACGCGCACGGCAGCCTCCCAACTGCAGGCAGCACAATTAGGAGATAATGTTAACAAGGCCAAAAATGTGCACCCAGAGGAGGAGGAAGAGAAGATAGGGATAAAAGTAAGAGGTTAAGAGGTAGGGAACGCGAAGGAAAAGGAAGATACAAGGGAATGAATTGGAGAAGACCGGAAAGAAATGTATGCAAAGATTTTGTGGTGAATACCCCTAGAAGCAGACGGGCGAGTTGTAAACGGAGGATGAGCAATACAGAATATCAGAATTTTTGATAAAGAATGGATCAGAAGAGAGCAATTTTTTTTGTAAAATTTAGATTATCTACATCTGAAAATGTAAAAAATTCCGAAAACGGAACTCCTGATATCGAGATACAGGAGATGATGAATGAAGCATTGTAGAAGTTTAAAGACTCTTAAATATTCCAGAGCCGAGAAGTATTTGGCGAAGTTAGCATTTTATCAATTAATTGAAATAAAAGGACAAATGTCGAATAATAAATCTCATTGCCGATCTAGATTTCAAAATATTTTCAAATCCTCTGAAATTCATAATTCTCCAATGATTTTGTTTCTGTTGTGAATATAAAGATGGGGAAATGTTTCATCCACATTTTCCTCTATTCTTTGGATTCGTTCCAAAATTATTTTTCTTAAGAGAAAATATTTGGCGCAAGAACAAAAATTAGAATACAAATTTCAAGCAATAAATTATTCTTGTTGGGCCATTTCCAGAGAAGAAAGGAATTACTTGTTTTAATTAGAGTATGAATTATTTTCTCCGTAGGGCGAGCTGACCATAAAAAATCAACAGCAAAGTTTTTTTCTTCTGCTTTTCTGGAAGGTCCTCAGCAGCCGAGTACGATATATTTACTGTGCACTGAATATTATTGAAATAGTTTAGAACGCATGATTGATAGATGAATAAATTGAGTACATAGACACATGAAATTTTAATAAATAATTGTTTCTGAATTAAATGTGTGAAGCCACATCAGGTACACAATTGTCAGGGATGGTAGAAGAACTGTCGCAGTGGTTTCCGCTTAAGTCTACTGTGCTGAGGATTTTGTTTCCAGAGTTTGATATGTTCATGTACGGAAATTTGGGGGATTTGAGGATAGAAGGGAGAAGATAGGTTCAAAAATGGGCGGAGATCAAGGTAGTTCTCCCAGTTCGTTTTTTAACTAGGAGTTACGGACAAATCAGGGTGCTTTTATAATTGTCCGGGGGAATTTCTTTTGTAAAATCTGCATTTTTTGGATATTTGATTCGTTGTTAGAGGTGAAACGTAATATACATTTTATATGTGGATTTATTTGGATGTGCCATTTCTTGGCCCAGTCGGATAACTGGAAGATGTGATGATGCAGGTCTTTTTGTGCGGTGTCAATATCATGGTTTAGGATTACAAAGCGGTATCAGCAAACAGAACAATTGAGTTATGTGGGGAGGATGGTATAACGGTGGTATAAAGGTTAAATAATACGCAAGAAAAAATAGATCCTTGGGGGTACTTCTTCTCCTCGTTTAATATCTGAAAGAATAAGGAAAAGAAGAAGAAAGATGCCCGAGACCGTATTCTTAGAGTTCCAATCCCCTACAAGAATAGTAGATTGATTTGATGAAAACAGCGTATCGATATCGAATATTTTGTAAGAAATATTGGGAGGCTTATATGTCGAGGTCACGATGAGATAGGATTGTTCGGTTTGGCCAACAATGTGATGAACCACATGGGCCAAAAAATGAAATTGAATACAATTTGCGCAATTGACAATTCATATTTTCTATTCTACACAACGGTGGTAAATATTTTGTGGTATTAAGACGTTTTAGCTCCAGGCGTAAAGAGGCATTCTTAAACGTTACCGATCACGTGACTAACGACAGTCGTAAGAAACAATGTTCCGCCGAAGATCCGACGCGAACCCGGGACTCCGGGTCTTAAAGCTCTCCCCAGAACGAGCAGAGTCGGCTTCATGAGGTTCTCGAAAGATGGCAAGAACAAACGCGAAACGCTTTCGTCAACGGCGCTGTCACCAGCGCTGGTGGCCGCTTCGCGCCCGGCGACGGAGGCGGCTGTTTGCCCTGGCCAAACAGCACAGCGGCGGAGAGCGCAGCGGCGGCGCGGCGCGCCTTTGCGCGTCTCGGGAAATCGAGATGAACGAACCGCCGCGCCGTCGCTGTTTGCGTGTGATGCACCGCGGACTCTTCAGGACCGGCGGAGGCCTTGCACACGGTCTGGAAGGTCGGCGCTCGCCGAAAGAAGTCAAGACGTCATCTCGTAAAAATCGGAGAGAATTCGATGGAATAACTTCGGTCTATGACACCCAGTGCACACACCTATATGAAATATGTCTTTATCGGCGGATTATAGAAAAATTATTGTTATTGAAACTATATTTTTCAATGTGAAGAAATTATATTACGATTTTGGTGTTCGATAATGAGTACTGATGTAGTGAATACTTTCTCGCGCTCTAATCACTCGTGCGGAGACAGAAAGAGGTATCTCGAAGTCATGTGTGATTTTAAGACCACCTATTAACGTGCTGATATTGACCAAGCTTTCACTCGCCCTTCTTATTATACACACACATTTTTATTTTTTTATTTGTGTAGATGTTCAATAAACATTGACAAATATTAAATACAACAGAAAATGGAATAATGTGTTAATACAGAGAAAATGGTTGCATAAACCGGTTTTTACAGAGACATAATACAGCACTATGTGAACATTTATACCAAAAGTACAGTTCAGTCGGAAGAAAAATACGTTTCAAAGATACATTTGACATTGGCTTCATTTTCCTGCATTTTCGTGTCACAGTGTCAACGCCGAAAAACTGATTTGAAACCTATAATGTACAACTATTTACGGACACATTAAATCGACAAGAAAATTCTCTGTCTAACTATAGTTGGTGTAACATCATTACCCATATTCATAACCAGTCCTTCCCTGGTCCTTTCGCCTGCCCCTCCACCCGCGCCCTTGGAAGCCCCTCAGACCTTCTCCGGCGCGGCCCGGCGCGGCGCGGCGTCAACGCGAGCAGGGAAGGCGGGCGGCGCGCTGCGTGCCGTCACGGCACGTGCGAAGCCGGAACTGCGCCCCGCTGCCCCCACCGCCCCTCCCCCGCGTTATCCACAATGGCCCAAGGTACCAAACAACTAGGAAATGAAACATTTTTTTAAATCTACTACAGAATGTGGTTCAATTCTTCTCAAGTAAACGTAATAAGAAATTATTTGGAAATAAATAAAATATAGTGGTTTCCAACCCCAATCACTTCAAAACTCCACTCGATTTTATATATCTATTTTACCTTAAACGACGTATTGCAATTCATAATTTAACTACACAACGCAGGACATTTCATTCAAAATTGGTAAGTGTTGTTGATGCCTTCATTAAGGATGTAATGGGATAAATTGTTTTAAGTACCATTAAGCATTTCTAACCACATAAATAAAATTTGAACGTTAACAAACTTAAACAAGTCCATGAAAACGACTCATTATATAATAATTTGTCTTAACCTATCATGCCGAAATGCTTCCTTGAAAGCAAAATAATTCGCGTGCATACGATATCCGACTCGTTTAGACCCACTGGGAGCCGCCGCCGCCGCCGCCGCCGCCGCCCGTGCTGGCCGGCGCCTCCGCCTTCCCAGAAGCCCTCGAAGTCTCTGCCGGACCTACGCGCCACGGCCGCTGCCTCTCTTTCTCCCCTCCTCGCCTCACCTCGCCCCACCTCATCCAGTCTCGTCTCGCCCGCCCGCACGCACGCCGGTCGTGATGGGAGCATGATTTAGGGCCCAGGAGGGGAGCAGCGCATACGCATATGCAATATTTGTAAGTGTGCCGAGGGGTAAGAGAGGCCAGGCATTCTTCTTCAGAATTTTTATCGACGTTTGTTTAGCCCTCTTCAGCGTCATGATAAGGTTTCCATGCAGTGTGGTAAGGAAACTAAATGTTGGATGCAGGGTGGAGGAGTCTTTCGATTGGGCTTGTAGCAGCTTCACTTGCTAGGCAATAAGTTGATGTGGTGTGCTCAATGCTATTGACATGTTCTACATTACATCACAGTCCTTACCACTTTTAAAGATTTGTAACATTCGACTTTTATATTCCTTCTAGGACGGGTACAATTGCATTTAAAACTATTGATAAAAAGGTAAGAAAAATATTTAAATATTTAGTTTAAATCTTACTTAGAATCATCCATCATCAGTGTTTTAGGCAAAACTGACTGCTTCATTCTCTTGTTATGCATTACCACATCCACAACTCGAAACTGTCGCGTTTAACGGTAGCTCTGGGTACCCATTTCAAGATCCCGTTGGCTCTAATAACAATTATTATTCAATAATTATATCCCAAGATTGCTGGACTCGAGAAGGATCAATATTATTGGTGGTGGTTCCATATGCCCGGCTACTAAAGTAGCTACCACTGAAATTTTTATCAAAACCTTGCCATAATTAACGACAGGTGGCTACAATAGGCCCATTCGTGTTTTTAAAAAAACACAATGCATATATATGGGTAAACAAAATATTTAAAAAAATGTTTCCGAATGTTACTGTTAATTTATGTTGCATCAAATGTTTGCATTCTTCTAAATTTAATTTCCGAGTGTGTCAACGAAATTCTCTTACAGGGATTAGCTATGTAAAGAATGGCTCCAAAAAGTTCACATTGGCAATGTGCCATTGGAAACAGTTCTATGCAGGCCACGCTATGCAGCGCAGATGGTCCACTGCGAGGTAGCAACCAAATAAATAATGCATTTGCTGACTTCTGGAATAAACAATTAAGTACTGCAGGAATAAAATACTTGAGCGTGGAAATCAGTTACGAAAGAGACTACTAAGCTACAGAAATCTTTAATACATCTAAGGCAAATAGTCAATAGCGTACAGGCTTTCTTTTTTCGCGCTTCTCGAATCTATTTGATTTGACGAATATTATCTTCCCTTAAAAACTTGCTACACGTTCTAACGTGAGGTAGAAGAAACATTAATTACATTAATGTCATTAATGTTCTTTCGTTTTTTAAGACTACTTTTTTCTTTTCTCTTTCCGAAACCTCTTCATCTCATCTCTCGTTCTCTCCCGTTCTTCTTTCCAGATTACAATTAATCTATTCTCCTTCTCTGGTACTCTGCTCTGTACCGTCGTTAACATTTCAAGTTCTCACTTTCAAATGATTGATTTAAATTTCACATTTTTAGTACTTTAATTACTATTATTCATTTTAAGAATGCACTGTCTTCGTTATATTAATTTCAAGTTCAAAAATCCCCTTTATTACAGTTTTTCATTGTTTCAAATTCCATTATCTATTGCAATTTACCAATACAAATGGTGTTAACTGCTTAGATCTTGTAACTTGCAACAATTAAAACCCATCTACAATAAAACTTACTTTTAAACGTGAAAATTACTATTATTGTTGGTGGTGGTGTCGTCGTTATTAATATGATTGTTATTTTTCCCCATTATCAATTATGTTCGTAGGG
Organism: Gryllus bimaculatus; assembly: GCA_017312745.1. Lineage (NCBI taxonomy): Eukaryota > Metazoa > Arthropoda > Insecta > Orthoptera > Gryllidae > Gryllus > Gryllus bimaculatus. Next base: position 8,023,284 of record BOPP01000029.1, read on the forward strand.
CGCTGGCCGCGGGTCGCAGACACGAGCGTGGTGTGCGCGGTCCCTGCCAGAGCGCACGTTACGAGGCGTCGCCTGTGGCTTTTTGCCGCCCGCAGCCACCAGACGCACGAGCGACGCGCTGCCCGCCGCGATCTCCGTGGCGGCCCCCATGCGGCAGGCACAACACCCCCTCCGCCCCCGCCCCCTCTCTTCTCCTCCGCGTCGCTGCGTTTCGCTTTTTTGCCGCCCGCGCCTCGCCACGCCGCGCCGCGCCGCGCGCTCCGCCGTCAGCCATGCGTGCGCGCGCTCTAAACAAAACGCCGCCCCGCGCCGCCCCGCCCCCGCGTCGCGTCGCGTCGCGTCGCGTCGCGTCGCGTCAGGCGCCGCTCGCCCTTGCCCTTCGAGGCGCGCGCCGCGCCGCCCACGCCGCGCCACGTCACGCCACGTCACGCAGCGCGGAGCGACGCTCCATGGTCGAGGCCGGCTTGAAGCGAAGGCTACGACGGGGTCGTTGGAACTGGATTTTCATACTTCACGTGAAGGAATGGACCCGAAGAAAATCTCCAGAGAAACGCGATTGAAGAGCTTGTGGTAGAAGGAAGTGAAGACACCAGCCACAGCAAGCCTTCCTCTTTTTGTAAATAATCTCGGTCTTGGTCCAGTCTCTCTCTTCTTATTGCTCTAAGCTCTTCGTGAATATGATGACAAATGAAGCAAAAACATAAGCCTAATATATACAAAAATCGAGATACTATTAACGTATCGAATAAGGGTAGGCTTGCTGAGAGGATTAACTCTTCTGTATCGAGACCGGCGCTTGATGCAAAGGCTACTATGGGGTCGTTGGAAGAGGATTTTCATACTTCATGTGAAGGAATGGACCCGAAGTAAAAAATCTCCAGAGAAATAAAAGTGAAGAGCTTGTGGTAGGAGGAAGTGAAGACACCAACCACAGCAAGCGTTCTGCTTTTTGTAAATAATAATATCTTGATTTTGGACCAGTGTGTCTTTTTCTTTCTGTTCCGAGTTCTTCATGAACATAAAGAAGGCCGATCAAGTAACAACATAAGCCACATTTACACAAAAATCGAGATGCTATTAACTGCTTGCTGTGAGGAGCAACTCAAGACGGCGCTTGACGCGAATGTTACGACGGAGTAGTTGATACTAGATTTTCTTAGCTCACGTTAAGGAAGGGACCCGAAGAAAATCTCCGGGGAAATACAATTGAAGGGCTCTTGTCAGAAGCAAGTGAAGGCACATCGCGTCAAGCGCCGGCCTTGATCATGGAGCGTTGCTACGCACGGAAAGCCTTCCGCTATTCGTACCTGAAAATATCTCGATTTTGTTCAAGTGCGTCTCCTCTGAACCAAGCTCTTCAAGAAAATTAACAAGACCCATGGAGTAACAACATAAGCCACATTTCTACAAAAATCAAGATATTAACATACTGAATAGCGGAAGGCTTGCTCCGCAGAGCTTTGCACTCTTCATCTGACGCGGAAGCTATTACAGGGTCGTTGGAACTGGATTTTCTTAGTTCACGTAAAGGAATGTAACCAAAGAAAAAGTCCAGAGAAATTCAATTTAAGGGCTTGCGGCAGCAACACGTTAATGTACATGAGCCAAGGCAAACCTTGCGCTATTGGTGAAGTGAATAATATCTCGATTTTGGTCAAGTGTGTCTCCTTTTCTTACTGTTCTAAGCTCTTCATAAACATGAACGAGACATGTGGAGTAATAACACAAGCAAATTTTCACCAAAATGGACATATTAACAATTGTGAAAAGCGGGTGTCATGCTGTGGCCAGTGTTACTTTTCTTGTTACTGACACAAGTCCTGCACTAGAAACGTTTCGAATATAAAATATTGATTGATATTTTGATCTCGCTGTGTAGGGTCTGAAAATTAGGCATCACTACACAAGGATATAAGTAGATTGAGTTGATCATTGGCCTAAAATGCATTGATATGCAAAAGAAAATAAGGCATAGAAACAAAGATATCTTGTGGAAGGTAACAGACGAACTTGACCAGAATAGAGGAAAATCCCAGGAAACAGATTTTCTATTCCATATTCTTAAATATATAATATTATTTTATGAATATGTACATGTACGTCAATAAAGTATGGACACAATTATACCGTAAATCTGAATTCATTATTTTAATTACTTCATTTTGGAGGAAGAGAATGTTTGGTTGAAAGTGAAGACAGGGTTTTCATTCTTTAAACACTTCAACACATCATAACATAGGGTGATATAACATTGGGTAACTTCATATAACTCGCATCACCCTATAAACGTCATTCCAGTGAGCCCTCACTAGATGACAAACAAAATATCCCTTGACCATTTTATCTTAGGCAAACGATTATAATAGAACTTTTCCTTATGATATTTTAATTACTGTTCGTTGGTTAGGCTAGGCTAGGGCAGAGTAGGGTAGGGTAGAGTAGAATAGGCTAGGCTAGGCTAGGCTAACCATCCTCCCAAGTACTGCTGCGTGTATGGTCAATAAATCGCAGTAGATAATGTAGATACAATACAGTCGTGTTTCGAACTCAATTTATAGAATTTTAAATTTGCACTTCTGTTCGATGCAATTCCGACATTGCCATCTGTCTTCAAATACTACATAAACATTGGATATACTACCGGAGAGAAATATCTCCAATTTTTCATGTAGTGTACCATCAAAACATCCCAACTACACAAATTGATCAATGAAATATACAGAAGAGGTGGTTGAAGGTTTAATGCGAATGAAAAAAAAAAAGCTGTATGTGTGGCATAAATCTCGCGATCTCCGATTTTAAGCTTCACGGCCTACTTTGTGCGTTTACTATTCCAAGACTGAGAGAATCTAAATTTGAGCTTCTCGGAGGTAAATTACGGGTACTTGCAAAATACGCGCAACGGCGGAAGTCCTATACTGTGAAGATTCGGATTTATTTCTTCAGAGCGGCTTTATCTACAATACCTCGGCATGGATTTAGGCCAGGAAGTTTAAAGAATAACGCTGGACAACGTATTTTGCCGGCATTGGAACCCAATAGCTGATACATATTCCTAAAGTAGACTCATGGGTTAGAATATATATATTATAATACGTGAATGGAATTCCTGAGAATTACGTTTTGAACTATCTGCAAAATATCAGTGAAAGAAGTAGTATCAATGGAAAAACTCGTCTTGTTAAAAGAAAATACTACCATTAATGAAAGATTATTAAACAACCCTCTATATTTTCTTTGGCCCACACGACACAAAATCAAAACGTTAAAATAATCCTTTGGTTTTTAGCAAACATTTTAGTGCATTTCATGCACGACAAACTTAATATTATCCAAAACAAGATTACTTTTCTCCAACTCGGCTCCTCCCGCGATGCTAACGACCCCCCCGGCCCCGTTGCCCCCATCGTTCCCGCCGTCGCCACCCCACTTTCCCCCCGCGGCTGACGACGCTCGCCGGATAAAACGCCCCTGCTAACTCCCTGGCGCGGGGCATTTATTTGGGCACGCGACGTGCGTTTATTTGGGGGCACGCCCGCACGAGCACACCTGCGGTCGCACGAATCTGCAAGCGGCCGCGCCAGTGGACTAGATGGGAGCGGAAGACGCGAAGTTGCAAACTCTCAAATTGCAAAGCGAAAAGAAATGTAATGAAGCGTGAATGTTTCCAATGAAGCTAATTTTCGAACTGCACTGGGAAAATATGCTTATTTTACAAACGGTAAATTATTTTGTAATACTCGTGTGTGGAAACTAGTGCTTCCGTGCACTGTTTATTGTTTGCAAGTGTTCGGTATGCGTACGGCATAGTAAATAAAATAATGGTTGCTACGACGTAAACAGAACTCTTGGGCGAATCCACATGTTTGCTGTCATGAACACTTTATAAGTCTACATACTAGGTGTTTTCAATAATACGTACTAGAAACGCAAGTATCTTAGGCAAGTATCTATTTCTCCTCTTCGAGAAATATTATTTTCGTACGTCCAAAGCTCATTTTCTGTTCTAATTACATAAATAACGACAGCAACATAAAATTAGTAGATCAATCATTCCGATTAAAGCAAGTAAAATTAATTAAATACAAGTGATTTGGGCTAAACAGATGATTCTCTCTTATACTACTCTCTGGTACCGAGAAAGTTCCGGGTGAAAATAGATTACTTTAAGCGACAGACCATCCCTCCTACGTCCTTCAACACCCGTTCTTGCAAATTAATTCATTTAAATACACAACGAGTCACTTCATAAAGGCTCATATCAATTATGATATTTCTCGAACACACCCACACATCTCTCCTCTCGTAATCGGTTTTCTGTTAAACCAACATTGTTCGCTTAGAGCAGAGAGCACTTGCGTACATTCGCTGAAATGGGAGTGTGCAATTTCGGCACCAGTCACTTGTCCCTTCACATCACCACATTCTAAAGGAAAACAAACAACCACGCAGCACGCGCGATGACAATCTGGGCGGCGGCCGCACTGGCGGTGGAGACGGAGGTGGAGACAGAGGGGGCTGAGGCGAAAGCAGCTGGGAGGGAGGCTGCTCAGCCCGAGGCGCGTCACGTTAGACGCAGCCTTGAGACGCTGGCGCTAGAGGTCGCTGAGCCGCAGTGCACGCTCCGTCTGGCATCAGTGGCAGTGACGAAAGGGGGCGGCGGTGGAGGTAGCAGAGGCTTGCCCACTACTGCAGCATTGGTTCCGAAGTGGGTGGCTACTATTGAATATTTATGGTGATAACTGAAGTACTTTGGTAGACGAAAGAGGGTGAGGTGGTGGGGAGACAACAGAGGCGATCAAAGTTTAAGTGGGAGCGGGGAAATAGCACCGGGGTGAGAGAGGTGGCGGAGCTGGGCGGAGCAGTGTCATTCGTGCGGGGGTGGGAAAGAGGGGAGCCGCTGGGGTGGGAGGAGGCGAGGACGCGAAGTTCGCTGGAGTGGGCATGCTGGATCAAGAGGGATGTGGTGGTGTGGGGGGGAGAGCGTCGCGATGCTCCGGATGGCGAACGACACGCGTCCGGGCGACGCCGGCGCCCCAAGCACTGCCACGCGCGGCGCGACACACACGAGGCTCGTCTATCGACGCCCGAGGCAGCGGGTGGCGGCGGTGGCGGCGGTGGTGGCGGTGGTGGCGGTGTGCGGCGGACGGTGGCATGGAGGCGGGGTGGTGGCGGTGGTGGCGGGCCGGGTGGCGGCAATGGTGAGGCGGCGGTGCAGTTGCGGGGTGGCGGCGGCGGCGGTGGGGCGGCGGCGGTGGGGGTAGCGGCGGGGGGCGGCGGCGGCGACGACGGTGGCGGCGACGTGCGGCGACGGTGGCGGCGACGGTGGCGGCGACGGTGGCGGCGACGTGGCGCGGACGGGTGGCGGCGACGGTGGCGGCGACGGTGGCGGCGACGGTGGCGGCGACGGTGGCGGCGACGGTGGCGGCGAACGGTGGCGGCGACGGTGGCGGCGACGGTGGCGCGACGGTGGCGGCGACGGTGGCGGGACGGTGGCGGACGGTGGCGGCGACGGTGGGCGACGGCTGGGCGGCGACGGTGGCGGCGACGGTGGCGGCGACGGTGGCGGCGACGGTGGCGGCGACGGTGGCGGCGACGGTGGCGGCGACGGTGGCGGCACGGCGTGGCGGCGACGGTGCGGCGACGGTGGCGGCGACGGGGGCGGCGACGCGGCGACGGTGGCGGCGACGGTGGCGGCGACGGTGGCGGCGACGGTGCGCGACGGTGGCGGCGACGGTGGCGGCGACGGTGGCCGGCGACGGTGGCGGCGACCGGGTGGCGGCGACGGTGCGGCGACGGTGGCGCAGACGGTGGCGGCGACGGTGGCGGCGACGCGCGACGGTGGCGGCGACGGGGTGGGCGGGTGGCGGCGACGGTGCGGCGACCGGGTGGCGGCGACGTTGCGGCGGACGGTGGCGGCGACGTTGGCGGCGACGGTGGCGGCGACGTGGCAGCGAACGTGGCAGCGACGGTGGCAGCGACGGTGGCAGCGACGGTGGCAGCGACGGTGGCGGCGACGGTGGCGGCGAATGTGGCGGCGAATGTGGCGGCGAATGTGGCGGCGAATGTGCGGCGAAAGGTGGCGGCGAAGGTGGCGGCATGGCGGCGGAGGTGGCATTGCGGCGGTGGGTGGTGGTGGAGGAGGCGGCCGGCGATGTCGCGGGGTGGCGGCGGCGGCAGTGGTGGAGGCGGAGGCGGTGGGGGCAGTGGCGGAGGCGTTGGCGGCGGCGTCAGCGGAGCAGTCTGGCAGATGCGCAACAGCGACACCCATCTCTGCATGTGCGCTCGCCAGGGAGCAAGAAATCCCTGTATATACACAGGGATTTCTTATACATCGATATACACTGTGTTGAGCCACTCCAGCATCTACCGATACACCACAACATCTGAAGGGTAATTTCCCGATGAGTGACATTCCGTGGAAAATTGTTTTTACATAAAAGCAACGATTTCAACCTCTCCAAAGCACTTTGTTGAAATGTTTATTTAAACTTCACTACCATAATTAAATCCATGTCTTATAGAAATGTTAATGTATCCAGTTAACGAAAATCTAATTCGTCTTAAGTCAGAGCTTCTGGGAAGAAAGAGATTTCGACTTGCTAGTGCAAGGTTTTTAATTATGTACAGTTTAGCAGTGGTCTGTGATACTTTCCTTACGCTGATCATCGAATCAATACACGAAAAGAATAATAACAATAGTGTTATTTTAACATATATTTCTATGGGTCGATCTGTGTGTTTTTGTTATACAGTTACCAAGAGAAGGATAATATGCAATTCCTAACCAGAAGTATATCGTCCCAGACATTCCAGTGAGTTAGTGAGACCAAATCAGAATATGAAGCATCAGCAACGCGAGACTCCTCCAATTGGGCAGCCCTGGTTTAACTACAGTCAGGTACAGGAAACATGGCGGCGGCGGCGGCGTCTCCGAGAGACAATTAGTCTCGCCGTGCTCCGGGGCGCGTGAACGGCGAGGGCGGGGGTGGCTGCGAGTAATGGCAGCGAGACGCCCCGCCCGCCACCGCGGCGCCCTCCCGCGGCCGGCCACGTTGGCTCAAGGCAGCAACTGCTGCCACCGCAGTCGCCCCCGCCGAGCGTTTCTAGGATTCGAGCTCCACGGTGGTTGGTTTACGACACTAGATGGCTCGTAACTGTCTGGAGGGGAAGTCTTGCGGCCGACTGCTTTGGTCGGTAGTTTTTCGTATTCATATCGACCCGTTTGGCGGCGGCGATGGGGTAACGGTAAGTGTATCGGAGGGTTTGCGGAAGTCGCGGGTTCACACCCGTGGATTTTTAGGGCGAAAAAAACCATTCCTTCGTACGCCTTCCTTCGGAGGGGAAGTAAAGCAGGCTGTCCCATGTTGGTAGATTTACTTGCATGTAAAAGATCCTGAAGCGCCTGTTTCATCGCGCAACAAAAACCTCTTTTCTCCGCTAGTGGGTAAAATTTCCAAGGTCAGACGGAAGAGCGGGCCTGATGGCCGGAGTCTCGTCACGTAAAATAAGGCAACAATTTAATTCAATTCAAGTCATACTAGGCAAATGCTGGGGCAGTACCTTAACAAACAGGCCACGGACCGCGCGCGATCTATCCTTTTCTTCCTTGACCTAACCTCTTCTCTTACTCACACACTTACACTTACGCTTACATGTATTCAACTACCATACATGTCGTGAGATCAGTCAAGAGCATAGAGCTATCCTGGTTGGGATGGTGCACCGCTGTGCGAGATGTCTGGAGAAGTTTCATCCAAACCAACGTCGGCACCGAATTTCACCATTCAGAGGGGAGGTACACTGCTACATCTCACAAAAAAAACATTCATTACACTAACGGGAATATAGACCACAACAGTTGCCGTGCCAAGAATCAACCAATTCAATGGACTCCAATTGTCATTTAAATTAGACTATTCACAACAAAAGATGAAAAATTTTGGTAGTTCATAGGAAACCATGGATTATTAGAAAACATTTGGTCTAATATTACCCACATTGCAAGACTGCTCATTGTTGTGAATGTATTTGTTTGTGTATGTGTTTGTGTGTGTGTGTGTTCAAATTAGTCTTGTTACGGCGCGGATCTCCGACTTGAGACTGACTTAAGTATGGATAAAATAATTTTACTAACATTCTCCAAAATAACTTCCATATATTGATCGCGTCGCATAACGTCACATCCATAGGACAATTTCCGTTGCGAATAAACATGTTCTTAAATTTTAAGTTAATATTTGGAAAAAATTGTTTTCTTTCAAAAATATTTCCTTATGTGTCATGTTTAGATAGGTGTGTTGTAGTTCTTGGTAACAACCAAACTCTCGTTCATAGTCAGACTATAGTCAGCTTACAGTCAGCCCTGTGATCTGTGGTTTCTCTTTCTCCAGTAAAGCCGCCGCGCATTGCTAGTTACTCATTGCATTTCAATCAGCCATTTTAATGTTCATGTCGATGAATGATGCTGACGGTTACGGCGGCAAATGTATTTCGCTTGTATTGACAGTTCGAATCCCAGGTGATTGCAAGTGAGAACTGATAGTAAACTAAACAGTGGTTTGTCTTTGCAAAGTCATTAAAATCATAATAGTTTTGCAATCATCCAATAAAGCTAAATTCTAGAATACCAAGTTGGATCATCACATCAGAATACATTTTGAAACAGCCACTGACGGACAGTTCTAATTATAACTGTTCTCTTGTAACTCATGGATTTTTGATAATTTAATGATATTACATCAATGGATTTTGGATATTACAAAGTGTAATACAATATATATTATTGACATTTTCCTATAATAATACAAACATGAACATTTTCATCTGGATATTTTTGAATTATCGTATTCTATGACGTATTTTCTCTAATTAAATTGCATGGTAATAATTTGTAAGCTAGTTATTAAATATTGATGTATAGAAATTGCCTATATTCGTTTCAATTTATCCAATATTTTCATGAATATTGACATTATTAAATTTTGATGAACTATTAAACAAAATCGAGTGTCTCTTCTAAACAAAGATTAAGCAATTAAAACTTTTTGAATCATTTAGTATGTTGCAAGGTTTGTTGTTCGCAAAACATTTTGGATATTTTAAGCTAGAAAAAATCTCAAATGTGTTTGAAATATTTGAACTCATGCAATTAGAGTTCATGTTGGACATCAGAGAATGCCATAGAGAGTAGGAAGGAATAGAGGTGTACGAAGGCTCTACTGAAGTAAATTCCAAAGTGTGACTTTCCAATCATATATAATAAAAATTAGAGAAGATTCTTACTGTACCACTTTTAAAAATATTCATTTTCTGTAGACACATTGCCACAAAACAATTCGTCTTAAGTGTCAGAATATTGATATATTAACAAAACGAAAGAATTAGATAATTATTGTACGTAAGAAATGACTTTTTGTGTACATCAATGTACAACACGTGTATATAAAGCAGACTGCAAAATGTACTCGTAGCTATCGACTGCATGCAAGAATTTAATTCTTTACAAACTCAGACTGTACATTTAACATGGGCACGTTCATGAAAACGAATACGAGATGTAACTAATTCAAATAATATTCGCTATGCAGAATTAACGAGAGCAATAATCAATGTACTAAACAAACAATAAGTTCCGCAAACGCTTATAAGGGTTAAAGAAAAAACCATGGTCGAAAAGGAGAAGAGGTAACATGATTCGTATCGACCTCGTTCCAGCAGATATGGGAAAAAATCAATTGCCAATTTATGCTACTTTAATAATCGCCTGTAGTAAAGTTTCTTTACAGCTCAAAAGAATCACGAGTGCTCTAAATAATGAAAACTGACCTACCGTATGATGAAAGTCCTCACGACACACATGGATTACTACTTCAAGCGGAGATTATTAATTCTTTTAATACATCTATGATGTGATTGAAACGTCCGTGAGAAGTCTTTTTACAAAGGAATATAAAATCAGGTCACATAGATTTCACGAATTTGACATAAAATACGACTGAGTATGAATCGAAAGTGTAGCATAATTATGAACAGAAACACATCTAGTTCATTTGTTTGAATTATATTGTGCGTGTAACATTGTGTGAGTAAATGAGAGCTCTGAAAATAAAAGAAAAATATGAATTGTCATGCGAATCTGTGCACCACTGGTTCAAATCAGGCTGCATTGGGAAAGAGTGTGAATAGGACCCATTAGCAGTGGAACATGCAGGCCTGTCGACAACCATACATCGAATGAAAGCACTTCCTTCAATAGTTAAACTTTTCAAATGTGAACGACCAACGAAAATTAGCATGCAATCACTGACCATTTGCTTCTATCAGGATTTCAATTCATCCAGAAATAATAATATAGTGAGAACAATAGATTCCCGATAATTACAATAATGCTTGCAGACATTGTTTACAAATGGTATCCATTCTCATCGTTAAAAGGTGTTAATTTAACATTTATAACCAAACCACTCTAATAAAGTACTTGAGCAATGTTAATTATTGTATTTGACAAAGATTGTTACAGAATAAAATACTACGAAAGAACTCAGTTTGCTCTAAAACTCCACTAAAACCAAAATGGACAATCATTTTTTACATTTTCCTTTAATGTCACATCAATAGCAAGCCCTATGACAGTGCAAAAAACAAAAAAAAGATTAATGCTGAGAACGTTTGATAACTAATACATCCTCTAAATATCTACAAAATAATATATCGCTATTATTTTCAAAGAAAGTTAAATGTCACCAAGTTTTCAAAACAAATGCAATGTTCTAAATGGATCAACATACTGCTAAAGTGGGTTTTTTTCTTTAGTAGTTCAAGAATCGCCTAAAATTACAACCATTCCCTCCACATTACAAATAATCATCTTTTAGTGCTTTGCTTTCTTCTATTTTAAAACTTACATTTCGTTTTTATTATTTTTCCGAAGACAATAATATTAAAAAGGAAATTAAGGAATATTAACAAGGAAATTAAGGAATATTAACAACGAAATAATTTATATTTTTTATGATGCCCATATTTTTTTAACATGAATGAAGAGTTTTCGGTGTTACATGTTTGATCTTTCTCGTTAATGTAAATTAATATAAATATTGTTTCGAAAATATATGTTTAGAAATTATTAATTTCAGAGGGAACACCGAGAACTTAAGTTAGTTACTTCAATATTAGAGGAAGCGAATTTTCACCCATGCTTTTATTTTCGTTTATTTTAAAATCATGGTAAATATTCCTTGTTGTGGATTTAACATCAGCATTTCATCCTCCATTTTTGCTCATTCGTCATGTAAACAACAGCCTCTCAGTTTCAACAGTTTCTCTCAAATGCGGCCGATAATAATAAGTCCATCTCACTGTCTCAGGAGGTAGAAAGGGGCGTGGAGGGAGGAAGGCCAATACAATGAGGAGAGAAGGCATTGCCGTGAGAGTCCCTTTCTCGTGGACAGGTAAGGAAAATTTGTAAAGACAATCCACTTTGAGGTATTCGATGACCTCGTAATTGGCTGTTAATTCGACGACTTAACATTATTTTAATTCGACTCACAGCTTCATTCCCGAACGTAACATAACCCTCTCGGAGGTGCGGTTGACCTGAAGTGTAGTTGACAAGTTCAACGAAGATCGGCAAACGCAATACAACAAGTTCTGATTGCTGATATCTAGAAAGAAAGTCCCGATCTCTAGCACACAAAATAAATACATTTTCTATTGGTATATCTTCATGCAGGAAGTGTTTCTAGCTTCGAGATATCGAGTTGCCTCTTTCTCGAACGCGTTCCCGATGCAAGAAATTTCATGGGCCGCAGTCTCGTGCAGCTTTTCTCACGAGAACGAGAGAGAGAGAAAAAACAACATTTTTCGACATGACCGCTTTTTCCATTATCTGTCTCTTCCTTTCTCTGCGTTTTTCTTTGACCGGGTATTTTTTGGCACTCTGTTGCGTTTATAAGGAAATATCAGAGAAACGCACACTGCGTGGGCCCAGGAGCTCCCCCGCCGCGTTTCATCAGGACCTGGCTGGCTCCTTAGGCATCGTTGTTTCTTAAACTTATCTTCGACAGTCTCACAGCCCTTATTTAATTGCTTATATATTTTTTCACATCTTCGCAATGAACGATTGAGGTGATTTTCTAGCAATGCAGAACTTTACGGAATAATCTGCTAGCAAACGACAACGGACGCCACCAAAGGTCCCTTGGCATCTCTCGCATATATCTAGTTAGCGCTGGGCACAGGGCGATGGCATTAAAGGTGGTAGTAGAGGCAGAGGCAACGGAGATGGCAGAGGTGGCGCAGGAGGCAGAGGCAGCAGTAGTGGTGAGACACCCAGCTGCGTTGGCAGAGGGAGCGGTGGCGGGGGTGGGGGTGGGGCGAGGCGAAGGGCGAGGGCGAGGGCGAGCAGGGCGAGGGCGAGGGCGAGGGCGAGGGAGGGCGAGGCGCGAGGGGAGGCGAGGGCGAGGGCGAGGGCGAGGACGAGGGCGAGGGCGAGGGCGAGGGCGTGGGATCCAGTGCGCGGACGGTGGGAGATGGCGGCGCGGCCGCGGCGCAGCTCGACCCGCTCGTTAGGCACTTTCTGATGCTTAATTAGGATTTATCGGCCTCCGCGCGGCGCTTGCGGAGCGGCTGGCGCCGGACCCCGCCCGCGCGCTTCCTCGCGTAACGAGGCCTATTCCTGGGCCCCGGCGGGCCTTCTCCTATTTCCCGCTGACGGGCCCGTGTTCCGCAATCTCGACGCCCCCCGCCCCGCCCCGCCCCGCCCCGCCCCGCCACGCTCCGCCCACCTCCCCAGACGCTGCGCTTTTCTTTCAGTGGACTTGTATTTATTCTGTTACATGTCGAAGAAATTTCTATTGTTCGACGACTTGTAAATATTTTCTTTCATTGCTAAAAACAATTAATATAAACGGTTCAAGTTAAATAATACCGTAATAAAGAGTAATGCTATATGGCAAAAACATAATCGCAAAAATTAGTAATGCACCTGAAAGAAGTTAAAAATGCCCTCCATTTCCGATGTGATATACAGTAATGTACTCATAACGGTGAGAGATTTAACGCAATACTCATATTACCTTTATGGTTTTGACGTAATTGTGAAGTAAAAGTGAAACTATTTAAAGTACTGTGTTTTTCTGCTTACAGAACGCATTTTCGCTGCGTGTTTTAGTAAATTGCAAAATTATCACGCGAATTATCAAACGAAATGAAAAATGTTTTGTGACAAAAAGTGAGAATTTGTGTGATGGTTATTTGACTTCTTTTTTATTTTTGCCATCATTTTGCAGAAACAACCCAAATTCTAAATAAACCTCTCTGTAGGTGATCAACAAATCAATGAATGATGCTAAATCGTTCGTGAAGTTGGCGGCCCGGAGAGGCAGGATATGCGGCCGGAGATGAAACAGCGGCGACCGCCTGCGTCCACTGCAAAACCTCCCGCGCTTCACGAAGTCCTGACGGCGGGCGGGCGTTTCATTTATTACAACCACTCATCTAAGTGAAATCTCTTGTTGCGCTTAATATAACGAGTAGGAGAAACACACCTGAAACTTCGCGAGCGACGTCTAGAAACAAGTATACGGCCACCCGCTACGATGAGGCGCGAGTCATTTGTCTGCTTGGTTACTCGAAGCCTCACCGGAGAACACGGCACCTAATTACGCCGTGTACTCGGAAGCTCGCCTCCGCCACCGCCGCCGCCGCCGCCCCCGCGCTGAGGTGAACAGAGAGAGTGCGGTGATGAGCCGGTGCCGTCGGTGCTCGCCGAGGTGCTGGAGAGTCAAGAGTCGGCGGCGGCTGAGAGCTCAAAGCGGCGCAGAAAACACGAGTTGCACCGGATGTGGTGCACAATGCGGGAGGATACGCTCGGAATCTCGCGATCTCGGATTGCTTTCATGGAATTCTGACATCCTGCTAGATCACGGAACATCACACTGGTAATAATGTCAGAAATAGTACACAACATTTTTATGAGAGAGAGAGAGATAATCAAAGATAAAAGCACTGACCGTCCATTAATACAAACTATGTTTACTCGTCCATTTGAAAAATATGTGGCAATATTTCTAATGCTTTCGTACCTGGTGATCATGGACGCACGTGTTGCCTTGCATTGGTATTAATAAACGTGGACTTGGAAAGTGCTAATTAAACTGAATTCACACACGCACAATACTTGTCGTCTTGTAGAAATACTAAACGAGCAATAAGCATAAGTACTGGAATAATACGCGAACTTAATTACTCGTCATTTTTATAGTAAAAAAAAAGAAATTTACTTTGAGGTATACGCATTATACAAAAACGAAAGTTAAGCGGCCTAATTTTGTATAAAAAGTCCCATATTCTTCGTGTTTCTCGTGTAACATTTACTTATGTGGTACTCCGAGGATACACACAAGAGCAGTCGGTGTAGGGCAATTGTATTTTTACCACACTATTAGATTTTTTGGGACAGCTAGTGTACACTTTCCTTCTTGTTCGGGAATCTGATCCATCAGGATTACTACTCCGTTTCTACTGATACCATTACTACCGATACGTGATAAGTATGAGAATTTGAACGATCCTAGGGCAGAGGTAAAGAAGAAGACGACGACGACGAAGCCGACGACGACGACGACTACGATGAAGAAGCCGACGACGACGACGAAGCCGACGACGACGACGACGACGAAGCCGACGACGACGACGACGAAGAAGCCGACGACGACGACGACGACGAAGAAGACGACGACGACGACGCCGACGAAGGAGAAGGAGGAGCAGATTTGCAATTTAACCCATGTATCCAGAAGTGGAATGCTCAGCCCACGCCTCGAATTCCGCGGAGCGGGGGGGGGGGGGCTGAATTACACGGGGCATGGCGTGATGTGCCGAGACAGGTGAGGCGGAGCGTGGCATGGCGAAGCGGTTCATGGCGCAGGTGAATAGGGAATGGCAGGGGTGGGCAGGATAGACGCAATGTGGGTCGCGATATGGCTTGATGTATGGCATGGTGGTCGAGGAGGACCGGGGTGTGGTAAAAAGGAGGCAGGGCTTGGAGGGGATGTGATTGATTGATTGTCAGTGATTCCGGGCGCGTCAACTAGGGATGGGCGCGGGATGAGCGCGGGATGGGCGCGGGATGGGCGCGGGATGGGGCGCCATAAGGGCTTGGCGTGCTGGGTGTGGTGCGGTAGACGGCGCGGCCCGGGCGGGGGCCCGCAAGGCGCGGCACGCGCGCCCGCATGGCACCCAGGCGCACCGCGCCCCCGCGGAGCGCGCGGCCCCGGGGCGAGGCGGGAGCTATGGCGACGCGACGACCCCTCCGCGTCCCCGTAAAAACGCGGGGCGCGGCGCCCCCCGCGGCCACGCACAAATCTGCACGCGCTACGCACACGCCTCACCGACAAGAAAAACGCCTCGGCACGCGGTGGCTACGTTCGCGCACTGCCACACAATGGCTAATGCTAATAATAATAATAATAATAATAATAATAATAATAATAATAATAATAATAATAATAATGCAGAGGATGCGTGATAGAGAGATGGCTTCTGTGAGAAGCGAAAATAAAACAAATAATAATGTTTAATAAATGTTATAATGAGCCGCAGCAAGATACTGAAGGACAAAATAATTAATATAAATGTACCGGATGGCGATCATAATCAATCAAAAATTTGAGATTACCGGCAAGTTCTGAAATTGTTAAAATTGTTAAAGTTTGGTATTTTGTGATTAGTTAAACCATACGGAATTACGAACGATCTATCCTGTACATAGTATGATGTGTGTTATGCTATTACGTAAGATTTAATTTGGAAGTAAAATGTAATAACGCTTCATTTTAATTAGTGTTGTTGTAAAATCGAAAACTAAATAAAATAAAATAACAGTGTGAGGCGCAAAGTGATTTAGCAAATTATCACTCCAAAAAACCATAAATTAGGTAAATGGCATTAAGTAATGAGGAAGGATATTTAGTTACCTCAATTGGGTAATAGCCGAGGGTACACATACCAAAAGAATAAAAAAGAGTACATGAGAGACTAGGGCAAGTGACGTAAATACACAACAAACCTGTGATGTTAATCGACGAGAGAATTTCGATCTATTATTTCCTGGTTATTGAGCATAAGATTAATTTTTATACATGTATTTTCACAGTTGAACGATTTTCTAGAACGCGTAATGCTGCAGTATTTCAAATCCAAGACAAATTTCCGAATGCTGTACTAATTTCTCCGAGAATCTAGGGTTTCCTAGTTACCAGCGCCTTCCTGTTTCTCCTTCCGAAACACTTCCCATTCCTGCTTCCACAACCGCCGCCAGGAGGTCGTATCATAGCACGGCAACAAGGCACACGAGAATTCCTGGGCTTTGATGCCCCGCAGCCGAATGCGCGCCGAAAATAGACGCGTTGAAAAACGCCCGAGGAAGCGCAAGGCGAGAGTAAGACGCGCGTCTCGCGGGTTTCCTCGTGTTTGCGCCGGCTGAACCACTCGGCGGCGGCGGCGGCGGCGGCGGAGGCTGGTGCGTTCTTGCGTTGCAACCGGAGACGCGAAGCTCTCGCAGCTTGCGTCGCCGCCGCCATGCGCTCGCCGGTCGCCGAATAAAAGGGCAGATTAGAGGCAGAAGAAAGGCCGCGAGCAGCGCCGAGCAGCTGCACATCGGGTGATCAAGCTCTGGCGGCGCGGTGCGGCAGACGAAGAAAGAGTTGGGTTACGAGATTCGTTTGAAAACAAAGTCAATGAAAGCGGAATGGTCGGTTCTGCAATGTTTTTAGTTTTAATGCACCAGCCCTTTTGATCGCGTTTGGATGCAGCTTGTTGCTCGCCGGTGGCATGGGGCGGTTGCGAAGGGGCAGGTACAGGACCGCTTCGGCTCTGTCACGATTAGGGGAGGTGGAAATGGAAGGGATGGGAGTGGAAAGATAATAGAGTCAAAGAACCACAACCATTTACAGAGGGGCTGCCCCGAAGGGATAAAAGAAAACACGGAAACCACGAATCAAAGCACTTGCGAATTAGATCCCGCCAGAAGTCAAATACTCTGGTGTGAATTTCACAAAGCAAATTTCATGCACTCCTTAGTATACAACCATTTGATCTTTTAGTCTCTGGCACCCTCTGTTCTAACGTTGCATAAGAGAGTCTAGTGTTGGTTAATGCGTATTTATCTTCTTCGTCTGCATCAAAATAAAAGCAGTATAATAGACAGGTTTCTTTGCTTCTTAAATTGTACGATGATTAAAATAAGTAAAAGGTTTATTATCGAAAAAAATAAGTATAGTTGACATTCGACTTTATTCTACTTTTTGGGTCGCTAGTGTTTTATAGAAATTGGACGTCTTGCAAATAGTAAAATATACGGCGTGTATAAATTTATAAATATATGAGTTGTGTATGTTAATTCGACTACATTTCATGATTTTTTTGTGAAATTTAAGAATCTGAAATTTCGATCGGCTAAAGAGAACTAGTAGGGAGAAAGAGAGCTTATGAAAGCCCGGCGGCTGCTCATACCATCTCTGAAATCCTCGGAGATATCCTGACTTCTAGAGATATCTGATCTTATTAGCGTTGTTCTTGAGTTGCTAAAGCATAATAATTCAATAAGTAGGTAAGACCGCAAGTTATATTTTAATGTGGTATTCTCAGAAGCCAAAGGAAAGCAATCGAGAATGGGTTTGAGCTTCATTGAAGAGAAGAATCTAGGTTATAAACAAAGTTAGGAAAGTGTTGGATGATCAGTGGTCGAAACATATGAATTTAAGTGACACGAAAATGATCAATAAGAAAGCCGTGTTCACGGTGGAAAAATACTACATGTAAAAATCAAAGTATAGAGCATAATTACGCAATGTTGTGAGTTAGAAAAATTAAATTAGTTTAGTAAAGAAAATTCTTCAATATAAAAAAATATTTATATTATCATCAAATGACGTGAAATGTCTTAATAAAAGAGAAAACTACTGAAGAATATATTTACAATGAAGATCATGAAAGAATTGTGCTTTAGCTTCTTCATTTTTCGAACTCAGCTTATTGCAAATCAGACGAACAAAGTTCAAAATGTCATAGCTACGACGCAGTTACATTTCCGATTCACAGTATTTAAATTTTCAGAAGACAGATTGCTCATATGCAAACGTAAAGTGATAGTGTCAAGGTCACAATTGAAAAGACAACACAGAGGGGACAAAATTGAAAGGGAAGTTCACTGCGTGTGCAGCCAGCGAAACCCTACGCTATAAAGCTAGCAGCCTCTGGGCCGCGTCCTTTGACCGCCTCACAAAAAATACTACACGTAAAAATCAAAATAGAAGTCTTAATGACGCAAATGCCGTGAGTTAGAAAAAATAAAATTAGTTAAGTAATGAAAATTCTGCCGTCTACAATATTTATCTATGTTATCATAAAATGCGACGTGATATGTCTTAAGAAATGAGAAAACCTACAAAAGATGATATTTACAATCAAGATCATGAAAGAATGGTGCTTTGGCTTCTTTTTTCGTCCTCAGCTTTACTATTGCAAATCAGATGTCCAGAGTTCAAAATGGCATAGCTACGAGTTACATTTCCGATTCATTGTATTTAAATTTTCAGAAGACAGATTGCTCACACGTAAAGTAGTGGTGACAAGACAGTGGTGATCAAATTGAAAGGAAAGTTCACTGAGCGAGCAGCCGGGGAAACCCTACGCTATAAAGCTAGCAGCCTCTTGGCCGCGCTCTCTGACCGCCTCACAATCTCAATGAAACCTAATCCTCTCGCCTTGTTACGCCCATCTGGCTCTTTTCACGAATTATCTCCCTCTTTTTTTGTCTCTGAGAATCTTCGAAACGTTCTATTTATACACGCTGAGGAAGTTCATTTCAAGATTTGTCGTGGAGTTTCATGTAGTAGTCGAAAGAAAACTAAATTCATTTGACATAGTGACCTAGAAACCAATATCTCCGGTAAAAATAGAAGAAAAAATGAAGTTTCATCTTTTTTACCGAATAAAAAAATTGATATTCGTAAACGAAAATGAAATAGAGATGTAGATTAAAAGAGAATTAAGACAACAAAAGTATGAGAATTTGACACATCGATAAAAACAAAAAAGATCGTCTAAGCAAGTTGGATTTATGTAGAAGACAACCGAACGAAAGGAAGACAAAGGCGAGAACAGAACCGGAAGATATAACTGAGAAAAAAATCTAAAACTAATATCTAAAGTATCTAAATATCGAAAGTTGGAATAGACGTAATTGATGACAACAGGAAAATATGGTATGTTTTGATCTGATCTGTTGATATCTGTTTCTTTATAAAGTGACCTTATAAAGTAAAAAATATAAACGTCCACTAAGCTACAGCCGGTGTTCACGAACTGGCTATGTACAACATTCAGTGGGTCCAAACACATTTGTCTCAGTGAATAACGAGGCCAGTCGTAATGAATTTATCAGGGAGCAAAAAACGCCAGGAAGAAAAGCGTTGAAGACAGAAGTGAAACAAATAGAAATATATATACACATAAATATTCATAAAGTAATTACACCCTAAAGTATCGTTCATGTTTTTATCACGGAAGACCGCTGTGCTCTCCTTCTTGGCGGCGAGACTTGGCACCGATGTGCACTTCGGTTTGCGAGGTTTTCCTCATCCAGGTATCTCCCACCAGCGTGGCACCTCCCCAGCCGGGACAAGCTCTAAGCCCCCGCCGGTCTCCAGGCATGTGGGTGTGTGTAAGTAAGGGGTGAGGATAGGACAAGGACAAGGAAGGAAAGATCCGTGGCACGTTTGTTAGCGTACTACTTCGCCATTCGCCTGGTGATAATCGGAGAAACCACTGATCAAAGCAGGCAGCTGCTAGAAGTCTCTTCCAGACAGCGGCTGACTTCGACCTACGGAGCTAGTGTGGAGAATCTTGCCACCGTTAGGATTCGAACCCTAGGACCTCCGTGTCAGAGGTACGTCAATGGATGCCCAGATTCACCTCAGGCTGTTTAATATATCCAGACACAGACTTTCGGTAGTGCGCAGAACCGAAACGATACCCAATTGCGTTCAATTAGGCGATGCGCACGCAGCGCACGCGCAGTGAAGCGCGCGGGCCGGGGTTGCGCGCGGCGGGGCGGGGCGGGGCGGGTCGTGATAGGAGCTGTCAGGCGCGCGCGTGGGCGAGTGGGCGTGTGGTGGCGAGAGGGCGACGCCGCGCAACACGTGCACCACGCCGCCGCATGCGGACGACTTTTTCTGGGCGCCGCGTGCACATGCGAGAAGCGCCCCGCTCTTTCCCGCCTAAACGCCCCCGCCCCTCCGCCCCCGACGCCAAGACGCACGCGCGGGGGAAGAGGTCGCTCCCCCGCAGCGACGCGCCTCCGCACATCCCACCCTCGCTGGACCTCCGTCGGAAACGGCGCCTGTTTACCGAACGAGGAGAAAACGCTTTCGGTTCTGAAACGCTTGTCATAAATGAAACGGCTGCATTCGGGTAGGAAGTTGCGAGTCCGTATCTTAAGCTTGATATATACTGAGGATCATCCGATAGAATGCGAACGGTGGCGGATTTTCGACGTAAATTGAATTGATAAATTAGACAACACTTCCGCCGGGATGAAAATTCTAGAGTCCCGCTGAACATACAGGTTATTTTATGGTTTAACCAGATCAATTCCAGGCGAATGCGGAAGCAGTAGAATGGACTACAGACCACGCGCGATCAGGTCTGCTTATCTTTGCCTCACTGCCATCCTTACGACTAAGTAACGGGATTAGTGGTCCTCATTTAGCACCATCCCTAGGATTTGGGAAGACTCCGGAATCAACGCGAATACGAGGATGTCAGGTCAGAGTCGGACAGACTCAATTGCCATTGGGGAAACCACGAACAACAGACCAAATATTCTTGAGCAAATCATCACCTTTCGCATCTCATATTTGTGCAGTTCTCATTCGACGCAATGCGAAAGTATAACCCCCGAACACTGTTAAATTGGGCCACTTAGTAAATTCACCTCCGCACCCCTACACTTACAGCGCTGATGTACTTTGTTCGATGGAATGATGATACGGTTATATATATA
>BOPP01000029.1:8047402-8101733 GCA_017312745.1 Gryllus bimaculatus
CTTTTTGTTTGTCTTTTTTTATCTTTTACTAGGATGAACTACAAATCTTACCAGTAAACAAACACTAAAAAAATGCTCCGAAGACAGGTAAAAGTTTGGAGCGTTTGTTTGAGGAGCATTGATGAGGTGTTCTCTTGAGTGACGTCACTTTGAGAGGTAGCAAAAAAACTTCTATCGTATGTGACATAACTTTTGTCATGTTAGTGTGAATACAACTTTCGTTCGATTAATTCCAAAGTAGTTGTTTCTGTTGGGATGTTAATTTCGTGGGAAGCTGTTGGTTCAGCGTAAATTATATATTTCCCACTGTTCAGTTTCTGACTCTACTCGTTAATGTTATTTTTTCTGTTATATATTAAAGTAGATTTGCTCAAAGTAGCTCAAGTAGACTGTAGAAACCATTGTTGAAAAGCACAGTGGTTGTCTAGTTGTTTTTCATTTTCAGCCTGCGAAAATAAGGTGTTCTTACGTTATTATAGTCTTTGACATAAAACACATAACTGAGATAATGTTGAAACTTTCTTGTTAACTTGTTTGCATACGTTTTGTCAACTTTGTTATAACCCGTGTGCATCTCCACCATTTTTTCCTTTCCGCTGTTTAATTGACTATTACTCTGTACATTTGCAGTCCAGGTACTCAGCCGACCATTCTTGTTCTTTCCCCACATATTCAATCTTCATGGTCCCCTCCGCTTCCTGAAGATTCAATTTACCTTGTTAAAGGTTTAAATGTGCTGTTGGCAGTTAGTTCTCATTCTACAAAATTTATAGCATTGTGTAGTGGTCTAGGTGACGTGATGGATCAGCGATTGGAATGGAATTGAAGGGTCAGCGTCAGGGCGATTCCGCCCATTCACTTGTTTAAAAAAAAAACGAATGAATCATCCCTAATAAAAGTTGCGTAGTGGTGTGACAAAAGTTGTTGAAAAGAAAGCCAAAAAAAAGAAAAAAAACAGCAACAAAAACACAACATACTTGTGCATATCCAAAAAAAGATATCAATCTCTGTATCTTTCTTACCTTGACGAAAAACCGCTCCCATCGTACTCTGTACTGGAAAGAATCCACCAATCCCGTTGCTCACTGTGAAATGAGTATGTAATAAACAAACTTAATTAACCATATCTAGATAATAAATTGTGCCGATATAGTTATTAGTGTACCAATGCCATTATATTGGCGTTAATGATCGAGAGCCGATAAAATGCCCGAGGGCCTTTGCCCTAGAAACATGCATAAATTACCCATTAACGCCCGTGGTGCTATATTTTATTTTTCACCATTATATTCTCATATTCACCTTATTTAATAAATTATCTAGAACTTAATTTTAACTCAGGTTCTTTTCGTATTTCACTTTTTTCATATGCCCTCCATAAAGGAACTAGTAGCATCATTCAACTGTTTTTACATTTGCCCTCCGTAATGACGATGCCTTTCGATCAAAGATAACTTGGCCGTATGTATATTGACGTCGTTGTGGAGCACCGATTCTAACGATATGAGTAAAAAATAATCCGCACGCCAGCAACGCAGATGATCATCCGTTCACAGCCATGTCGTGGAACAACGAGATAGCGAGAGGAGAGTGGGACAGAGAGAGAGACAGAGGAGAGAGACAGAGGAGAAGACAGAGGAGAGAACAGAGAGAAGAACAGAGGAGAGAGACAGAGGAGAGAGACAGAGGAGAGAGACAGAGGAGAGAGGACAGAGGAGAGAGACAGAGGAGAGAGACAGAGGAGAGAGACAGAGGAGAGAGACAGAGGAGAGAGACAGAGGAGAAGAGACAGAGGAGAGAGACAGAGGAGAGAGACAGAGGAGAGAGACAGAGGAGAGAGACAGAGGGAGAGAGACAGAGGAGAGAGACAGAGGAGAAGACAGAGGAAAGACAGAGAGAGAGACAGAGGAGAGAGACAGAGGAGAGAGACAGAGGAGAGAGACAGAGGGAGAGAGGACAGAGGAGAGAGACAGAGGAGCAGAGGACAGAGGAGAAGCAGGACAGAGGAGAGAGACAGAGGAGAGAGACAGAGGCAGAGAGACAGGAGGGAGAGACAGAGGAGAGAGACAGAGGAGAAGACAGAGGGAGAGAGACAGAGGAGAGAGGACAGAGGAGAGAGGACAGCAGGAGAGCAGACAGAGGAGAGAGACAAGAAGAATGGCATACGATATTGGAACAAGATGGAGAGAAAAGAGGAAGGAAGGAAGGGAAGGGAAAGAGAAGAAAGAAAACAGATTATAAACTGAACCAAGAGGATAGGAAATGATAGAAGGAAGCGGAAGGAAATGATGTCCGGAAGAAGTGTAGAAAAGGGTGAAAATAACGAAAAAAGTTGAGGAAAAGGAAAATTATCGAAAAGGAGAGAAAGAACGTCAAATACGAAGAGAAAAAAGAGAAGAGGAGGGAAAGAATAAGGACAAATTAGATAGATGAATCTAAAGGAAGTAGTAAAAAACAGGAGAAAGTGGCTGAACAAGTGAAACTTGACAAAAAATTAAAAACTGAAGCAGATGAAAATTTGAGAGATTGATACGTCGCTTCAGCATCGGGGAAAAGCACGAGCTCTGCATGAAGCAGGCACGTGGAACGCACGCATCAGAGGCGCAGGAAAAAAGCGATAGCCAGGAAGCGAAATGTAGAGCGGAAAATATACAAAAATACAGAGTAAAAGTGGAAATGGGACTGTGGAACGAAAAAGCACTAACATTTTTGTAATGGAGAATTGGGAGGTCTATAGGTGAGGTGGTGTGAAAGAATAAATCGGACATACTCGTATCACATGGTCGGTTAGAAAAAAAAATGTATTTCAAAAAGAAATACAAGCAGCAGATATTCAAGATCTCACATCGTAAGTCTTTTAAATTGTAAGATATTGAAGGGCAAAGTAATGCGACATCGGGACAAACTACAGAAATCAGTCCAATGTTTACAGAAATTGAAATAAAAGCTATGTAGCGACAACCTTGTGAGTAGCGCCTATGTTTTCGTTGAAGATACCCTATAAACCGGTAAAAATGAAAAAAATATATTGGTTTTGCTTTAATGAACATGAAGAATATGAGCAAGCAAAGCATAACATGCATAGTACAATTCGAGTGTGATAATTTTAGCTAAACTTCGAAAGCAGTGAGGAAGTGCAAATTTCAGCGAATAATCTTAATACCACAATCACTGTTACCATCAGCCAAACAAGCTGCCAGAATTGGAGTTCTAAATTCTCTTACTCTTCCCACCATCAAGACTATCTGCGCGCGCCGTGTGTGCTCCATTCGCTCACGTCGCGCCGCAGGCACGGGCTTTTTGCCGCGAGTGCCTGGCGAGGACGGGGCGGTACAAGTGGCTCTGTGGCAGCTGCGCCGTGCCGCCCCTGAAGCGTCGCCCCACCCACCCTCCCAACGGCCTTCCTCAACCTCCCGTGCCCGTGCCCCGTCCGCACCTCAAACAGTGCCCGTCTTCGCAGGTTCCCCATTCGCTGCCATCACGTCGTCGCCTGCTGCGTTGCGCTAATGCCGTCCAGCGCTACTCTTAGGCATCACCGTTAGCCGGCTGTTGTCATCTTAAGCGCCATCACGCGCTGCCCCTGCCGGCACCACTTTGGTTCGATATTTACACGGACACCATTGTTGTCGCCCCCCCTGCCCGCCCTGCACTATTATCACAGAGTTGGATGTTTCGAGTTTGATAGACTGACTGGTGATCGGAACGTCAAAATGCTAAGATGATTAATCTGTAAGTGTAACCGAGCAATTTTATCGCGAAAGATGCGCGGTCATCTCCCGGTTGATGGTGACATCCGGTGCCGGCGAAAGCTTTTACTCCACAGGTACTCAACCGCGTGGTAATCGCTCACAGCCGGACAGCTCAAAGCTTCCGACATCTGTGCGTAGAAAGAGCAAGGAAAAGATTGCCAGCCCTATTTGTTACAATACTGCGGCGACATTCGCCAGGCGTTGATCGGAAAAAAACAAGAAAGTACCGATCAGAGCAACGGGACGCTAGAAATTCTTCCAGACGCGGCTCAACTAGACCCAGCTATCGGCTAGAGTCGAAAATAATGCCACAGTCTGGATTCGAACCTACAACCCTACGGTCAGGAGCATCGCGCAGTCAGACATCAATTGGGGGCCGCCCCCACCTAAGTGGGGTTGTAGTTTTTGGTGTCGCCGGCTTCCGATACCGTCGCCTAATTACCCGCCATTGCCATCCCCGCGGCCACCGGCGCCGCCGCCCCGCTCGCCGCCGTCCCCGCCTCGTGCCCGTCCGCGGCCGCCTCGTGGCGTTTGTGTTTTGCCCGCGGGGCCGGCGCGCCCCCGTGTCTGTGCGGGGGGCGGCGGAGCCGACCTGTGTGCTCCGCGGGGGAGGCGCGTGCGTGCCGCGCGCGTGCGCGTGCGGGCGCGTGGCCCGCGCCCGCGCGGCGCGCCTCGGCGGCCCTGCGGCCTTGGGCGCTGCGCGTCCACGCGCCCACGCGCTCGCTCGCCCGCCCTCCGGCGCGCGCCGCGCCACCTGCCCGTCCACGCGCGCTCGCACTCCGCTGCGCTTCTGGGAGGCGTCGCTGGCAAAGGAGGCAAAATAGTCACTGGCTTCGTTTTTCACATGAGACACCGGGAGAGGTGGCTCAGGGCATCAACTGGCAGGGTAGTGATTTCAAGCGGGAGGTCCTAGTTTCGAGCACTGACGGTGGCAGGATTTTCGACACTAGCCAGATAGTCGCTTTTTGGAGGAGAATTCTAGCGGCCGTCTGCTCTCGTCAGTAGTTTTCCGGGGCTCGGTTCTCCAAGCAACACCAGGCGAATGTAGTAGCAGTACCCGAACAAACAAGCTACGGACGGTGAGCAATCTTTCCTTTCCTCAACCCTTACTTACATACATACACTAACACGCACTACACTACCACACATGCCGAGAGACCCTTCAGAAGCCGAGAGCTTGTGCCGGCAGGAGCGGTGCACCACTGGTGGGAGATGCCTGGTTGGGGAAAACCCCGATAACAGACGGTAAGCCACCGCCCGATCTTGCCATCCATCGTGGGAAGACGCCCCTCCCAAGGAAAAACATGCATCATACTTACGGCACCAACGACCTTAACGCGCCCGCAATCACTAACAATCAATCAATAAATCAAATGAGAGAGGAATTATTACAATCCTTATGATTTACAAAATCAATTACCACAATTTTATTTCTTTCACTTGTGCTTGTTCTTCTACAGGGCGGCAGTAAAATCTCTCTGCGCCGAGCCCAATAAAAGCATCCCATTATAAATTGTATTTTCGTTCGTCGCAACTAGATCCGTGGGAAGCAAGTGATGGGGACCACACTTCCAGCATCTTTTATAATTGCTGTGTATACAGAACCTAAGTTTCCTTTTGTTACAAGTTGCAGGTTGTGCTTCCAACACAATGTGTTAAATTTTACTAAATATATTTAAAATTATTTCAAATTCCCAATTTGTTGAACATTTGTCGAAAATACTAGTGTTCATATTTTATTTACAATAATTACTACATATCTGTTCTCTTTAATGATGACGGAAAAAATGTTTTGTATCTTCTACATATAGACCAAGATTGACAATAAGTTTGGAGAAGGATTTTTACGAGGACTTGGAAAGGAAAAGCAACAAGGAACTGAAATCATTTGTGCAATGACTATTAAAGTGGGCAATGACTATTAAAGTGTTCATTACCTGTAGTACCTATTTTCGTTTTCTTTTCAGAACCTCAAATATTCATGAAACGTTCATGACAACTAACAATAGTTCCCTATAGAATACAAAATATTTTGAGTTTTTATAATACTCTACCTTTTTGAACGTTTCTAGAATATATTCACGTCTCAAAGAGAATGAATCAGTAAAACAAGCACATTTAAATTTCATGCTAATTCAACATTTCTCGAATTTCTACAATGTGGCCACTGAGAAATCCAAACACCTGATACACATTGTACTGAATATAACACTGTACATACTGTGTAACAGTCACAATTTCTCATTCAGATATTTCTACCTTTTTCAGTATTGTATGTTACATTCTTAAAGTTCTTATATTTTTCCCAAACGTTTTAAAGAATTTAATTCGAAAGAATTGTGTTAAGCTCTTTGTATTATTTTTATTTTCACTTGCACAAACTGTTCTTTCTCGGACATAAAAGAGTATGCCCTCCCACCTGCACTGCATATTCAATGAGTGAGCAAAACTTCATCAGAGTAAAATATACAAAGACATTATTGTTGTCAGAATGGTAATTCATAATAATGACACAATACAGTTGTTTAACATATGTAGTCAACAATGTCGTACATAGCACTTTTGGAACATTTGATAATTCCTATACACTTTATCTGAGCAAAACGATCAAGAGCAGGTGCCATCTAGCCAGTGTTTTGTTTTTGTTGCATTTCTTGATTCTCCCGGACAAAGTACGGAAATGCAACAGACGCACAGTTCCTGTCATCCTTGATAAACGCAAATTAGCGAACAATGTCGACAAACACTCTGCAACAAGTGGAGGTCATCGAAAAAAGAGGAAATTATTTTACCACCTGGATGTCTAAAGAACATTTTCAAACTATTCACGAACATTTATAGCTGCCCTAACATTATCCCAGACATCTGCTCATTTCCAACAACCAACACTGAAGAGTAATATTGATTAATTAAAAAGTTTCACCTATAGACGAACAAATGTCACGTTTTGAGAATTGAAGGATGTAGGATGTTAATTCCTGTTCTTTATCAATTCATTTTCATTAAAACGTATGAGGAAACTTTGCTCTCTAAACAAGAAACTTTGATTTATTGTATTACCTATATTTTGTATTCCAGATGTACATGACGTGATTATTTAATATTTCAACACTCAAATGAATAAAATTAAGATGATTGAAGAATAACAAAATCTGAGAAAACATACAGTATGAAAATAAAGTACCGAATGCATTATGTGTATTTACGAAAAAAATAAAATAAGATTAGATAGAGCGGTCTCAGCACTTTTACGACTCCTCTTATATATTTTTGTTTTGTTTTGCATTTTCTTTGTCTTTTATCTCTTACAAAAAGTAATGTATACATCATTTAAATAATTACCTAAATTTGTTGAACAATTGTTCAAGGCGAGAACTAAAACAATTTTACTCATTAATATAAAACTTTTTTTCAAAAACCTCCACAAGTAAGTCCTGATGATAAAAAGAGCATGTATATTGTTAAAAAGAATCTTAATATCTGCTTCTCCATACGTTACATACGGTTTTTACTGCTTTTTGTCTAAATAAATAAATATACATTGAATACACTCATCATATCCGAGATTGTAACATAAATCGCGCGTTGCTTCCTTACATCAACGATTGCATTGTAAACAAAGGTAGGAATTTACATTCTCCTTTGTGACCGACTAATGATGCTGTGCATATCCCCTGAACCAAGTTTCACCGTGGTCTCCGTGTTTTTTTAATGTTTATTTAAGGTCGCATCAACTTCTAGGTCATTAGCGACCACTATTGCGTGTAACGGTATGATAACTATGAGGATGACGATAGGGAGTGAAAGGACGAACAGAAGGCAACCATATCCGAGGCGGGACTCGATCCTTCGGTCCGAGTTCGCTACGGCACTACTGCCTTAGCGATCTCGGATATCCGGACAGGCGGTCCTCCTTTTGCTCCGACATCAAATACCTGTAAATGTTCAGCGAAATGAATACGCTCAAAGACGGAGCTGGCATTTCATGGCGAAGGGGAAACGTCCCCAAGCAACTGTCTTGAGGGGTGGCTGACAGAGGTGGCTTCTCGAGGCTATACAACGGTCAATTGATGCGAAATGAAGACGCAATCGCCCTAGAAGAGTGCCATCTGTCACCACATAACAAATGTGCGGCGACATTACATTGAACAAAGAGACACATTTAACCTGGATGCGAGGCAGAATCTAATAGTAGAAGTAGATTAACAATTAAAATGTTTATCTTAACTGATATGTTAATTCCTTCAATACGGAGTTCGATATACACTGCATTTCTTATCTGGATAGAGGGGATCGTAGTCAGGAGGAAAATATATAAAACGGTTCAATAAATCTACATGTTCTGTCATACACGGAATTATGAGAGAGAAACATGTGAAGGAAATATGAAAAGACAAAGTTAACATCAAATTAACATCTAGTTAACTTGTAAATAAGTAATTTTGAATCATTAAAATTGGGCTAAAAACAAAATCTTGTATGTACCACGGGCGTAAAATGGCTCTAACAGCTTCAGGCGACAAAAAGCCCTTGGGTTTTTTGTCGCCTCTTGATCATTAAAACCCTTCTAACGCCCTCGGTGTCTAAATAGCTACCATGCAAGTGAATGTGCATTGGACGATTTTTTCGTACAAGGGTTCAGCTGCAACCGACTTCACGTGGTATAAAATAAGGCTTACATTCCCCCATTTGGTTCGTCTACTTACTTTCGCCCGCCCTGCGCTATCTCGATGACCTCGCTGCGTCTTCCGCGCCCAGTAGACTTCTCGATGGTTTAGCGCTCTCGTTATCGCCCGCCCTTTGATGTGAAGTCAAACGCCCGCGCCGCCGGCCGTGCCATCTGGTGGCGGCACGCAGAGCTCCCAGACGCACTTCCGAACGCTGGAGGTGGCAGTTATCGCGGCAGCAGGGAAACACGCGTGGAGTGCACAGCGCTCCGGCAGACGCGAACAGGACCTTACTGTCTCGAAACCGAGTGCTTTTGACCAAGTGATCATCCTTTTGATCTACGTATTTTATTAATGGGGTGAATAATAAAGAACGTAGCCAAGTATCTAATTTTGTTCGTTAATTCTGTTCGTGTTTTGAACTTTTCGTACGCAAGAATTTTCTCTGTAACAAAAAGACAATTATTTCAATAAAATCTATTCGAATAATGGTGAATTTAATAAATTATTATCTCAAGGCAGCGCTTACATGATTCATCAGAAAAGAGAAATACGCTCGCAAACTAGGAATTTTGGAATTAAGGAATATTTCCATTATTTTTGTGTTACATATATCCTTTTTCGGCAATTATTTCGGTGTCATTACGGTTTTTGTAAAAATACTCTGTACGATTCACGTTTACACCAAATCAATCGAAATTCGAAACTCAGATATTCGTTTTCTGGATCTAGTTCGTCTGTAATTTGGTTTGTTTTTCAAACTTTTCGAAATTTAAATTGTTGTTGAAGTTGTTTTTTAAAATGAGAGACAAGATGATAAAACTGAACGTTATTTTTGTGTTGTATGTTGCATCATTTCTACTGATGAAACACTAATACACGAAATTATTGCAGGAAAACATTTACAAAAGGACTTCTGGCGCTTTAAAAATCACATTTAAAAAACATTAACAAACAATGTATTAAAAATGGTGAGCAATTTTGGATATTTGCGGGTATATCCTTCCCAAATTACACTTCAAAAATTTTCTGTGTGTTTATTATCAGTGACCTTACTATTTCCACAAACATAGTTTTCCGCGTCTTGACTAGATATACACCAAACAAATATGTGGCATCATTATTTCAAATTATTTGACCTTTCATGTACGTGACCCTTTCACGTTCATGTTCTCACTTTGATTCCTAAAAATGTTCTGAAGAAAGTACCATTTTGTAAAACGCATGCAGAAATTATATGTCCTACATTCTCCCGTCATGACACTATAAATGATATGCCCCATGACACCTAATATTAAAAATCGAGTAATATGCATTTATAAATGACACATTCAGAAGATCATCTTTAAAACTATCATGCGTCATCCCGTTTGATCACCAGCGCGCGACAGCAGAATTAATTCGTAATGTTTGTAAGATCTAATACTATTACCGGACTAAAGAGTTTTATGTTTCCTCACCCCAACCTCTACATCAAGGAGACGAAAGACGGACATCTTGGCATTATTTCCACAACGTCTGCGTTTGCAGCTGTAACTTTCAAGAGCGACCGTAGTGTAAACAGATGGACCTGTGGGTAACTAAACACTCCGTTTCGCGAGCAGGGCGATGTACAAGGCTGTGCCGGAAATACGTTTCTAGAAATGTTCTGGACAGCTTCCGCGCCAGGATAGGCAGAGTAAATTTCTGAAAGCTTTTAACTAAATTACAATGAATTAAATTAGAAAATGAAAATTATACACAACTTTCTATTCAAAAAGTACTATCTTGTGTATTAAAATCTAGTTTTTAACTCTTTTAATTCAATCCAATGATTGAATCATTAATATTGAGTATTCAAAACTTATTAATAAAGGATTATCATTATAAATCGCATTTTCCATTGTGAGTAATTATTGAAAATCGAAACCATTGTATACTTTCATTCTAAACCTTGACTTTGTATGAGCTAAGTACAGAATTAGAACTAGAGTAAAAAATTATATCGTGCAGATGCTTCTGACAAATGCGCGTGTCTAGATAATGAAAATGACGCTAATGGTGGCACACATTTTTTAACTAGTATGTTTTCTAATGTCTTCTGTCTATGATACTTGTCGGTATTATCCCGCCAAAATAGAATACATCAAAATGGCGTAGATGTGTAATTTAGTGCATATAACGCTCCAGTTCTTACCAAAGGTTTGAGAAAAAATGAAACAGTTTTTGAGAAAAAGTAATTAGATTTCTGTAAATGCGGAATTTTGAGCTTATTTTCACATAAAACACTTTACTTTTAGAAACTTCATAAGAAATGATCTAAAGAACTTGTACTTAGAAATTCAGTAAGGTATTGAAACGCCTTTGATGTAACATTAAGGACGCGAGGGATATACTCAAGACATTACCTTTGTGTAATTTTAGAAAAATCAAAATAATACATCGTGTCATTTATAGTGCATTTTGCAGCATCCGCACACAAAATTTGAAGAATACATTTGGAGTTGTTCGTGAGAAAATTTTATTTTTAAAATTGACCTGATTATATGCAAAATTACGGGAAAGCCACTCATATTTCGAAGAAATTGTACTTGCCATCCTTTAAAGACCTGATTTTAAAGAACTTATTTTGTTCAAAAGAAAATATATATCGTCAATACTGTAGTTGTAGAAAGACACAAAAATTTCAACTTTTGCAATTTTCAAAAATTCTGATAATTAATTTAAAATTACACTTGTGCCACTTTTATACGCATGCCTCACAGGTAAAAAATGCAAAAATTTCGAGCCATTTTTAGAAAATGTTTAAAATGCCCCAGGGGCTTCATATAAAGAAACCTCTAAAATAAAATATACATTTCAAATTCAAGGGACCGCGACATCAGTTAGCCCGTTCAGGATGAAGTGTTAGAGGAAGTAATTTTCTACACTTATAAACAAGAATCATCCATTTTTTTGGAATTGGGGACCACTAATACGGTTTTTTCTTAAACCAATTCGTTCGGTTTGGATGCATCGTTACATAATTTTCTCTATAATGGGTATGTGGTATGGAAAAAAGTAAGACATTAACAAAAAAAATACTATTTCGTACTAAACATCTGATTAAAGGCAGATGGGCCGTGTCAAGACATTTAGTGTTGTGGCTTACACAGCCGAAATTCAACGCTGCTCCTCAGACCTTTCTCTTTGGCGGTCTCTCGCCACGTGATGAACTGCGGCGATACTGCAGTTTGCCCTATGCGCTTCTGGACACGTCAACAAGCTACTCTGAAATGCTCGTTATGCAAGCAACGGACAGATAGGATATAATAGGAAAATTTCTAACTAATAAAACTAAAAGAATTATAAGGATCAGAAAAAATGTTGTAGAAAACAGAATTAAAAATTAATTCAGGAGGAGTGAAAGAGTATACTCGTTGCACAAAGTAATTCATAAAGCAATACAAGAAAGCGCATAATATTCTCTTAAAAAATACTACAATTTACATGTGATAAATCCACTACGTAAGCGGTAAAATATTTTAATGTGCATTTCACGTATATACAAAATGACTGAAGTAAGAAGCAAATGTCTTCCAAACTTCTAGTAAAACGATGATATACGCCAAACAGAAAATCATAAAAGGTAAGTAGTTGAAAGAAGTATTACAAAAAAGAATAAAGGAAGTCAAGTGAGAAGGAAACATGCGTTACCATATAAAAGGTGGAGGGATAGACATGTTCCAGGTAAAAGCAGAAAAGGAGAAGAGTGAAATGACAAAGTGCAACGAAAAAACAGAGGCATGAGGAAATGCCTGAAAAGGTGCAAGGAAACGTGTGAAATAACAAAAGCGCTAAGAGAAAACTGAAAGCCTTGAAGAAGCGCCTGAATAGGTGCAAAAGGATTAATGTGAAACGATCGAAGTGCAACGAGAAAACAGAAAACCTTGAGGAAGTGACTAAAAAGGTGCAAGCGTGAATGTGAAACGGCAAAGGTGCAACGAGCAAACAGAAAGCCTTGAGGAACCGCCTGCAAAGGTGCACGGGGCAGGTGCGCCGACGGGCACTGACGCGGGACCCAGTTCGGCCCCGCGCGTCTCCCTCCATTTGCCGCCCATTTCTCTGGCTCTAATCAAAAAGTTGCAACGCGGCCCCTAAGAATAGCGCGGCGTAAACACGCGACTGCGGCGGGACCCAATTATTCGCGGGAGCGGGACGCGCGGGGGCTGCGAGGGGCGGGGCGGGGCGGGGCGGGGCGCGGCCAGAGGCAGGCCACCTGGCAGAGGAGACGAACNCCTTCGCCAACCCCCTCCCCTCCCCCTCCCACCTCCCTTGCCACTGACTCACTCACCTGACGCTGCCTTGAGGCCCGCTCCGTCTGCTCGCCCACGCTGACCTGGGAAACGAAGCGATCGACTGAACTCGTTTCTCGACCGTGGCAGCCATGCTTGTTTTAATCACGAATTTGCTCATCCGAAAATGGGTTTCCAGACATCGCATGAAACGTCCATCAATAGAAAGAATTTAAATAAAGATGTATTGTTGTAATTATTATATTAATTTGCAATTGGTGGAGGAAGGACAGACGTGGCAAGTGTACACAAAAGTTACACGCCAACTATGATTCCTTAATTCTTACCATTGTATTTTACCATTGCCATACTCGTTTTACTTTACACCATCGTATATTAGCATCTCACTATATCATACAAATGAATACTGGAGCAATTTTAGTTCTTTCTAGACGTTTGAGGGTGAGTTTACATGGTCTTATTGTTGGATACATCTCTCCGCCCATATTTTTAGCAGCATCTTTCATTACGTTTGAGAAACTACTATATGATTTTACTCTGAGTCGGTACTGACGAACACACCAATTACATTGTCGCTATTTTACTCCTATTTCTTATCCTTTTTATCGTGAATTTTTCGTACAAGAATCGTAATGTGAAATTTATTATTTATTGGATGTCGCATTTCAAAATGTGATCTGCGTAGTCGAAAGTAAAAGATACCATCTTAAAGGAAATCGATAGAATGTTTTATATAAGCACTTTTCAATTCGAAACTAATGTTTTTTCCGTTTGATGCATTTAAAAAGTATTTATTTATAGAAGAGTCCTACGCAATACCCGGTGAAACGGTTAGACTTCATTGTTGCAGTTTTATTTCTGTCCGTCCTTCCTTTGCAGAGAAGTCGCGCATTCCTCCCACAAACACCGCGAAGTCCCTCCGCCAGCACCTTCCGCGTTACGCCACATTCCGCCCGTTCAGAGGCTCCGCGCTCTTCGCAAACACGAGCCTACGCTCTGCGGAGTAGCGAGGCAGCCGGCCTCTTCCTTCAAAAGCGTGCAGGGCATGCGATGCCGCGCTGCCAACAGACGCACGGTATGTTTAGAGTACGTTTACATAAGTGAAGAAAATATATCACGCAACAAAACTGTACAAATGAAACTGTATCAAAACAAAACTAACGAACTTCTTTTACACTTGTTTTACGTCAAATAGTTTAGAATGCTTGTAACTGTCTGCAGCAGCAAAAATGCTGCTAATAAAACCACACGAAATTGTTTTCTAAAATGTAGCACGCGCACTATTCAAAAACAGCGAAAATATTCGTTAAACAGCAATAAGTCATATACTTCAACAAAAGCAGTCTTGACAAATAGTGGAATAGTGTTGTACATTATATACATACACAGAGCAACAGCAAAAATTTCAAAGAAGTTGCTCTTTCATACCGCAAAGGCGAATAGTAAATATTTAATTGTCGGTCAGCCTCTGCCTTGGAACCTTGCTGTGACATGACAACTGTGTTGAAAATGGAACGCACGCACTTTAAGAATTCAATGAGTAGTCGCAGGTCGAGTTCAAATAAAATAGAACAATCAAATATTTTCTTTTTTTATTCAAAATCTAAAAAAATATATGGCAATAAGGCGTCAATAGAATCAAATGTTAACGTAAGCCCAGGGATGGAGGTTATAGTAACAACTTTCAAGATCAGGATGAATGAAGAGTTGGGAGCACACAATAAACTTAAATCCCGCCAAGACCAACAGTATATACACTGAAGTAAGCTGTATCACATCTAAATCGGTCATCGATGAGGACCATTTCTTAAATATCGTTCTCAATGCAGGTTGTGAAGATTTGGAAAGAGGGCAAGGAGAAGAAATGCGGGACAGAATCTGACACCTCATCACTCCCAATCACGGCTCTTGAAAGCCCCTACAGTGCCTATTAAGACAGCACATACGTAAAAGCAACCGCAACAAATAATAAGCTTCCTACGCTTTAATTTTTCAGAATAATAGTAAGGAATGCTGTATTAAAGCAGACAACACACAATGGCAATGCGTGAGAAAACTAATGCAAGTGCATTCAGTGAAATTATTGTAGCATGTTTTCGACATAGAGTTTAGTTAATAATTGAGACTGATGTTTAGTTTCTAGTATATTTTCATAACATGCAAAAATGTAATCCATAAATAATTTTTAAAATACTCATAGTAACACTTTTGTCACCTTTATACGTATTTGATTGTGTCACGACGTAAATATAAGATGTTTGTAATTTAATTTTGTTGAAATGTAAATGTATTCACTTCTGATTAACAATATCTTTTTTGTACATTAATGTGTCAGTATACCTTCAATTCAAAATTCCACCTGTTGATGAATGTGGCAAAACATTATTGCCACATTGTAACAAACCTCAATGTCAATAAGCCAGAGAAGGGAAGTGAGATAGAAAGTAACAGAACAGAAGCCAAATACGTGTAGTTCTTCTAAGAAGCAATGTTGCTGGATATATGTGGAGATGAAGTACAGAGGAAATGTAAAAAAATGTGCCTGTCGTCTGGATATACTCAAGACTGTGAAATGGTCTGCGAAACCAAGAATCTGGAAATTTAAAAAAAAACAGACCTACTGCGGGTACCAGGATGGATGAAAGCATGAAACGTCAAATTTTGAAAGGAGGTAGAGCTTCAAAATACTGGAAACGCAATCCGAATGCAGAAGTCGTCCAGGTATGATTGCGAGGCGTGGCCGTAGTTCAAAGAACGTAGAAAATGGCTTGCGAAAAGGGAGAGCAGAGAGCGGACGTTGCCGACGACAACTGACGTGGTGGAGGGAATAAGGGTCATATCAAAGATAATCAGAGCTCACGTTACATGGAGTAATTATTCTCTCAAGTTCGTGGAGCAATCAACAAAGGTAGTGAACTCGGGTAATGCAAGAACTGGTGACAGTATGAAACTGTAAAACGGCACAGAGGACTGCATCGGAGCGAAAAAGTTCTGACAATACGTAATGAACACATTGATTGATTAGTTTGTATTTCCGCGAGCATCAACTGCTGTCATTACGCCCATAAGTGATGTGTACGTTTTATCGCTGCGGTTTATGATGATCTCTCATGGGTGGCAGGATTCGGCGCCAACCTACCCGTTGGTTTACTGTGTATTTCCCAACCAGGTATCTTCCACCAGCACGGAACCGCCCCAAACGAGACACAGTCTTTAAGCTCCCGATTGGTCTCCAGGCATGTGCGGGAATGTAGTGCATATAAGTGAGTGTGTTTAAGTAAAGGGTGAGGATAGGATGTGAAATAGGACAGATCGTGAGCGGTCTATTTCCCGTTTGGTAGGACACTGCTCCGGCATTCTCCTAGTGTTGATCGAACGCAAAACAGGATCAGCGCTGCCGGCAACTGGAATTCGCCTTCAGGCAATGGCTGAACTCGACCTAGCTATGAAGCTAGTGTCGAAAATCCTGCCACCGTCGAGAGTCAAACACTAGGACATGCCGGTCAGATGCACTGCCGTGACATCAATAATTCTCTGCTCCACCAGTCGGAGAAAAGCTCGAAATATGGACGTCCGTCACAGCCATAAATCAAGAGTCCTTCGTGAGGGCACGTGCGTAGCAGCGCCGAGGGCCGGCGAAGGGCGGGGCGCCCAGGGCCCTATAACTCCCATATAACGTGGTGGAAACCATTATGGTGGCGCGCTCTGCTGCATCACCTTCTTTACAGGAACTAAAACAGGGAACTGCTGCCAACGATACTTTTAACGTGCGTGACTGCTGCGTGAGTTCGCGGTCGCAAGCAGGATCATAATGTTACAAAAGATTAACGTCTACGTTCGCGCTTTCTTCAGAGGTTTCTTACAAGTAGACATTATGAATAATTGTACATTTAGAAAAGACACTTTTCGTATTTCTCACAAATTAGCCAATTTGTAAGTGGGAAATTGGCGAGCCTAACCTGCAGCTGCCACCCGGCGACACTAGCGCTTCCATAGTAGTAGCAACCTCGAGCTTTGTCCCCAATTTTGATAGAGAGTTGCCGGGCCCTCGGGGCGCCGCTGGAGGCGGGGCGGCTCTGGACGTAGGAGACGTCGCCGAGCGCGTGTGTAAACGCCGTGGTTGGGGGGTGGGGGGAGGGCGGAGCGCCTGCCGGCGGCGCCGCTGCTCTCGCGTGTCTCAGACGCTCGCCGCTGCGCTGCTGTTTACCGGCGCGCCGCCACCGCCGCCACCGCCGCCGCCGCCACCGCCGCCGCCGCCTCTGCCTCTGCCGCCAGACACAATCGGCGCCTGCGTCGCGCTTTGAAGTGCGGCCAAGACCACGCTCCGGCGCTAGGCCGCTCGCGCCCGCCACCGACCGAGCGCCGGGGCGGATTCCGGATGATTTATGGATTTATGAATCGCGGCATCGCCCAGACGCGTGGAAGAACACCAAAATAACACAAAGCCTTTCCGTTATTTGTTCGAAAACAGGAGCGAAAGAAAAATTGGGTGGCGTAATTTTCAATGCAGTTTATTTTCTCATTATCAAGAAATTTGTTTAAAATTTTGAGGAAGTCAATCTTAGTTCAAAACAGTCATTATCATTTGTGAAGAAACTTTATTAACTAAATGAAAAATACAATTAAACATTAAAATAATTATTTTTCGACAAACTAAATTTGTACAAAAACGAAATAATGATATTTATTTACAAATACAAAAAAATATTTGATGTCGTTGATGGCTTCAACATATCCTTACAAATAGACGTGCCCGCTGTACATATCCGTCGGTATGGTTGCATCGTCAAGGCGGAATAGTAATTGCGTAAGGCCTTTCACCAGGTTATAAATAGTCCCTATTTAGTTGTGTTACACTGCAGTATAATTTCTTAAATAACATATAATTTATAAAAATATTCGTACTTTTATTGATCGCATGTATCTTTCTGTAATATACTCACAAGAACATGTCAGAGTTGAATCACATCCGCATATCACACGTCGTATTTGAGCGCAGTAAGAAAGGAAAAATAAACGCAAATGTCAAGACTATAGAGCTCCTTGCACACAATTTTCTTACAATTTAAAACAATATCACCAAACATTTCCCTTTTATCAAACATGAGACACACAAAAATGAAAAATAAGAAATGATCTGTCACATTTGCTTCAGTGAACATTTCTGTGATGCCATCTTCATGGATTTCTAAATCTCGCTCCCTCACAATACCCTTTGGAGCTTCTGAGAGAGCGGACGAGAATCCATTTGCTATCACGCAAGCCGCGACATGGCGTGTCAGTCCGTGATTCTACAACGCAAACAATACCAACATCTGTCCCCGGCTGCTATATCTTCTGGGTTCTGGATTTTTGTATACACATTAGGTAACATTAGGATGGCAACTTTTGAAAACTCATCCTAAAAGAAAAAGGTAAACAAAGCTGTATAGGTATGCAATTCAATCCCTACAGCGATTCAAATCCCATAGCATGAAAATGGAATATGAAGAAGCGATTGATGGAAATTGAAAGAAAATATTTCACACATTAGTTGCTCGATGTGTTGCGAAATTAATTTCAATATATAAATGTTCGTGGAATGAGTCTATCAGTTTGTATTACGTAAAAATGAACGCAGTTTGAACGAATTTATTAATAATGGAAAAAGAAGTTGAAAAAAATGAAAAATTCCTGTAGAAAAATATTTTATCAATATTACATTTTGTTGTTCAGTCAGGTGAACCACGAATGTGTGTAGATATAAGCGATGGTGGACGTTTAGAAATTTTGTGGGACTGGAGAAGGGCAAGCGTGATGCATCCAAGGAAAGTGGAAATTTTCCTCCCTCTGCCAGCGATCAATGGGCTTATTTGCTGGGCCGGGGATCCATCACAAAGCAGGGCGGAGTCCTCGCCGACTTTGACGCTTGCCTGCTCCGACGCCCGCCCTCTTACATGCACGCCCGATCGCCTGTAGCTTCATCCACCCACCGCTCAATTTCCATTCACCGAAGTCTTGCCCTCGACGCCACTCGCCCGCCAGACCACCCACTCTCCTAACCATCAGACCACCCACCTAGCCGATCTTTCACCCAGTCTCCCATTCACCCGCCCACCCGACGATCCATCTATACATCCACACACACTCACCTGACCATTCACCCGCCCATCCATCCACCCACCCTTACCAACCACACACACAACACCACACACACACCCTACAAACCATCACCTGACCATTCACCCACCCTACAAACCATCACCCACACACACACAACACCCTACTATCATCCACCCACCCACCCACCCACCCTACTATCCATCCACCCACCCACCCACCCACCCTACTATCCCTCCACCACACACCCACACACCCTACTATCCATCCACCCACAACACACACACACCTACTATCCATCCACCCCACCCCCCACCCACTATCCATTCACCGATCCTACCATTCATCCATCCACCGATCCTACAATTCACCCATCCACCTTACTCTACCATTCATCCATCCACCCCACCCTATCATCCATCAATCCTATCAATGCATCCTCCACTTCCCTGATGTCGTCCGCCCGCCAATCTTCAGTACGCCCACTCGCCCAGACCACCCGCCGAGATTACTTTACCCCCCCCTCTCTCCTCTCTCTCTCTCTCTCCAATTCTCCAACCCTCCCATTCCCCTACCCCCTCTCTCGCTCAGCCCGCTCACCCGCCCTTTCCCACCAAGCCGCCCACTCCTACTCCGGCCTAAGACCTCACACATTCTCCCTCCCGCAACCGTTCACATACGCTCATGCTCACTCGCTTTCGCGTTCACCCACCCACTCCTGTGCCGACGCCCACCTGCCTACTCAAGTCGTCGCCCGCCCGGAACGTCGACAGCGCAGACA
Organism: Gryllus bimaculatus; assembly: GCA_017312745.1. Taxonomy (NCBI): domain Eukaryota; kingdom Metazoa; phylum Arthropoda; class Insecta; order Orthoptera; family Gryllidae; genus Gryllus; species Gryllus bimaculatus. The sequence continues at coordinate 8,066,973 of BOPP01000029.1, forward strand.
ATGGTGCGTGCAGATGGGCGCTGTTATTAATTGTCAATTAAACTCCCGACCTCCGCGTCTGTAATTTACGAAGGTGCACGGAGTATCGATTCAGCAATCACGACAATGACACATACACCTTTGCCTTATGAGTCCCGGAGTACAGCTATGCATGCGTGTGGCCAAAGAAGAATGGAATGCAACGAAACCACAAATCTTCCTGTGCATTCTATTCACAAAGCACCCTTTCAGAATACTAATTATTGTTAGAGAATGTTTATTATATTGACAAATTATTTCGGTGGTGAAAGAATAGAGGAAAAAATATCGGATATTTTCGTATCTATTTGCATCGGCGGCGTCAATTTGTCAACATATGTTGTGTCTATATTTTATCTTAAAAAGCAAGAAACGGTATGTTGTACAGATTGGTTAATTTTAATTGCAACAAGCCATACACTTCAAAAGAAATCGCAGTCCTTGGTATCCCGACATCAATTCATATTGCATCTTGATGATTTTTTTTACATGTACAATCTGTATTTTCAAATAACATTTACTTTATGCAGCAAATTTCAAGCCATTTTATTGACGTGTATGACGAAAAATGACGAAAACTAGGTAGAGAAGACGTAGGCGCTAAAAGCAAATTAGAATCCGCTCACTTTTGCAATGTATTCACCGATTCCAATACCTAGACAAATTACAACCATCTAGATAAATGTCCAACTGACAGAAGACCTGCCATCCCTCATTCACTACCGAAACAAATTTACACTGAAGCAGGATGTTTTGAGCGTTGTTCTTCGTATATCGCTTTTCACCCGTCGGAAACACTCATTAGAAGCAGCACATTTGCCAACGGCAACGAAAGACCTAGTTAGGACCCCGACGAGAACCCTCGCCAGGAAGTCGGTGTCAACGTTCAGCGAGCAGGATCTGGGAAAATTTCAAAGAATGGGGATTCGCGGATTTCAACTCCTCCCTGGGAGTCGGACTTTTCAAAAGGACCTTCTGGACGTGTGCGAGGCCAAGAAATATTAAAATGAGCTTCCACCCTCACGAGGGAACGGATTGTGGTCCAGACTTTTTAACGCCGGCACAAGGGAAATAAACACGTAAACGTGATTTATATTGGCGAAAAAAGCGGTGGCGGGCTTTGGGGGTCGCTTCCTTCCCGCGGCTCCTGCCTTCCATTCGTTTTAAGTGTCGGCTATTTCTGGAGGTCGTCGCGTGAACTTGAAGCTACTGCTGCGGTGGCGCGCGGGAACCAGGGATGCCAACCATCCGGCAACGCGGGGAGTCGCCAGTTCCGAAGCGACTCCCTCGCACAAAGCGACTCGAGACCAAGATAATTTCGTCAGGTTGATGTGTTTTGGCATGTGCGGGTCGTTGGTGTCCCGCGGGAGGAGAGCGGTTTGGCGGAGTTTGTTACAGGAAACGCCAATCGCCCCGTGTGGTCCACGAGAGACCAACAGTTTTGTTTCCATCTCTCAAGTATAAAATCAAATTATTCATCTATTAACTGCACACGTTTAATTTTTGCAAACTAATGTATTATATTTTCTTGGATGTTTGACACTACCACTACCGTAATAAAATTGTATAAAATTTATTACGACATTAATACAATGAACCTAAAAATAAACACTGTAATGATCTTTCTCAAAGTTTCAAAATACCTTTCCTAAATGGAATGTACACCGTTCCTAACTAGTCAGATCAACTCATTAATAACGCATTGGTGATTTTATACCTTTGAACAGTGTTTCTGGTCACGGAAAAGTTGCATAGTAATTTTTAACGTAAAATAAAACTAAAGGAAAATAAAGTAACTAAATGTCAAGCAGTACCTTGACATGAAACTTAGGTCATTATTCACAGTCCCACATTTTTGAAAGAGATGAATTTGTACCTTAATTGAGAAATTATTTTTTTAATATTATATATACCAGAACCTGACTCGTAACATTGTATCAGAAAAACAAAAACTGTAATTCAGCCTCCTAAGACCATTTATTTACCTTACTCCTCCACGAACCACCAAGATCTGCGACTGCGTGCGTCTGCAGCTATTTCGCCAGCTTTAGCTGTTATCCACCGGGGATACACTTCGCGAAGTGTCATGAACAGTTGCAACGCCACGCGGCGCGCTGGTGGAAGTGGGGTGGGGTGGGGTGTGGGGGTGGGGGAGGTTCCCGGCGGCGAACAGCGGGCCGTGTGTGGCGCGCGGAGGGCTTGCGGAGGGCCCGAGGCGGCGCGGGCGGGTGCAGCGGGTACGCCGCGCGTCTGGTGGGCCGCGCGTTTATTTGTGCAGTCAGCGCGCGACTAAACAGTCATATTGGCCGGCGCACGGGCAGCGCCGCGCCGGGGGCTACTGCAGACGGGCGAGCGGGGTGGGAGGGGCGGAGCAGGCCGGACGATTGGTGGGTGGGTGAGCGTGGAAGGTAGCCTGGGACGCCACTAGCCGTGTAGGCGGTTAGGGAAGAAAGCTTGAAGATAAGCCAGTAGAAGAGAAGTTAATGATGTCAGGAAGTTGCTAGGAAGGTAGGGCTGAGATAAAGCTAGTCATGTAGGTGGTTAGGGAAGAAAACATACCAACCGACAAGTGATTAGGCGGGAAGCTGATGAAGCGGGAAGATGCTAGGAATGTAGGGTTGAGATACAGCTAACCACGTTGGCGGTAAGAGAGAAAGCGTGAGAACAGGTATGTGATGTGAGCAGAGTACACGGATAAGTAACTGGGGCACCGGGCTGACAACATGGTGGCTAGACTCCAAGGTTGGGTGGCTAGATGTAGTAGATATCTAAGGGAATAGACTGCTTGAGGCTAGTTTTCTCTATCTTACATGACTAGCTGCCAAGGTATCTCCATCAGAACAAGTTTCAGCAAACATTGGTGTGCGAGAAGCTGGTCGTAATCACTTCATCAGTGGAACATCTGAGAAGAAATTAGCCAAAACACCGATCCATACTTGGATAATTAGGCAGAGAGAGAGGGTAGTATGTGGAAGAATGAGATAAGAAGTAGAATGGGTGTGGAGGAAGCAGATAAGAAGGATGGCTGTCTCAGCTGGTTGTTGGGGGCTAGGAGAGAGACTAAGCTGCAGAGACTAAACTATTTCTAAATAAACTGGGAAGTAAATTTGAGAAGCAATATGTGCTAATAACACGAACGAGTAGAGAGTTTTGAATGCTCACATTGAAATATATTCAGAGTTTATATGCATTTTTTAAGATTTGAATTGATTTCAGTTTTATCCATTGTAATGTCTGGTATAACAAGAGAGGACATAATATAAAATTTTACGTCATTTAAATATATTTTAAAGTTCCATTTGTCTTTTATATTAGATACCAGTTGCTCTGTGTCTTATCTAAAACTACTGAATGTCCAAGCCCTAATAAATTCACTTGATGACAGCACGATGAGTAGTTTTTGGAATGATCACCCTCGTCTCTGGTGATCTGTTCCTTTCGCCTCTTCAATGATACCAAGGGTCAACGCCAAGACATCTGACGGCTTCCGGTCATGTCACAGTTTCATCGTCTCTTCTGTTACCTAGCGTTCCACAGACCTCTATGACAGCTAACGTCTTTGCTGCACCACGGCGTCGACAGATCTCTGGAACCCTCTCTAAGGGAGGATGTACTTCTTCCTAAATATTATGGCTGCTCAACATCCTAAGTGTCTCAAATATGCAGCGCGTATACATTCTCCGAGCACAAGCATGTCAGAGCAATATTTTGAATTCGACGATCGCTGTCTGCTCATGGCCCAGAAACTAATGGAAGCAGACAATATATTGTTGGAACAGTTTGTATTGACTATATTACAAACATGTGCGAGATGCGCCCGTCTTAGGAAGTGTTACAGTCACCAAACCGATGGGTACTATTTCGTATTTAAAGGCAAAGGCGTGCTTTTGAAATTACAACACAAATTATTATGCTCCAATACATCACACTCACAATATTTTACTACAATTCAATATGAAAGGCAAGACAATCAGTTTAATTATACCGATATTTTTACTGGATTACTAATGAATAACAGAAAGACAGTGTGCAGACTCAAAACGGATCACACCACATGCGTTAGCGCTGTAACATCACAAGCATGTATGCATGTAGACAGTGAACAGTGCAATTTACAAAGTAGAAGAGACAGCTGATAAATTTTCGTTCCGACGGAGAGGTAGAACTTTTTTATCTATGATCATGCAATTTCTGCGAAAAGTAATTGGGAAATATGATGAATCACATGCTAATGCAATACTGCCTCGTGAAAGAATACACGATGTCAGAAATTTCCGCATTACTAATGTAAAATGCATTAAAGTATTTATCATAAATGTATTTATCACTAAATTTAATAGACACATGTACATTAGGATGTTATAGTCAAAGCTTTATGGTCATATCTAAAATGAATAAAGGAATGAAGTTGAGAGACTCGTGATTATAAATATATGATATGAAATATGGGAGACTGTAGAAACCTCAACATTAAACCTACACTGATTTTAATTTAAGTATTAAATTCAATATAAAGATATATTAAGCCCTTTTAAAGGTAAAATAACAATAACTTTATATTAATATATGTACATTAAATTTAATGGCATTTCTGGCAGTGGAAGCATAAGGCACAACGCAAATTTAGAATGTCCGCACTATAACATAGAAGAAATTACGCAAGAATGTCGCGCAATCAACGCTTAGCGCACCACAATTTCCGTTTCTTTAAAGTTCTCTCTATGAGCGGGAAAGGTTTCTCGTTCAAAGTGCCGAACAGGCGCACTCTAATTGAGTGAATCAAAAGGTTTGTGACCCAGAGATACACGAGTTTTCTTCGCTGGAAAGGGAAAAAGCTTAATATGTTGCCAAAATACTACAGTAGTTACATTGCAGCTGACTTCCAGAGGTTTGAAGGGCATTTTGAATCACTCTGAATTAGGTATTCCTCTTTAATGAAACAAAGTATTAGATTTAATATACGTACTGAATTCACTGGTTTTGTTGCTTCAATATGAAACTCTGACACTACTGACGAGTGTGTTGGTTACCAACATACTATGAATTTTGCTGTCGGAACGTATGAAGAAAAAGTAATGTTTGCATTAAGGTAGCTGTGTAAGCAAACGCTAACAACCTGACTCTACACGTTGCAGAGTGAAGTAGCCATTACGATAGAGAGCTGAAAGACTAATGTGATTTCAATGATTTAGAAGATACCAAAAAAGTATGTCAACACAATTTTTGTATTAATCATTTATGGTAATTCCATAGTCATTCCATAGACCCCTCAAAACAAAACCGCATCAGTGGCAACAGTTGATTGATTTGATACGATTTATTTTGTCAATTAACAGTAAAAACTGTATGTGACGTATGAGGAAGGAGTACAATCTGTGAACGTTTTCTTGAGCTCTGAAATCCCTTCTACACTTTTTACCCCTAAATAGTTTAATGATGAATAAAAGCACCAACAAAGAAAGTTAGTGTAACATGTGGAAACAAAGTTTCGCTCCCGAGTTACAGAAAATTGTTTGCATTGGTAAACGAACTACAGAACTGAGTTTAGTTGTTGCTTGGGCAACGCAGCCGGTTTGTCACAGGGAGAGAAGGTTTCTCTGGGAGTTGCTAAGAGAGCGCTGGCTCGCGGAAAGCGCGAGTGCGAAGTGGGAAGGCAAACAAACGCCGGCGCAAAGCGGGGCAGGCGAGCGGAAGCTCGCCAGGGGGCGGGGCGCTGCCGGAGGGTGAATCACGCGCGGATTCGTGGATTCGCGCATCCGCGAGCCTCCCAAACAACGACCGCGAAGCCACCGCCGCACAGACGTCGTTGACGGGCGCTCAGAGCTATAGTGTAACAGCGCGTAGTGGTCTACCGTCATCGCTAAGTAAGCGGTGACGTTTCGCCGTTGCGTGCAAAGCTTTTGTAGCAGATCGTTAACGCGGTTCCTTTTCTCGTGATTCACTTTACTATACCAAAATGCTCGCATATATGAGAAAGAATCGAAATTATCTGAAAATTGAAAACTTTATACATTCATAAGCCTGTATTTGGAGAAAGTGATTGAATTTATTTTTTTCGAATATCAAGCACAGAAGTGCACAAAAATACAGTCTTAAACGTTTAGCTCAAAAATTCTGAGTGATCGTTCTAAAACAGAGCTAAGTAAAGGTATATTAAGTCAGACTATTGGTATACAATGAAATCAGTAATTTACACAAATTTTGTCTACAAAATAGCTAATGACTATTCCGTTATTTATTATATTGACGGACCAATATGAAAACTCTTTAATTTTCCATTCACATCTTCTACGTTTAAATTCAGTTTCTTTGTATTGCAACAGAACGTAATCAGCCGTTAGTGTGTTACCTTTTACCATCTAATGTAAACATATCAGTAGAAGTTTTCAACTTTCCAATTTAATTAAATTAAATGCTCAATTAATTTATTACAAATATTTTGATACAATATATTGGTATCAATCAGTACAAGAAAGAAACACACTAAAAGAGTTGTCCTAACTTGGTCTGCACTAACGACCCTAGTTTGCCAAGGTTTCATGTCTAACCTCAGCACAAGCACACCTTTATTGTCCCAACGGCTCCAGCCTGTCTCCCAAAAGTGTCATCCAGCCTGACCCCCTTCAATGGCCGCGTTATCCCTGCACACAGTGGTGCGACCTGCAGAGGAGGGGCGGGGGCGTAACCCCCGAGCCCTGGCTGAATGAGCCACCGCCTGCCAAGTGCGTGGCCGCCGCGCTGTGAAGCAGCCCAACTGGCTTCTCGGCTCTCATTCACAGAGCTCCTCCTCGGGGACTGCACGGAAGGCGTGACGTACACGGAAAAAACACGCTTCAGGAAGACACGTACCGGTGGCGCCAACCCACTGCTATTAACTGGCGCTATGTCGTCGTGATAACGCCAATTAGAGGCATTTTCAGGGGGAGAGAAGATTGCAAGCTTGCAAAACCATTTTTTTCGTCAGATTAGTATAAGCCTAAATCATAATATACCGAACAATGTAGTATAGTATGTGACGCTCACGGTTAGAATATTACAAATTGAAACAACATCTTTAGAAAATTCATTTTTATATATCGAATATATCGATTTTTTACATATTGAATATATCGATTTTTTATATATCGAATATATCGATTTTTATATATCGAAATTCGCGCGAATCAGTCGAGGTAAGCCGACAGCCAATATTTTGTATTCCCGAAAGATGCCATTCATTTTCAAATATTTTCTCAAAAAAGGTTTTACAATAGCGATTGGCCCGTTTTCATTAGTATTGAAAACCTCATGAAGCATAAACTATTGTTTCTTCCTCTTCTCGAAAGATATAGTAAGAGATCCGCATTGGTGCAAGTGATCCTTATTGTGGCAAGTGATCTCATTATTGAGCGATAATTTTATTTCCAATTAATTTCTTTGCAATATCATCTTCACTTGCCAGCATTTGAACAGCCCTTGTCTACCAGAATTGTGCCATTGTGACAAAATGTCATATTTGCGGACGTGTAATGCTTTCTCCTTTTGAATCCTGTAAATAATTTTAAAATGTAACTTTGCAGTAGCGTACCTAGCTTCCCTTATATTTACGGACGCCACTCCTTGTATTATTGTCTCATAATCTCTCAGTGTCTACCGTAATGAAAGTTTCTCAATATACGTCACCTAAAGATCACACCGTCAATCACCATCATTTCTAATATGACTGCAACGAAAATCAAACGTTTGTTTAAACACGAAACAATACTTTTTTAACTCCTTAGGAAAGAAAATAAGAAGAAAAAGGTAGGGAAGGAGACGAAATAAAACAAGGGGGAAAAGGAGAGGAAAACAAAAAAGGAAAGTGAAAAAAGGCAAACGAACGAAGAAAAAGACAAAACATAAAAGGAGAAGAGGTAGGAAACCAGGAGAAATAGGTTAAGGAGAAAAAGTTAAGTATTTGATACTAGTGGATACCGCACAGGGAATTTAAAGCCGAATTCAATTTTACTTCACGGGGTATTTATTTATTGAAGTCATTTACTCAGACAGTAAAAGGAATTAATTCTTCCTCTAGTGTATTCCCGCCCTGGCTTGTCCTGCCTTATACCGAACTGCCCAAATCCACACCCTGCTTCTTTCCATACTCCACGCCATATGCTGCCACGCCTGACCCTGCTCCTGCCCACTCTTCCACGTCATGTTCACTATGTTCATCGAGAGAATTTCATACCAATTGAGAAGTGTAGTGGAAACGCACATTGAAACACGCAAATGGGACTTCAAACTGCGCTTCACTGCACTATCTAACACTGCACAGAAAAGATCCGCTACGATTTCACTTCCGTGATACCATCAGACTGATTTTTCACGTCTCCGCAAGATTGTACTTGAAGAAAAAAATATTTTGTATTGTTAATACTTATATAGCATATACAAACATGTAAGTTACACGTCCAGTCATCTGGGGCAATAACTTGTTTGCCCAGATAGATTGAGTAGTTCATCCTAAAAGAGATGTTTACATAACACGTTTAAGAAATCTATACTATTAACATATTCTCCGGCATTGTGAGGTCCGCAGTCATGTCCGCCTGGTCCAGAAGCATGAGCTCCACCGTGCTAAACCCCCGGAGCACACCTTCCCTCCCGGCCCCAGCCGCGCTCCTGGGCTCCACCTCCAGGCGCGGACCTCCGACGCCGCCCCACCTACGAAATTTCAAGGTCGAGGAGTCGTCTATTTAGAGCGCAGCCCGGCCCGGCGCCGCGCCGCACCGCGCGAGCGCCGCGGCAGCGGCAGCGGCAGAAGCGTTGTTTCGGTTATTTAGGAATGCACCCGCTGCGCCGCGCTGTAATCAAACGCGCGCGCGCCTGAACAAGCGCGCAGCGGGCCGCGGCAGCCTCACCGACGCGCCTGCGCGAATAAATCTCTTCCGACAGCCTCGAGCGTTAGGCTGTGTTCGCTCCGTTTCAGGAGAATAGGCGCTGCAGTGACAGTTTCACATGTGAGAAGGCGAATGAATGAAACGATATTGTTATGGCGGCTTAAATAGATAGAACTTCTTTCGGCGTTTGTATTTACGACAAGCTTAAGAGGGTCCTAATTCCCAAAAGAATACTTTTTGGTGAATGGAGGAAACAGAATTAATTCTAAAGAAAATTATAATTTTTAGAAGAATAATTATAGATTATTAAGACACTTGAATTTTCAATTTTTAAATTCAAACTATATTCTCAAATAATACTTCTAAAAATGCAAAGAAAAATCTAACTTGATGCATGTCACTATTTCCTCTGGGTGCTACTAATTCTAATGACTTAATAATTTATGGCATAAGAGAGTGAAATATTTTTACTCTCAAGTTCCATAGGTAATATTTATCTGTTAGTAATCTGTGAACAAAAGCGAAGAAGTTTGAATGAAATCTCTAAATATTCTATGAATGCTTAAACCCGACAATGTTATTATTTCAGAGACAGAGATACCGGTGCGGAAAGGGATTCCAAACTTCACGTGATTTCCAAACGTGAATTTTAAAATTCTGAATCTAATTTATAGAGGCACGCAATGTATACATTAGATTGAACTATTTAACAAACAGGAAAAAACACCATCGCTCTCTGCCAAGATTTTCATCTCTGGGACCTTGAAAATGAGAGAAAATGAGAATTTTGATTCGTACACATATGTGAAACAGGCAATTCCGATGCATCGTGTGATAAACAAATGACGCAAGTTGCTCGTGAGTTTGTAATGGACTGATGCGAATTTTACATCACTGCATCAATTATTGTAACAATACGGCAACCCCAATATTTATTTCTTCTTTATTTTATGTTGCAGAAGGTTAATTTCCTAGTCCACGTCTATGAGTCTGTATAAAAGCAAATAATAAATAATCAACCCATTTGCTCAATAGTTTATTTACTGTAATGTAATAAAATAAAAATATTCACAAAATAATTGAATAAGAATAACTTAGATCACGTAACTAAATGTACATCATTGGCTCGGAAGAATTTAAGATACTTGCATTAAAATGCTCGAGGCATAGTAACTGAACTCTGAAAATGACAGCCGAGTTAAGTATTTTGCCAACTCCATTTACAGCAACCTCAAATTGGCTGTGTACGGAAGTGCCAAAACAAGTATCAAAATGTGGAATTGAAAACAAATATTGAATTGATGGCATATTACCAATATGGATAAAATCAGTTACCGTGATCAAACAAAAAATACCTCAAAATTATGCAAAAAAAACAACAAACAACTCAATATTAATATTTAAAAAAATTATATTACATCTACATAATACATAATGTTCGTTAAGTACTGCACCCTAATAACTTCGAAATCTAATTATCTACTTTAATAATGATAGGAAATGTAAGATTTTGAACGCATTGACTCAGGGAAATAGAAGCTGTTTAATAAATACATCAATTGAACACAATTAACAATTAAGAACAGAAGAAAATATTGTAACGCCGCAGGGTTTGTTATGCCAGATTCAAAAGATCAATAAAATTATTTCTTCAAATCAGTGGATGGGGACACCGAAATGAAGGTGATGTTATTTCCGAGGTCACGAGGGACTCGTTCGCGTGTTCGCCTGATGAATGATAATTTCGTTCGGTGGAAATTTCGACCTACACTGACACTGTGCCACTGTGTTAACTGATATTATCGCTTCAACAACCTGACCATTCGCAGAGGAGTCATAAAAACGAGGACGCAAACAGCGGTCCTTCAAAATAAATCAACAATCCGTGGAATTTTACGATGCGGTAGATTAATTCTAAAACGCTCATGCCCCATTATAGTCAAAGTAGCTCACCGCTCTCCAGTCATATTTAACATCTTTTAGTTGTAATTCCTTCGTTTGCAACTTCCTAGTTGAAATAATTTTAGTTTCTTAACTTAGAAGAGAAGCCAAGAGTGAAATCTTATAACTTCAGCACGGCATTCTCTACTTACGATATGGTTGTTTTGTATTTTTCAACTGAGTTCTGCACCAAGTGAGATTTTTAATGATTAAGCTGACATTATACGGTAGCGGCATGATCTCTGAATCACGACAGACAGGTTTCTAAAAGAATATACATATTCCTTCAGCAATGTATTTTCAGTGTGAAATACGTTGGGTTTCACCTGCACAGAATTGAACAGGCTAAGAAGAGATGGAAATACCAAAGCATTTAAACAACTTCCTTTCACAATAATGACCGTTAAGCGTGACCACGAAGGTCAATTTTGTTTAAATCATCATGGATTCGAATACTGTCTTGAGAATGAACGTTCTTCGGTCTTTTATTAGAGTTAAACTAGAAGAACATCCCATCAGACAATACAACGTGCAATCTGAACAATACATATCCTCAGGGAGGTCTATATTTAAAAGAGTTTATTTGATTCAAAGCATTTTAAATTCCTTATTGTTTCCTAATGAATAAAACATAATTTGTCCATGCACGCCTTCCGCCAAATGATTGTGAACGTAAACATTCTAGCGTCATGTCGTTTCAGTGCCCGTGGACCTTCTTTGATTAATTTCACTCTTACTTTTGACGGCTTTCGAAAAACTAATGTAATTCATCCGACTGTTTTCTGCTTATTTTCTTAGAAAGTCCTGAAACGCAGAAAAGGCATCTATCGTGAGCGTCCTTTCCAACAAAACAAACTCTCGTGCGGCAGCAGCGCCTTAAGTGGCTCAGAGCGTTAGCTGATTTCTCTGCAGTGTTCCTGACCGAGACCCGGCGGTGGCAAGATTTGCGACAGTAGTTACACAGCTAGGTCGGACTCCTCCGATGTTTGGAGGAGAATTCTATCTGCCGGCTGCTCTGATCGGTGGTTTTCAGTTTTTTTTTCGCTGATCGACACAAGATTAATGACTGTCTCGCACAAGTGTAACATACAACCAAAGGATCGCGCGCGATCTTTCCTTCCTGTTCCTATCATCGCCCCTTACTTACACCTGCCGGAGACCAAACGAAAGCTGGTGGGAGATACTTGGATGGGGAAAATCCTGCAAGCCGACACGTGGATCAGCGTCGGATTTGGTTATCCAGCGGGGGAATCTCACTGGCACATCTCGCGAAAAATATTCACTATTCTTACGGAACTCATGACCTTATCCGTTGACATCTACCAGGTCAATCTCATCAATCATCAATAGAACGGCCGGGGAAGCTAACTGCCACATCCCGCGAAACAACTTTGACTATACTTACGGGGCTTTTAGTTGACATCGCCCAGGTCAATCACATCAATCAATCATCAATACAACGGCCGTGCGCGCGCGCCCTCCAGCGGCGGGCCGCGCCTGTCCGACCGTCGTGCCGCCACGCCCCCTGGCGGAGCTTCGGCGAACGAGGCGTCGCGTCGGGAGCGTGAGAGCTATCGACGGGGCGCATCGTGGGCGGCGCGTGCGATTCGGAAAGCGTTGGAAGCGGTCGCGCGCGCGCGCGCGCACGCGAGTTCGGGAGCGAGATTTACCGGCACGCGCTCACGTCCGGTCGACTGGCCCGCCCGCCGCGCGCGTCGTTACGGCATCTGGCGCGGGAAACACGCGACGAATTCTTTTAATTTTTTATTTTTTTATTTTTTTTATATTTTTTTTTACTTTTTTATTGATACCGGTATTTAAAAATTTCTGCATTTTAACTTACTGAATGTACGAAGATATACTTCGATGCAGGTGAATTGTGTCCCACACACGGCTTTATTTTGCTCAGTTCTAAAATCTTCACATTCTACGTAGAGCCATTGCACAAACACTGGGGCTGCTTCTTTAAATATATCCAATTTTAATATCCCCCGCACCGTCCGCTAGCTTCGACTCAGGTAGTGGTTTCAGAAGTTTTATTCATCCACAGGTCGTCATCCACTCCCAACGGAATACATATTACGTAAACTCTTATCAGCTGATCTTAATTGTATTGAGGAATACTGGAAATTATTTCATTAGACTTCATTACTTTCGCTCCAAAGATGGCGAAGCTAATTACCTTTTAATTAACAATGGCAACTTCTCGCTATTCACAGCTCCATTTGCACGTACAAACAAAATATAACATAAGCCCCTTAAAAATATAATAACCGACAATGATACCTGAAAATCCAAAAACTCTATTGATTTTTATCAATATGCAGAATCTAATACAAAATATAACTCTAGAACATCCCATACATAACTTACAACTATTTTGATTATAAATTTTGCTTTGGTGAAAACAAAACTTTATCTTCTACAATCTTGAAATTTTCTTAAAGGGAAAAAGAAAAGTTCTTCCTATTTAACGACGTTCAGATATCTAGATCGACTCTCGTTCCGTACCTTCCTAATATTCTACCCTGCTGCTCACGTGTATTCTCCCAACAACTGTTTTCTCCTTTTCAAAAATGTCACACCCTTTCCGAACGAGTGTCATTTCGTATGCACATATTTTGCGGCTAGGACACTTCTTCAGAATAAGGAAAATGAAATCTCTGTATAAATTCCAATACCTTTAAAAAATGTATCCCAAATTGTTATAAGATGTTCAAATATAAATATGCCAAGGAAAATCCAAAATTACACTATTTGTGCAAAATAATAATAATAACAATAATAATAATAATAATAATAATAATAATAATAATAATAATAATAATAATAATAATAATATTTTACAATTGTGTCTCTGGTATTCGAAATGTAAAGAAAATGATGTAATGCTAGAGAGGGTTTTCGGCCAAACGTCCGACCGACCGGACGGCACGGGAATGAAGAGGGATGCAAATAAGCAGGCGGGAAGCGGGCCGTCGGGAAGCGGGCCGTCGGGAAGCGGGGCAGAGCGAAACGATGGGAAGTGTGTGCGCGGCGCGCTCTCCCGTCGCGTTGCGGCCCTGCCCTTGCCATCGGAGGCAGAGGCTGTCAAAACTAAAATTAAGGCGCGGCGCGTGGCCGTACGCTGGAGGCGGGCCAGCGCGCGGCGGGCGGGCGGTGGCCGCGCCCAGGGCATCGCTCCGCCGCAGGGACGCGCAGGGCGCTGCAGGGCCTCGCGGCCTCTCGGCCTTGCCTTGCGCAGTGGGCCTGACTCTCATAAGACGATGCTCATAGCGACAATATTTTTTATTAGAATTAATATTTGAAGCAAGAAAATTCTAACGGGAAACGGCGCTTCTACGCCGCTTTCCTATGCTTTAGCTATGCTTCTACTATGCTTTAGGTCGTAACTATAACACTCATCATAATGATGTCCTTCATGTTCCTAACTCTGAAATGTCTTATACAATTATCATAGAAGGTAACAATTATCATCAGCGCGTAACATAACATTGTTTTCTAATGTCTGATTTGATGCGAACTTTTTAAAATTATTTACGTAATAAAATTACGTATAATATTCATATTACATGTAATATTTTTTTCAAACAAATTAATGTAGTCCCTTGACTTGTGCTACTGAAATTGTTTCACAGGATGCAATACCAGATTCAGAGTTCACGAATTTTCAAGCACTGTTTTCTGTGTCTTCCAAAGTCGCACGTACAATCTCCAGGGAAGGGAAAGCGGGATAAAATAATTGACGAGATGTTTCAAGTGCGTTCGGTCATCTCCTTGGTGTCAAGAAAAAAACTGCTAACAGTGCATACAAGCTCTTCTACTATTAAAAGTCCATTTGTCATCATTACGAATAGTTCCTGCCAAGAAATGCAACGAAAAGGTTAAAGGTGAATTCAATACACGAAAAATATTTAGGTGTTTGGAAGTTTTAGAAGAAAAAATGTTGAGATATTTCTTTGAAATTTACGAACACTAAAATATTTTAAAAAGAAATGTTTTTTTTTACCAAACTTGCCGCCTCTTACATTTTTACCCAGTTTTTCCTTATGTAAGTATTTGGCATTTTAGGTCGATTGTCCGAATTTGCTGACTAGTTAACGGTGATCCCCATGTTTGGGCCTAATTAAATTTCAACACTTGGGAGGTAAGAGAGACGTGAGGTTATCATGACGTATTCCCTTCACCGTAGCTAGCGAAGTCCGCCTGCCAGAACTTTCTTCGTCACACAGCTAAGGAAATCTACAACTCTATTTTGGCCCGTCCGGGAATTGATCCACGGTTTCTTAGAATAACGCAGATGCGAATTTCAACCGCAGCATCAACTAAAATTTACCAGTCATATCGTACATAGTTTGGCAACATAGAAACTTATAAACAAGACAAATATTTTTAGAAATGAGCAAGTATTTGATATTTCGCCGAATCCATAACAATTGTAATGATGTGTATGTATTTGTTTAAATGTCTTCAAATTGTTCTCCTGATATTTCCAACACGCGGAGAAATTTGTGTGAGCGAAGTTCTTTTAATACTCAATACCATCACTAATTATTGTACGTGTGACTAAGTAGGCGAGCGACTTCATTCCGTTTATTCTCTTCCCAGAAGATTATTCCGTAACACGTGAGGGTGTCACAACCGCTTCTAGTCAGAGGTGACGTAAACTGAACCTATAAAAGCGGTTCCCGAAGAATGATCGGCTCGCGCGTGTCATTTCTTCGAAAGACGCGCGTCCATGTTGCTTCGGCGCCTTGTTTACGCGGCGACCGCGGAATTAGAGGAGACGCCTCCCGGAAGAGCCACAAACCCCCGAGTCGAGACAGGAGGCCGAGAAATGCCCCAACGCCCCCCCCCCTCCTCGCATTCCTTCCCACACCGCTCCTTCCCCTCGTCACCACTGCCACCCTCTGGCTCAGGAACAACACGAGACGAATTCGGTCACACTTCAAAACGGACTTGACAACTGACCCGATTTTGCATCAACGTTACTTTATCTTACACAGTGTTTATACTTTTGTTTTAGTTCACAATTAAGAATTTTAAATTAAATTTAGAGATTCAAAATTCAAGGCAGAATGCATCCACGATTTTTCTACAAAGGGGAGGGGGAAATAGCTACAATGCCAAGTCGACGTATTTTCTTACAAAAACAAATTATGCTGAATAAATATTTTTAATTATTGACTTAAAGTTACTTTTTATAACAATTGATACACTGAATGACGTTCTTGATTATAGAATGTACAGTGAAGTACTTATTTTTTAATAAGTAGTATTGGCTTCTGGCGTGTGTCACTCATTAAAGGAAATTTTACAAAATATTATTTAAAAGAACATAATAAATTAAAGAATCAGACTAGCGCCACATTGTCTTTGTGGACGAAGCTTGAATCGCCAATAATGCTCAAAAGTTCAAGTTGGTAGCTAGAAATTGCCGTAGCTCCCTATTGATCTGCTCAGTACACCATGATTCACATTGAAATGCATTGAGGACTTTCATTGGAGCTTTATGGCTGAGAAGGTTGTAAACTGCTCTCCTTCCGTAAGTTCAAATATCTTCGAGAAAACACTTTTATTGATTGAAGAAACTTGAGGTAAAGTATAAAAGGGTGTATTACACCTGTCATTGACAACCACTACTTTTAAAAATCTTCTGAGAAATATAAATGTGTACTCTGTTATAGTAAGCCACCGAAGTCCGTTCAACGATACACAATTCAATGCAATATGGGAACGCAAATAAAACACGAAATAAAAATAATAAAATTTACTTTGTTTCTACCTTGAAGTGAGAGAGAAAAGGAAACCGACTTCGTGTTTCTATTGCAGGCAATCGATTAACAAATAAAGACGTGAGGAAGCCCTAAAACGCACCGCGTTTCGTTTCGGAGCCAACCCTGCCCCGCCTCCTTGGGTCTTCTGGCTGCGCGGCCCCGCAGCCACCCCTTCCCGCCCCCGCGCGGGGGAAGCGCAGCCACCCCCGCCGCCCCCGCCTTCTTCTCGGAAGCGCCGTAAACGCCCAGTCGCGCCGACGGCAGCGCCAACGGCCGCCCCCGCACGTGCACGCGCGCCACAGTGGGCCCGAAGAGAACGCAATGCACGTGGGCCACTGGCAGGCAAGCGCCTCGCCCGACCAGAGTTACATGGATTGACTGACATTGAGATACATTGAGTTACATTGACCGATTGAGTTATTCGGGGCACGTCAACTACCAGGCTCATTAGTCCCGTAAGTGTAATGCATGCGTTTTGCTCGGGAGGTAGCGATGATTTTTCCCTCGCAGTATGACGAGATCCGGTGCTGACATACTGCTAGCGTGGTTTTCCCCAACCAGGTATCTCCCACCAGCGAGGCACCGCCCCAGCCGGGACAAGCTCTTATCTCCTGACGGGACTCCCGGCATGAGTAGAAGTGTAGTGCATATAAGTGTGTGTGTAAGGGTGAAGATAGGACAAGGAAGAGAAACAAGGAAGACAAGCGTCCGTTTCTCGTTTGTTAGGGTACTGCACCGGCATTCTACTGGTGTTCGTTAAAGAAACCACGGAAAACTACAAATCAGAGCAGCCGGCCGCTATAATTCTCCTCCAAACAGCGACTGAATTCAACCTAGCTAACAAGCTAGTGTCGAAAATCCTGCCACCGTCGGGACTCGAACTTAGGATCTCCTGGTCAGAGGTACTGCAAGATTTACATTGACTGATTGATTGATTGTTTGATTGATTGGTTGGTGTTATCGGGCGCGTCAACTGCTGCCATCAGTTCCGTAAGTGTTCTTCACGTTTGTATTATGGGAGGATGGCGAGATCCGTTGCGGACATACCCATCCGATTGTGTTTCCTTCAACCAGGTATCTCCCACCGCCGAGACACCGCTCTAACCAGGTCACGCTCTAAGCTTCTTACCGGACTACCGACATATGTGGTAGTGTAGTGCATGTGAGTCTATCTGTATGTATGTAAGGGGGGAGGATAGGAGAAGGAAGTGGAAAGAAAGATCGCGCGCGGTCCTTGACCCGTTTGTTAGGGTACTGCTCCGTCTCCGGGTGTTGATCGGAGTAACCGCGGGAAACTATGTATCAGAGCAGTCGTCCGTAAAAATTATTCTCCAGGTAGCGGCTGAACTCGACCTAACTATGCAGCTCGTGTCGAAAATGCTGC
The DNA here is from genome assembly GCA_017312745.1 of Gryllus bimaculatus. NCBI lineage: Eukaryota > Metazoa > Arthropoda > Insecta > Orthoptera > Gryllidae > Gryllus > Gryllus bimaculatus. Next base: position 8,084,954 of record BOPP01000029.1, read on the forward strand.
CACCGTACTGTGAAGGCTCGGCAGTACCTCCCGATGAGAGGCACCACAGAGACATTAATTGATGCTCCGAGCCACCTAATCCGGTGTCAAGAGATGGAAAAGAATAGTAGTGTGAGTGAAAAATTATATAACCATCCCGACTGACATAGCTTAGGACAACAACTCTTGCAACTGCAGGGTGTCTGACTGGGGTTTCTAAGTGTTTGAGTCCCGATGTTGGCGAATTTACGGCTTGTTCGAAACAAACTGAAACCCTAAAACCCAACCTCGAAACGTCGAATCAAACCGAAGAGAATACTAACGACCGGCTACTGTTCGGTAGTTTCCCGTGGTTTCTCCAAACAATACCAGGTGATTGCTGGAATATATACCTTAATCGTAAACCTTAACAACCGGACCGCGGACTGCGCCCTATCGTTCTTAATCCTTGTCACCTCCCCCCTCACACACACACACACACACACACAGACAAGAAGTACGGGAGACTAGTAGAGAGCAAATCGGTAGACTAGTAGGGAGCAGGGGCGGTGCCTCGCTGATGCAGATACCCGACGAGGGAAATTCCTGCAAGCAATGTGTAGATCGATGACGAATGGCACATTCTAGCGAGAGAGGAACACTATCTCCCGCAATACGGCGAGACTAATGACATTGCAGTTGACGTACCTGGAAATAAAGTCATTAAACAAACAACAGATAAAAGCAATGCATAACGCGAGTTAATAAAAATATAATGGCATTCAAGGAAAAATGTGCTTGTGCCAAGCAGGGGTTTTCAATTTTCATATAAACGAATGGTGTTTCTCACATTGGTGTGTTCTATCCCTGCACGTTCTTGCAGAACTAAGGCATTCGCTGGTTGATAGTCAAATACTTAACCATTTATTATTACATCTATAGGTTAACAATAAATGCTTGTAAATATGATTATAGCATTTAAGGAATTATTTGTAAGTAGTTGAAAGAAGTATAGAATTGTTTTTGTATGGAAGCAATGTTTAATATTAAATTTAGTCTCTAGTATACTTTTTTTCATTTTCAGTAGCTGGCAGTACCTATTATATTTTAAGTTGAATTCGGTTCAAGCACTTTTCTTTCTTTCTGCTTTGAATATCAGTCCACGTTGTTTCACTGAAACGAGAATTATCGTCAAATAGTTTGTGGTTGTGTGTTACGCAAAATTTTTAGTTAGTACGGTTTTCAATCCCACCCTAAGAGAAACAGTGCTGACAATATGTTTTAGAGCATATCTCGTAGGCCGAAGGCCAATATCAATATAGAAAAAGGAAGCATTTCCTTTTTATTTTTAATCGTTTATTTTTTGTAAACTATTCGAATATTGTTTTCCAAACTGAATAGTCATTCGTCGATCTGGTCCGATTCAAAGCTCTATGATTTTAAAAAATTTTTGTTAACAATCGGGGGTACTCTTCGTGAAGCCCCTGGGACATTTTCAAAATTTTCTCAAAAATGCCTCCGAATCTTTCTCTTTTTCTGTGCTACACGTTATGTTCTCCTTTTTTTATAAGAGGATTTTTACATTTAAGTATACGTACGTACATACAGTGTAATACAAGCAGTATAGAGAGAATTATGTAATGCTCCAGTAAAATCGATTTTGAGATTTCAACGAAAATACACACTTTACGGTCCCCCGAAACCGAAAAAGTGTATTTTTTCTTTCGAAACATCCGTCCGTGTGTCCACCCGTCTGTGAACAACACTACCCCGTAAACTATTCGAACATTTTTTTTCCAAACTGAATACAATTCGGTCGATCTAATCCGACTCAAAGCTCTGCGATTTTCAAAAAATTTCGTTAACTTTCAAAACACACACTCGCAAACACACACTTTCGAAAGGCGGGATACTAGTTTTCACAAAGCCTCTTGGAAATTATCAAAATTTTCTTAAAATCGACTCCAAAGTTTCCTTCTTTTTCTGTTCCACGCGTATGATTTCGCGCCTTTCGCACCAGTGTGCGGGGGTGGGCGGGGTCCGCCGAGGATGTCGGCGCAGTGATGGATGCGGCGCGCGCAGCGTCCGGGGCAGCGGTGGTCGGAAGCGAAGGGGTTGACGAGATTTGTGGGAAGGGAGGGGGAGGGGGAAGGGGAAGGGGAAGGCAGGGGCGGAAAGGAAACGACGCCGTGATTCAGAGGACGCCGCCGAAGGGCGCTCGCAAACGAGCGACAGAACGCTTCTGGAAAGGAACGACGCCGGCGCCGACCGAGGGAGAATGGAAAGTAAGAGAGGAGAGAAAAACTGGATAAATGAAACGCTCTGACAGACTAACGGAGACCAACCGAGAGAGATATGTGCCAGAAAACGCAAGAAAGAAACTAACAACAGGATGAGCGTAGTTATGGATAGATCAAGGCCGGAAGACTGAGAAAGATAGAATGCTTTGATGAGAAATGAAAAGCAGTAGTTGAAATAAATTTGAAAACGGGCAGGAAACCTACGAAAAACTAGAAAGTCTGTTGGAAGTCCCCAGAAATGCCACTGACAACGAAGGGAGGAAATTGAAATAGAATCACCAAAGCTGTAAGCCAACGATAATCACTGGCTAACAAGAGAATCTCCTGGAGAGTTTGCAAGCATCATTGTACTGAAGCTCCTATAAGTTTTAAATTTTCTGTAAAACGACTGCCTTTTTAGTGATTTTTTTTCATTGGAATAGAGGAAAGTATTTATAACTTCTGCTTACATTGAAACTTCTAAATTTTTTAAAATTACGAAATTTGAAACATTTTTCGAACTTGTCGTACACCTCTAATGTTGAAGCCAAATATTAATTTCTTATAGTAATTTACCCTTCAACTTTAAATATTTAAATGATATTACGCACTTCTTAAAAAAAATATGAGTCTTAGAGAAGACCCTCTAAAACGCGGAAACGTTATCCCACACGTTCTATACTGTTTCACTTTTGAAAAGCGGACAATGTACACAGCGGATACAATCCCAAAAGAGACGCCATTTAGTTCGTAAGAGAAACTCGTGCGCGCGCGCGTGTGAGCGTGCGCGTGCGCGTGCGCGTGTTGACCGGCGCCGCCTCATTGGCGCGCGGGGCGTGGCGGGAAGGGCGCGCGCGTGAGTTCGGGGCGGCCCCCGCGCGAAGCTTTCGCGGAAGCCGGGAAGGGCGTTTGGCGGCGGTTCAGGCGGCGCCTCGCCGCCACGGCAGCCCGGCCTCAGTTATTTATAAAAGCGGTCGCCGCCACCGCCGCCACCGCCGCCGCCGTCGCCGCCGTCGCCGCTGTGGCAGCCAGAGCAGCCCCTCGCCGCGACGCGCGTAGGACTTGCGAACTCGTCGCGCACCCGCCTTCACCATTCACCGGCGCCGACGCCGACGACGCCACCACGGCGAGCGACGCGCCGGATCTGACGTCATTGACTTGGTCGTCGGGGCGGCGACATCGATGACAGAACTTCCAGTTTCCAATTCATCAATGTTCAAAATTAAAACATAGATGTTAATAAGTACATCGATGAAAAACCATTGTTGTTAAAAATATATCAACGAAAATCATTCATGTTTTTAAACATCTATGTTTTAATGCTCATTAACACCTAATATTACATTATAGCGCAACAAAATTGAATATGATAGTGTCCATGTTTATTAATTTTCAATTAATATTTAACTAAAAACGATTTATTTTTAAAAGACAAGGGTGAGCCCGAAATTATGAGCGCCCATATTATCTTATATTTTAACTTGTTCACGAATAATTTACATAAAAACGATGTTAAAAATATACATGTTTTAACATCGACGTTTTCAAAACATTGACAAAAAGTCGCGCCCCCCCCCCCCAATAAGCACTCGCCCGAATGGGGTTGCTGAGCGAATGACAGGCGCGTTCCGTTCTGGTGTGCGACCTTCGATTTTTTTAAAAGCCTTTTATGTTGTTATTGTTTTTTTTGTTTTTGTCTGGTATGAAACGAAAGAACATTTGGCTGCTACAATTTTAAGATGAAACAGTCCTCCCTTTCCTTCGGTATGAACTTTCGGAAAGAAATTTCAAATAAAAGTAAATTTTTACTTCTACGTGAAATTGAATCCTTATAAAACAATTAACGTCACAGTAAAATTATTAGAATATTTCTTTTATATTACTTCAATTTCGAAAATAGACATGCTGAAAAACACGCGAACAAAATGGCTCACAAAACCCCAATTTTTATTTTGAAAACATTGTCAATTCCATCATATCTGATAGAGCAATTATTAATAAAAATATTGAAATGCAACGGTTCCTGAAACAAGGCTTGCCATTCATTCACGTTTTATTTGCGTGAACTAAATGACTGCCTGATGGACGATCTTGACGCGGAGCGTTCGAAGCTCCAGAGGCAGATACGTTGCACGCGAGTCACGCGCTTCGACGATCCTGGAAGATCCTGATATAAAGCCGTTTGCAAGCCTAATGAGCCTGAAATGGTATTGTACTCTGAATGTTGTGAGGAAGACTCACACAGCGTCGACACAAATCTTTGTATGATGTATTAGTTGATTGATTGATTGATTGATTGATTGATTCCAGAAGCGTCTATTATAGCGGTCGTTAGTCTCGCAAGTGAAGTTGATAAACATATCAGTTTTCTTGTTACTGGTGGGGAACAGATAATTACGAGAACTCTAAAAACCATGAGTATTGATTCTTTTACTTATTTCACACAATAATTTACACAATTTAACACAATATAATAAACAAATATTTACGTGAAATAATTTATTCCCAGTGAAGAAGGCTATTCACCAATACTGCTTCTGCTCTTGCTCGGTTTCTGTCAAGTAAATAACATAGCAAATCATTCAAGCAAATTCTCAATAACGCTACATTATTCGATACTATTTTCTACCCTATTTAGCGCGACAGTACTGTTAACGAGATTCTTTGAAGAACATAATTGATGTCTTACGACATTTCTAAAACACATAATTGCTAAGATAATCATGAAATTATATCAGTTCGATTTATTGCTCAATTATTTGAAATAATTTGATATTCGTGGTGATTAGTTATTCTTTCACCCCCTGCAGTTGCATCATATTAACGATCATTAACAGTCTAAACAACAAGATAATATTGGGTTAAACTATGCGTTTATATGTTCTTGGAAAATTCCACTCCGAGTGAAAGCATTTTACATTTAACCGCTATGATTTGAAGTCGCACCTTTCAAGTTGAACAACCCTCAACCTCGAAAGTACATTGAACCGCATAAAAATCCCGGGAAAAAATCCGAAAGCCATCCGCCCGGACGTCGGAAGGGAAGCTGTCCCAGAGGTTGTTTCCAGGCACCGGAGAGCCAAGGAGAGGGCCGCGTCCCGGCCGTTGGCTTAACCTTGCCCTTCCCCATCGTCCGCACACACATAAACAGAGGGCGCGCGCTTCTGGAACTCAAAACCCGTTCATTCCCGGCCGACTCGTAATGGAGAGTCGCGTGTCAAAGGCTGCGGGCGAGCGGGGCGAAGCGGGGCGGGGCGGGGCCGGGAAGGGACGACGAAAGGGGGGTGAGGGGAGGGGAGGGGGAACACCGCGAGCGGGGAGGCCGTCGTCGTGCGGGCGTCCCGCGACCCCGCGCCTTGTTTACGCCGTTTCATAACACGGAAGTCAAATATTTACTGCGGGGGTGGAGGGTGCCGGGGAAGCGGGCAGTGACTGCAAGAAGCAACATAGGCGCAGCGCGTTGGCGCTAGCGGATTGAGGAGGTTGCGGAAGGAGAGGTAGGCGCAGGGAAGAGAGGAAACTAGAAGCGTGATGACATCGAGAAGGTAAAAAGTTGAAGGAAAAGAAGAAATGAAGAGAGAGCTATTTTCGAGAAACGACGACAAGGGAGAGGTCGACGACGACACGGGAGAGGTCGACGACGACAAGGGAAAGGTCGACGACGACAAGGGAGAGGTCGACGACGACAAGGGAGAGGTCGACGACGACAAGGGAGAGTCGACGAAGGCAAGGGAGATGCAAGGGCGTGGACTCCTGAGAAAACCGATTGAAGCAACAGCCGAGAGAGAAAGAGAGAAAAATAAATGAAAGTGACACTGGAATAAAGAGAAATAGCGATCTGAAAATCATCCCAGGTAGATCTGTTCAAATGGACCGGAAGGCGGACCCGCTGCGCACAAGCGGTTCGACGGCAGAGCGCGTTGTTGGCGCGGTGGCAGGGGCGGGTCCCGCTGTCGCTGAGTCGTCTGGAGAGTCTCCGTTAACCGCCCGCACCGCGCCGCGCCGCGCCGCGCGCCACACGCGTGCCGCGCACGCGCCTCCGCTCCCGCCCTCGCCCCCTGCCGCCCTCGCCCCGCCCCCCGCCCATTGAGGCCAGCGGAGGCGGCGGAGGAAGCGCGCGACGCTACACGGCGCGGCATGTGTCATCGCTCGCTCCGGACGCCCATGGACCGCGGCAAAACACGAGGGCGGGCTAATATTAGGCCCACTTTTTTTACGCTCTCTTTTGGGCGCTGTCACGAAGAATTGCAAGGAATTAAGTTGAATAGTACGGAGACGTATCTTCAAAGTGACGGCAATGTTTTTATCACTTCGATTTTTCACTTCTTCTCTAAGTAGATCTTTTAAATATCCGTTTAAAACAATAAACAGAAATTAATAATACAAGATTATTATAGAGTTTCCTCACAGTTTTGTCAGTGAAACAAATACTAGTTCGTATGTAATACACTTTTTTCGTTAATTCGATCTTTTAAATAAGCGTTTAAAACAATCAACACGAAAAATGATCAGACATGAAAATTGTAGACTCTCCTTACAATTTTCTCCTTGAAACAAATATTAGTTAATGTATAATACTCCAGTAATTAGCTTTATTTTATAAAATGTAACTCACAGTTATGATTAGCGAGGTAGAACTACTGGTAATTTTTGAAGTAGTATTTATTTCTAATGTGCTATGGTACGAAATGCACCGTGAAATCATGAGACCGGAAGGCTTTCAAACCTGCATTGAAAATATATTCAAACCACAATATTGTGGATCAGCAGTCTGAAGATAAGTAAATTGCTGATTCTCTCCAAATGTTCAATTATCCTTACCTTTCACATGACATAAACGAATTATGCGCTGTGCTTAGCATCGTTTTTGACATTTAACGCAAGTTCAATCGTGTTTTATTAATACAGAGTTTACCAGTATTACGTCATTTCCGAAATATGTGAGAATATAATTAACTGTTTTTAATTTTTTCTTTTCTACGCCACATATACTTTAGCATTCAAATATATTTTTTTGGGGGGAAGGGGTTCTATAATACCAATGATGAAAAAAAACTGAATATTATGATTTGTTTGTTACGGTACGTGAACTAATCACTGAAATGAAATAATCGCTGTAAGTGGATGGATCTATAAACAGTTCTCGAGAACTGTTGACCTCTACCCAAAAACATGTCATATCGATGAGACAACACGTCAATAGCTCGTTCAGGCAAATGGATGTCTTCGCTCTGTCTTCCGTGCCATACATCAAGTGCGAAATATTATTCAGAGAGGTCTGGCACTATGCCGAGGACAAAAATCGCCGATTTCTCGCTTCCAAAGTCTCCTGCTTCCGCGGTCACGCTGTCACGGCCACATCGCCATCACGTGTCGCCATGGAGACTCACTTTTCCTCATTGTATGTTTCTTGCTTCGAAGGCACGCAGCTGAGAACTTCCTCGTAAAAACTGGTCTTACTTAAGTACATATTCTTAAATTAACTTAAAAAAACACTTTTGGGCATTCATTTTGAACCACTCGCTTCCGGACGCCGTCTTGGGCATAGTGTGGAACAGCCAGCGCAAACCGAGCTGGAAGCGGCATCGCAAAAAAAAAGAAACATCTCCACCCCCTCCCCCCTCGTTGAAACTCACCTGTCCCTTTCGCGCGAGTCGTCCCCTCGGCGATGACGACGTCCCCCCCTCGGGACAGCCGGCGGGGGCGGAGCAGCGCAGGGGCGCTCACCGCAGCGTATCCAGAAGAGAGGGGGCCGGAGCGGGGAGACGTCTGTGGGGGCGGAGGCTGCACACACTCACACACACGTGCTGCGGCACGCCGCGGGGCAGGCGGGCCGGCGGACGGCCGTCCGTAAATCGCACTTCGCACACAAAGCCGCGGGCAATCACCGACACACGCGGGAAGGAAGAGCAGAGCACGCGGCCGGCCGGCGCGCGTCGACGGCTGAACTACCGCAAGGCGCGTGCGGGCGGATGGGCGCGCGTGCGGGCGGGCGTGCCGAGCGCTTGCGAGCGTGCGTGCGTGCGTGGCGCGAGTTCGGCGCCGCGGCCTAGACTCGAGCGGTCGCGCCGCAGCGCCGCCTCGGCAGGGAGCGCCCGTGCCGCCGCCGGCCGGGCATGCGTCGTGAGGACGGCGCGACGGATTTAGAACAGCCGACTCCGCCGCAGCCGCAGCCGCCGAGCGCCGCCCGCACGCGGAGACAATGCACGCACACGCAGCGCGGACGGAGAGTCGGAACCAACGCGTGTCCGAAATGTGCTGTCCGAGATTGAGCATCAAGCATCGAAGAAGGATTAATACCATATGAATTGATTCGAGAAAATATGCAAAGCCGCTTGATGCCCCGCCGAAAAGCAGAGAAACTGTTTTTGTTTTGTTTTTTCTTGTTGCCATTCCTGACTTTGATGTCGCTGCTGCTGTTGTTGATGTTGTTACCGCTGCTACTGCTATTGATGTCGTCGTCGTCCGTGTTATTTAATGGGTAACTTGTTAACTTCCTCTTCTTGTTCATCATGTAATCCTTCACTATTTTCTAATTTGTTTTGAGTTAATGTTGTTAGTGTTTGAAGTTGACTTACGTAGTTTACGCTCTTCAATATGTTTATTAACACAAACAGCAACTGTGGCGGTATTCCAATAACAATGAGCACGTCTTGGAAAGGCGATTTCGGCAATAATGCTATTGGAGGTAAGTATGATTTCATGTTTAGATTAAAATGAGTTGCAGACCTATAAAAAGTAATTAATTATTCATAAAAAAAAATATTTTGTACTTGCAATCATTCAAAATTAGCTGCACACTACCAATGTTCATATATTTTTTCCCCTTCGGGTTTCTTCCTCAGGATTACTGTGTTCTCTTATCCACGGCTTTCATGAAACTAAGAGACCATATGAGGTGAATATCAGAATTTTAAAGGTTAGAATATCTTAGAACATTTTATAATGGCTTTAAAGTCTTTGGCGTAGCCACATAGTACTGGGTAATTATACCAATGTAAATTATATGTGTAATAATATACTAAAAAATAAATAATTAAAATATGAATTACACATGAAGCACAATCTGCGATGATGTATGAGTAACATTGTTAGAAAAATTTCAAAAAAAGAAACTTTTTAAACCAAGAACCTAATACGTTTGAGTATAACACCTCCATCTTACATGTTGCTTTGTTCTTTACTTCTTTCAACAATTCAATTAAATTTACCAAACCCAAAGACATGGGCGTGGTCACCCTCAATATTTTTGCTCATGAAAGGCCCGTCGGCGGCAGCATTTCCCTTGAGCGGAGACATTTCCTCGACTAGTTGACACTTCGCCGGGCTGCGTCACCCGTAACAAAAGGGCGTGGCTCTAATCATGTTGAATGCCGCTTTCCTTTTGTTTCTTGCCCCGAGGAAGCGCAGACGATGAGAAATGAGCAGCGGTTTACTTTCGGATGAGAATTTGGCTTGGTATTCAATTCATTGAGAAGGTCGAACACGTGCTCTTGTTCAAGATTTACATCTTTCATTGTTACTATCATTAAAATAACGAAAATGAATACGAAGTACATACATTTTAATTGTGAAGTAAAATAATTTTATTCTAAATATGATTAAAGTGCGGCATTAATCACATTTAGATAGAGTTTATCCGTGGATTGTACCATTGAAAAGCACTCCAAGAACTACATAGGAAGAGAAAAGAACAAGGTGTCAAGCTCATTCCCCTACTGATCCCACAATTGAACAAGTCCGGTCCCTGGTTGTGAACAACCGATGAACGATTGACGAACTGGCAAATCAAATGCAAGTTATTAAAGCTTTGCATGAGATCTGGAAGATGAATTGCCGAAAATATTTTGTTGCAAGGAAACGTGCTGCACCCATTTACCACCGCCAAAGCTCTTCAAATTTGATATTTTGAATCGCTAAAGCATCTAGAACACAGTTCTCGATCTCATCACGTCTAATTACGATCTGTTTTGCTCATTGAAATCTGCTTTAAAGATTTGCCTCCGATCTGGAGGTGGGGAAGCAGTGCATACATGACTTGCTGCTAAATCGAAAATTATTTTTCCTGAGAGTTTCGCAGAGTTGGTGCTATGAAAGACTAAGTACATTAAACAGCAGCATTCCAATGTCGAAAATTGTCACAATGTAAGTTTTGTACCGATGTTGTAATCAATTATAAACATCGAGTGAAGACACTCTTCGACTTACGAGTATGTTAAAGTCAAACTGTCACTAGCAATTTATACCCAAATATATACGGAAGTAAAATTTATTGCGATGCAATAATTTAGTTGATGCTTATTTCAGGTGCGTAAATTGAATATTTAATTGTTGACTGAAAAATTTTGGCTTGCGGAAGACATTCTATTAATAGGGAATATGCGTTGATGGTAAGAGTTGAACAGAATACACTGACAAGAGCGGGAAGCGCGTGTTAAAAACAATACTCACCTGCTCTACACCACTACACATGTTGGGCATCCAATCGGGAGCTTAGAGCTCGTCCCAACTGGGACGGTGCTCCGCAAGTGGGAGTTACCTGGTTGGGGAAATCCCCGCGACGTGTACGTCAGCGCCGCGTCTCACCATCCAGTAAGGCAGATCACAGCCATCTCCCGCGAGAAAGCATGTACTACTGCACTTCACTTACGGGAATAATTATACTGAGCCGTTGGCGCGTCCGGTAACGCTAATCAATCAATCGAACGTGTGTAGACTCCTTCAAGAAAGCTCGGTGGTCGATGTGGAACGGTAAGGTGCTGGAGGCAGGAAAAGTGTTGGAGAATGCGTTTAGGTTCGGGAAGACGCTGAAGACAAGGTACATGTTGGGGGATGGGCGATGACGAATTGAGGATTGATGCGAGTTGGTGGTCGGAGCGGTGTCGATGGATAGGGCGAGTCTTGTTTCGAAAGGACAACAGGGTAGGTTCAATGGCGGCCAGACGAACAAGCGGCCAGACGAACAAGCGGCCAGACGAACAAGCGGTCAGACGAACAAGCGGTCAGACGAACAAGCGATGAAACGAAGAAGGGGCAGAAGCAGTGGGCGGAGCAAGGGGTGCAGCGGCGCTCGTGTAACATGACGCGGAGCGGACGCGTTGCCCATTAACATACGGAGCGCGGCCTTCGACGCACGATCGAGCGTCGACCCACGCCGATCGCGTATCCCGCCCGTGGCCAATCGCGAGACGAGACGGCGCCGCACCGGCGCGGCGGGGCGCAGACCTTCCGCTCTCCTGAGGCACTGCATTGCGCCCTCGCAGAACATTATTCACTGTATCTCATTGCATTTACTGAGCATTTTTTAAGATACATTGTTATTATTAGCATTACACAGAATTAGAGAAGATCGAAGTGTGTAAACCGCAGTGATAGCCACGAGATCGAATCAACGAGGTCTGTTATTTGTGGCATCGGTCGTGTGTCTTTCAATAAGTTTTGTAATGCCACATCCATAAAAAGGAGAAATACCTTTTCTTTAATATCCTTTACTTGACCTTTCCATGACTAGACATGTACCCAAACTGAGAATCCTTGTGGTGACATTAAAATGTTTTTTTGTTTTTCCATCATGCAATTTTGCATGGTTTACTTGTATCATCTAACGAATTGTGTGGCTTACAAGAACTAGCCAATATACTCACAATGCAGGCATATGCACACGTACATCCATAACATTGAAAAAAAAAACATTTTTTCTTGGGGTGACAAATGTTTATTTTTACATTTGTAGATATAGCACTATTATTTACATAGTGCTTGACTAGTGGAGAATAACAAAGAAAATTGAGCTTTGAAGACGTAAAGCAGAATTCGGCGCATAAAATCAAATTGAAAATTCTGTACTTTTTACTAAAAATGGTACCCTTCACTTTAGAATACTTCCAGGCTTTGACTATTTCAATCTACGTACACATGTGAATTTACATTAAGTGTACCCAAAAATTATTATTTTCATTCTGCAAAATTGTACGAGTAAGCTATTTAAATACACAAGCAGAAGATTGTAGAATAAAATATAAAGGAAAAATTTATCGCCGTCTCTTATGTAACAAAATACAAAGACGTCATGGTTACCTGGAATAATTACGTTGTTTTCGATCGGGGAGAGATATTAAATGAAGGGTCTTTCACCTCAAACAATTTGAAACTGAGAGCATCGCTTCGTAAATTTCATTGCAGTGTTAGATATTGTATTCTCAATGAAATTTGATTACTCCATTATTATTACTATTATTATTATTATTACTATTATTATTACTATTATTATTATTATTATTATTATTATTATTATTATTATTATTATTATTATTGAACTGAAGTCCCGATTTTATATCCGTAAATATAAAAACTACGTTTAATGATAAATATCATTGGAATTTATCTTTCCTTTGTCAAAATCCAATGCTTCAGATTATTGATAATCTTCTGATTCTATTCCACACACGAATAGTCCAGCATTGTAGTACAATACTTATTAAAACCTTTTGAAGGAATAATCCCAAAAGACGCGAGTAACGTTCGGTAATGACTCGTTTGATCTGGATTAACTTCCGACCAATACGATGATCGATTATCGATGTATCTGGTCAGGATTCACCGCAGTAGTCAAACAATTGGCAGAGACACATTGGTTTCTGCCTGCTGCTGCCCGCCTCGCCGCCCGAAGCCGATATCCGTTGAGTGGAGAGATCGTGACAGCGCGAGGGTAATCCGCATTAGCGTATGGCGAGGGAGCCCTCGCGAGGATGCGAGGGTGAGGGTGAGGGTGAGGGTGAGGGATGGGGAGGAGAGAGGGCGGTGGGGAACACCGCACACTTTGTGTCGTGTCTGTCGGAGAGGAATGGAATATGAAGGGGCAAGAAGAAAGATAGGCCCATGCCACGGAAGCATCGCCAGGACAAGCAGATTGGTGGAGGCCGAGGAATACTGATGGCGAAAGAAAGATTAGTCGTAACTGCAAAGACGACGAATTGAAGGGCGGTATGAGTGAGTGAGAGAGAGAGGGAGAGAGAGAGAGAGAGAGAGAGAGAGAGAAAGAAAGAAGAAGTGTTTCTGGAATATGACGTAATGAGTTATTTGATATATCACAAATACTACAAATACTATATAAAGTGGCATTTATGTTATGAATTGACTTGAGTGTATTACTGAATGCAATATGTTGGTACCAGATCCTATTCTGTAATGAACATATATTCCGAACACTATTTCGATGTATATGAATGAAATAAAATAATAATAATAATAATAATAATAATAATAATAATAATAATAATAATAATAATAATAATATCTTTATGGTGAAGCTCAAGACTGCTGCCGCCTACCCACAGAATTTACATACATACAGAGTAGTAACATTTTAAGAAATGGAGGACAAGCTGTACATTTACGCGTGCGAGTGCAAAACTAGGGACCACCCCGGCATTAAGCGATTGAGAAAACCGAGAAACCCTCAATCAATCAATGTACTACTCTCCATCCAAAAATCTCCGCTGATCACGAAAAGCAGAGAAGGCAACGTTGAAGCAACAGAAGACCATCCCGGCAGGGTTTAGTGGCCGCAATGGCACCGCTAGCCCGCGCCGTCCCCTTCCCACTCCTTAATGCCCCTCCCCTCCCGCCAGGGCGGGCGGGGGCGCAGGTGTGGGGGTTCCCGCGGGAAGCGCCGCGGCCGTCGGCCAATGCGCTGCGATTAGTTCCAGCGCCGCCACCCACCCCTGCCGCCCCCGCCCCCGCCCCCCGCCGCGCGCCGCGGCGCAGACTCCGCAGTCCCGCGTCCCCCACGGGATTTCAGTTCGCGCGAGTTCGCGCGAGTTCGCGCGAGTTCGCTACAATTGCGCGCGGCTCCACACCCCCGGCCCCGACGCTTCGCACTTAATTGGAATGAACGCTAATAATCTTGGCCAAGTTCTAATGGACGTCATTGCGATCGCGGAGCGTGAAATTACTTACGTTAAATTCCATGTTTCGCTAAGTACATTTTAGGATTCCTCTGCGGACTGAGAATGGTGTTGGTGTGTACATGAATGATGTATAACGTAATAATTAATTCAAAATGGAGTTCCTGAATTCCAATTGCTACACTTTTTCTGTTTCTGCGTGGCCTACAAAATTAAGTTCTTGCAATGAAATGAATCATAATAATGTATGTAAAATGTACGTGAAATGTATCATCATCTAATGTTCTGTACGAAATTGAAGTATTAAATTTGAATAACAAGACGATAGAGTCGATCACTACGGCTGTGCAAGTTTCCTTCAGTAATATATTAATTGCCAGTGCTGTAATGTCAAATAGCGAGTTCTTTTAAATTCTGGCTTTTAATATTGGCAGGTGAGCTGTACACATTTTCAAGTAAAATGCATGTCTCCTCATTGCGATTAGAACTATTCTATTTAAATAGTTATTCAAAGTTAGAAAGTGATTCCTATTTTAAACCAAAAAGTAAAATATGAATACATTTGACCAAAGTGGATCTTGATGAATATCCAAGCGAAACCACACGCGATAAAATTGTACATAAAATCCTCTCACGAAAGAATCACATTGGAGTGACATCGATTCTTTGAGACATCCAATATAGAACACGTCAAGCGGCCGCTTATGTTTGGTCACCCACTGTTTCATATTGATCTTTTGGGATTACGTCACTGTGGTCCAAAAATAACAAAATTCATGTCACTTTCATTTTAAACTCAAATCGTCAATATCCAAGTCAAATGTAACATTCAATTTTAAAAGGAAGTAAACACTGACATGAGAAGCCAAATGAGGTGTAATATATTAGTTTCTTAATTAGATTAAGGCAAACAGACTAATAATTGTTTCAATGATGCTATTCATAAATAGAATATGAAAGAAAGATTTCGAACTTGAATGATAAACAAAATATATTAAAGCGCGGGTCTCATTTAGAATTTTGATTGGAGCTAAGCGTTTATTCCACAGCGGGTATAAAGCATCTCGAAGCTGCGTGGCATTCTCTCCGACTACCCGAGGGATGTGTACCAGAGGTCACATCAGACAGAAATTACTAAGCACTTATAAGCAGTATATTGTTTCATTCAGATGCTGTGAAACAACATTCTATGAAATTATTCTTCTAGAAACATGGTGGTTTTAAAAAAAGATATGAACCAAGATGTGAAAACTTAGTGAAAAAGATACATTACATAACGAAGATCGTAATTTTACTTATTTTATTAGATATATTATTCTCATTATTGATGGGGAGTGTTTCATGATTCGGGTCATGTCGACTAGTGTGGTCATTAGGCCTAGTTACAGTCCATGTTACAGTGCAGGGTGCGGGTGATTCATTCCCACTGGAACATTAAATGCGGCGCCGTTCAGCACGTAGGCTTGCGGGGCATTTTCTCTTTAGGTATTTCCCCAGCGAGAGCACCGCTCCAGCCTGGAAAAGCTCTAAGCTCTGAAGGTTTGTGGAAATTTAGTACATACAAGTGAAAAAAAGTATATGTAAAGGGAGGGGAGGGAACAAGGATGAGTAAGGAAAGATCGTGCGCTGTCTGTGGCTCGTTTGTTTGGGACTGCTTCGGCATGCGGCTGAGTTTTGATGGGAGATAAATCTCAGAACCCTACCAATCAGACCAGCTGGCCACAAGAATTCTTCTCAAGACAGCTATTTAATTCCTCCAGCCTGGATTAGACTTGGTGTCAAAACTGTACCTTGTGGGAATTTGAACCCTAGAACCTCCCAGTCAGACGCCGCAGCGTCAAAGGTTTCTGTCGTTGAGCCACCTCAGCCTCATCGTGTCGGCGGCTTATCAAGTAAATTAACAGGAAAGCGTTCGAAAGACGAGTTTCACCAAACCCCAAAACAGAGCCAGCCAAATTCCTGGTGCTGATTGGCCGAGCATACTCAACATCACCGCCGTGATGCCACCTCGGGATCATTCAGCAGCCATTGGTCGTCAGGCAGAGCACGCTCGTTAAGGCCCATTCACAATACAAACAAACGTAAGCATAGCGTTAAAAGTTAGGAATACGTTCACAAGCGGACTCATTCACAATTCGTTCGCATAAGCATAACACGTAAGACGTTAACTTAAAAGCTTACAAGCTTCAAGCTTCTGTGTTTAAACTTAAGAAAGACAAGAAACGAACCAATCAAAGTACGTTAACTCACAACCGATAATCGAAAGAGGAGCGAAATCGATAGAGGAACTAACGCCGTATGGACCATGGACATAGTCGATATTTCGATATCGATTCTCCATAAAACCAATAGTAAACTAGAACGTCTCACAGCCAATAGAAACTCGTATTTTGCTTACGTTAATGTTAGACATTATGAATACTTGAGCCTATCACTTATGTTAATGTTTACGTCTACGCGTTATACTTATGATTGAGTTTGCATTGTGAATGGGCATTTATACGCGACAATTGACAAATGCAGTTCATAAGTAGCGACGCACTGCTGCAGTGGTAGACGAAGCGCTGTGCATCATATTGTGGCGTCGTTAACACGAGGGCCAGAACCGTTAGGTTGGTGAAAGTACGCTGCGGGGGA
>BOPP01000029.1:8103127-8127345 GCA_017312745.1 Gryllus bimaculatus
GAAGGTGTTAAGCCTAACATTACCTGGGAGTTTGCCGCCTCGGGCGGTTGATCTCAGTATATTAAAAATTATTTTTAATTATTTTTATAGAGTAGTGCCGCTGAGCCAAAAATACCGCAGGCCTGTAAACTCCAGAGATTGCTCCGTGGCGAGTGCCTCGTTTTACGGAAAGCAGCAGGCAACCTGAGGAATTCTTGTGTAGTGGGCCGATTTAAACAAGGCTGGCGCCTGCAGCCCTCGCGCTCAGTGCGTGTTTCTATTCTATGGAACAGTGGTGGGTGTAGTCAGCCTCAACTATTTAACGCGGCGCCAGTCTGCGACACCGCGTTCTCTTTCAGTTTGCATTCGGGTAGCTTTGTACGTGTGATGTACAAGTGAGGTGTTGGAGGAGTGAGGGTCGAGGATGTCGGTTATGTAGTATAGGGCCAGACAAGTCTCACTTGCTGTAGGCACACTCGGTCTCTGGCCAACTACGGGTTTAACTTTTGGCTCCAGGCCATTGTGACTTTTTAAGGTAATGTCACGGGACTACCCGCCTCTGCTTCGTCTCACCCAAACCAAATCATCCAATGTTATTATCCACCCCCGCTCACCACCTTGCCAGTCCTCTGTTCGGACTCGCCTGTATGTAGAAGACGTCCCGTTCCCGCCCCGCCCCACCTTGCCGCGCCCCTCTCCAAACTCTGTTCCGTCCCGCCCTGCTTCATCTCTCCCAAACCAAATCATCTCATGCTATGTCGCCCTTCCTCACCCCTCACCTTCTCGCCTGTCTCCTGTACGGGCTCACACTAAATTTCGATGGCCCTCCTCCACCTTCATCCCGTCCCGTTCCCGTCCCGGTTCCCGTCCCGGTTCCCGTCCCGGTTCCCGTCCCGGTTCCCGTCCCGGTTCCCGTCCCGTTCCCGTCCCGTTCCCGTCCCGTTCCCGTCCCGTTCCCGTCCCGTTCCCGTCCCACTTATGCACTCTGTTCCGCCCCTGCTTCGTCTCATCCCAATCAGCCCACGCTGTACCATTCCCACTCTCCTCATCCCCGCCATCCCCCTGCGCTGCCACCAGCCACTTCTCGACGCCACGCCGCGCGCCGGAGATAACTGACTGCTCCCCTACCGAGCATTCCTCACTTCCGACCTGGCTGCGTCCGCAGATATTTCCGCGCCGTCAAAAGTCGCCCCCGTCCAGCGGCCTCGAGGGTAAACGATTTGGAAAACTGTGTTTTGACATCCCGGTAGAGGTGGAGAAAAGGGCCACAATGAGATTCAGGGCAGAAGGTTGCAGAAGACTGATGGAGAATGAAAAGGAATAAGGGATGAGGATTGGACACTGGCAACACCATACGTCACTTATGCAGACCGAATAAGGGGGAGCAAGAAGAAAGAGTTAAATGAAGAAGGTATATCAAAGGGCGGATCTTCCAAAGATGAAGGATGTGTTAGAAGTAACAGAGAGCGCAAGAGTAGAAGCCCGGTCAGGGTTACTGGTAGGTAGGTCCCTGTAAGTACATAGGATGGGTTGATGTCTCAAATCATTGCAAAAATATGTTGACACAGATGATAAATTGAGTTGTATTAAGAAACGTTATCAGTTCAAAGTAACTATTACGATCACCAAAGGTGACCTCATAACTTTCTTTTATTGAACATGCTACTGAGAATTTTTTTTCTGTGAAACATAGTTGAAGGGTTCGTCATGTATACGAGTAATAACATTCCGACAGTAAAAAATGAAAGTATGCATCAATTGAATAAAACAGGAACGATCTTAAAAGTGCTATTTTGATGAAGGGTTTGGTCTCCTTAAAGATAAACATAGAAATAAAGCTAATTAATTTGTCTTTTGTTACATATGGTCAAAAAAGTCACTGGTCAAAATAATCAAGATATTTATATGTCAGTTACTCATTTCCTAATTCAAATCAATTTTGCGTGATATTCGTGTGGGGGGACACGAGTAAGCTATTTGGTATTCGGCGTTACATTTAGAAGTGCGTCTGCGGAGGGTTAATAATGTATTTACTAAATAAGTAATTTATAAACTAATTTTTAAAATGTTCATGTTACTTTTCGAACTTAACATCCAAAATCGTTCTACATAGGTGTTTAAAAAATAAGTATACGATAGAAATAAGAATACCCTGTTTACATGTTTAGGGTTAAGAATTTTAAACACTGTATCACAATTCACACAAGTCCAATTTTCACTCTAAACACAATTGCAGAATATTCTTCTGAATAGTATTTCAGTTGTTGAGTACGGACAGCTGAATAGTTCAATTAGAACTATGAGGATAGGAATAGGACAACTAACAGATAGATGGAACCATATTGCTCACCTTCACAATTATTTTGCCACGATGAACATTAAGTTATTGTATTTCATATGGGCTGTCGTTACTGCTGTAACTTGATGAACCAGTTTAACTGCATTATTCTAAAAATTGAGATCTAATTTGTCTATTGTCAAGAGATCGAAAATTAATATTTTTCCACTCTCCAACCTTAGAAATCTACGATTTCTAAATCGGCCAATTCCAAACTTCGCTTCGAATAAATCTATACGTACGATTTTAATACACATTTTATAGATTTTGCAGTCATAAAATTGGGCATACGATATATCTTCCAGATTTACACTTTACAGGGCAATAAACGATATTTCTCGCTGCGCGAAGCATCGCTCACGCTACCTCCTCCTCACGTGACGTGTCGTGTCGTAAAGCGGCTCAGTGATCGACTGATGAAACCGACCGGACCAGATATGGCATCTGGCGATGAAACGGTTATTCCACGGCGGAAATTTGCACAGCTTCGTTACATAAATGAGTGCCGGAGCGTTAAAGTAAGGATTCCAAATAAAATGCATTAATTTATACCGGAAGCAAGGCATTTGCTTTTAAAACTACGAATACTTCATTTCGGTATTTACCAAAATTCATGTTTTTTGCGTTTTTTTTAAAAATTTGTATGATGGTCGTTTAATAACATCAGGAAGGTAGAACACAGCTTAAAGGCCACCTTAATCTTAGGCTTAATACAGCGAAAACATGTTCTTATCGTACCCAGTCTGGTCACAAGAAGATTTTTGTTGTCTCGTCGCAATGCGGAAATTCACTTTATCGATCGACTCGTTTCGAAAATGCTCAATCACTGGCCATTGTATTTTTAAATTGTTTTGAATATTTATTTCGTTATGTGTATTTTGTGAACAATGATACGTCTGTGTGTGACCTAGAAACATTATTTTTCTTTACTGCATTTCCTTACGTTTAATTACTACATTCCAACGTGCGCAGAAATTAGAAGAAAATTATGCGGCCACTAGACATGTATGATCTCTCTATGATTTCTTTAGATACACAGGAACTCGAGAAAAATCCAAAAACCTTTTCCATTTTTGACTAAAAACGCGAAAATTTGTTTCTATCTTCCGCCCATTCTTGTACTGCGCATCCGCCTGAATTCGCACACTCGTTGAGTCGCTTCTTACGGCACACAGCTAAACGCACAACTCATATCAGCCAACATTATTATTCTTTTAGATTTGTTAATTCCACTACACTATTTGCTTCAGAAGGCCAATAAATTCAAAAATACACATCATTGGCACTGTAATTTGAACACGTTTCTTCATATCTCTGTTCAGCAGAGTTAAATTCGTATTGAGAATCCATGTAGATATTGCCAAAGTTATTGTAGAATATACGTAGATTAGAAAGATAAAATATTATTAGATTATGAAAGATAAGAAACATGAGACAATACTCTCTGTATTGATCCCTGAACGCGATATAAGACAGTTTTCATGAGTACATTTTCTTAGATACCGGAATTTAGAATATGTCGTATATAATAAAATACTTTGCGTCACAAAAGTGAAGTGGACTTTTTCTATATCTGCGGCGCTCACATGTTGTCAAATTCACATTGTGTTACTGCCACTATAATTTATCGTTTAATATTCATTTGTAAAATATGAAGTCAATCAACAAAATTCCATGTTTTTGAATTTATTGGACGTCTATAACATGTAAAACAGTTTTAACAGAAAATTTACGTTGTAAGTTGAGAACATGGATTGGGTCGGCGTAAATTAAAACATTAAATCAAATGTTTATACAAAATAATTATAACATCTCATGATGTGCTAATCCATGTCTTGGAGAGATTATACTAATTATTTTGCATATTTTGAGAAGTAAGGTCTAATGATGGAATAAAATATTCCGAAACGTTAGCGAACTCAGTAATTTAATGTTTTAATTTACGCTGACAAAATTCGTGTTCTCAACTTACAATTTCAAAAATATGGTATTGTATCTACAATGAATTGACGTCGACTACAATTACTACAACTGACTACAATGAAATTTACACGTAAAGCATCCGGACTAATCAGTGCTGACAATGAAAGTTCTATTTGAACCTTGGCGATTTGCTCTATTCCTGCTCGTGGTTTCCTTGATGAAAAGTGGAGATGATTCTGTAAGGTTGCGCTTGCGTCAACAAACTAAATATAACGCCTCATGTTGTGCTATCCATGTCTTTGAAAGGATATACTAATTATTTTGTATCTCTTGAGAAGTAGGCCCTGATGATGAAATAAAATATTCCAAAACGGTGACATTCGTAATAATTTAATGTTTTAATTTACACTGACCATGTAAGTCCGTGTTTTCAACTTATAATTTCAACTACATGGTTGTGAATCTATAATGGAAATGTTTTATGTAAAGCGTCGGGACTAATCAGTGCTCTCAACGAAAAGTGCCATTTGACCCTTGGCGATTTGCTATATTCCCGCTCGAGGCTTCCTTGGTGATACACGGAGGTGATTCTGAGAGGTTGCGCCTACGTCGGCAGCGCGTCACTACGCCTCGAGCAGTAAACAGCTCGGGCGGGCGGCGGCAGCGATGGCGGCAGCGGAGGCGTAAAAATAGCGCGCGAGAGCGTGCGAGTCTCAGGAGGGGCCGAGCACGCGCACGCACGCACGCACGCACGCACACCCCGCGCGCGCGCGCCCGCACACGCGTGTCCGACTGCCGACGCGCGAGGCGAGCGCCCGCCTCTTGGCGACACGCGCGGCCCCACGATGAAACAATGACGTCACAACTATTCATTTCTGCTGTGGGCGGTACGTCTTCTTACATCGACTTGACTTGCTCTGAGTTTCTAAGATGTGTTTTTCTAAAATGAAATACACTACGCATTTTATCACATATTACCGAGCCTGGAGGTATAGGAGTTTTGGACACAGTGCACGTAAGTACACGTCATTGAGAGCTGTCTGAAGTGGGCGACCCTTGGCGCCTTTTGCTCGGCGTTGATCTGCGTGCCACCGGTGTGTCAGCCAGTCGGGACGGGGGGAGTGGGGGAGGGGACGGGAGGCGCTTGAGCGCGATCAGCTCATCCTTGCGAAACGCGAGAAGCCAACGAGCCACTGCAGCTGGCACCCGCGGGCTCTCTGGCTCCAATTTGTTCGTCTGAGAAACCATGCCTAAGTCGAAGGCATCCTGCATAAGGTACGGATGCTTTTTGTTGGGATTGTGGGATGGATGATATTCTCCTTTCCTCTATGAAGTTCCTAATTCCACAATCTCTCCGTATCCCTTGGTCTTACTCGGTAGTGATAAAATTGTGCTATGTTGTGGGTCTACGAAGTGCGGTATTCGTGCTCTCGGGATCTGTTTCCCAGCTGAAGGACCTACGGACCGAAGGACCATTTCGGACATTATAGTAGTTCTAGTCCAGTTTGTCCCAAGGGCTGTCGAGGGGATGAGGCTTGGGAGAGACGGGGAACCTTGGTCTGGGATTGACCCAACCGAGCGGTGCAGGGTGGTTACAGAGAGCCCCTAGAAGCTTCCAGGCGCCTCTAGATGACAGCCGGTGAAGGAGCCATGCCAATCATTAATGTAGACGTGACCATCGTTTTAAGACAGAGAAAATGAGCATATCTTATGTGACAGAATTTTATCATATAAGATACATTTCTATAATTACACTAATAACAAGTGAAGTTTTACCTCCTTCTCATTTTATGAATAAAGATAAATAAAATCATTTACTTTTATGTAAATTGCTACATGTTTACACTACTAGAAATAAAAACAATATTCACAATACTTCGAAGTTTAAGTCATGTTTTTTTATTTTGAAATAAATCCTATCAAATGTTTTTCACAAAATAAGATTAAGAAAGAGAGAGATACAAAGAAAATACGTAATGTAAGAAAACAAGAAAATAAGGAACAAACCAAGGAAGAAACTTCTGGAAACAGCCATTTTCAATACTCGCTAGATTAAGAAAAAATATTTTTCAAGTTTCTTTTACAGTTAAAAGTAGTCCTTTAAAATCCTCATAAACTTTTGAACGATAAAAAAGTTTTATACATTTTTTAAATAGTACAATCTTTTCATGAGGTCATCATTCCGTTAATCTCAGCACCATCCCCTTCCGACACACTATCTTCCGCCACCTCGACTGTCTGACGTGGTCGGTAGGGCGGTCTGCGTCAATCAAGTTGTAATGGTAACTAGAGGTTTGTGATATATCGTTTCAAAACTCGATATTAATTTCTCTCCGCGCTATATGAATCTAGTTGAAATCCATTTACAAGATGGAACACCTATGTTGGTCACATCAAATATCTTGAAAACTGTTTGAGGTTCCGAGATGGCGTTGGCACGTAAGTACACGTCATCGAGAGCGGTCTGAAGTGGGCGACCCTCTTGCCGTGCCTTTTGCTCGGCGTTGATCTGCGGGCCACCGGTGCGTCAGCCAGTTGTTGCAGATGATGGGTCAAATAACATATTTTGCTTTCTGGCTAGAACCGTATG
This sequence comes from Gryllus bimaculatus, assembly GCA_017312745.1. Lineage (NCBI taxonomy): Eukaryota > Metazoa > Arthropoda > Insecta > Orthoptera > Gryllidae > Gryllus > Gryllus bimaculatus. The sequence goes on from BOPP01000029.1 coordinate 8,109,958, forward strand.
TTATTTTAAAGATATTGACACAACTTTGGTTTTTTAAATGGAAATATAATTTTTTTCTCTAGCATTCTCAAGTTCTTTAAAAACGAAATGCAATGATATAAATATTATTAATATTCTAAAAGTACTTTTTTGCAAAAACCGTGTGTTTAGAACTTGGTAAACACCATGCTTCAGCGTGCAAAGACAGCTGACCTTGCTGTCAACATCGTACACCTGAGTCGACACAGGAAGGAGTGTTCAAAATCACATTGATTTCAGCTGAGATATGTATCTAAATACCTTGTTAAATTTATATTTTGTACATTTTTATATGATGGAATGCACTTTATAAAATATATGAGTAATTGTTGAGTAATAACATTAAGAAGGAAAAGTTTCGTAATTTGGCACATTCCTACTAATTTGTTTTGTATATATGAATTAAATGCTGGTTTATTTAACGTCATTAGACCAAACATTAGATCAAAGACATGATCAGCCTCCAATAATCATTAATATAATATAACCATCTTCCTAGTCTAAATATTTTGTACAGCGATATTATATAGATCAAGTAATTAGTATTAAAATCGAGGATTAGGATTTGTTGACCAAAAAATTGAAAATAGAAATAAGTTATGACTTCTATTATTTCATCATATGAAGTTTTAATTCCCATAGAGATAATGTAATTGTTTCCAATATACTGAAATGGTAAGAAATTTTCTCTAGACGAGGAAAAGTATACGCAATGGTATGATACTTCTCATATTTACATATGATAATAAGGTACGCTCAGAAAAGAAAAGAAATTGCATTTTTAGACAAAGTTTCTATACATTTTAAAAATGATAAAATACTGACCTGATTAATCTTATGGTAAGTCGTAATCAGATTCACATTCAATAATATTTTATTTTTATGAAGAAGAAATTTCTTCAGCGAAAAACGATGTACTTCTGTCTACTACTACGCATTTCGACCATTCAAAAATACAGAATAAAACTTAGCGTATTAGACAAAGTACATTTTTATGTCAATGAAAATTTATTCAATTTCGCTTTTAGTATCTGCGGACTTTCAGGAAGTGCATGACTTTTTTAACATTCCCAATAATCTACGAATTTGACCAAGAAAATTACAGCATAATTTTATTAAAAATATTCGTTAACTCTATGTTAATATTTTCTTCGGTATATCAATTCCTATTTAATTTGAAAGACTTAATTGTCACGAAAGACGCGCACGTAGTACGTAGTTTGTGATTACGGCGTCGAAGCCCACGTCCTCGTGAACGCCAGACGGAAGTCCTTGACCTTGCACAGAGGTGGACTCACGTACTGCACCTTGAAATCGAATGCCTTGAAGAAAGACCCTGTCAAATAACTAGATGCGTGCAAAGTGTATCGCCTGTAAGAATACGCGTGTCACATTACGAAGAATATGGGAATGTGCTTCTCGAGTTTCAACGTTACGCACACAAATTGAAATTAATTCATTGTAAAAAAATAATTTACAATACCAGACTTCTTGTTCAGAATTTACTCTGGTCAGACTGATTATACGTAATTCCAAGTATGACTGTTTTCGAGATTTAGTAACACATGTTTAAATATAAACTACTTTTGAAAAGCATTCCATGCTCTTCTGGAATGCTTATATGTTCTTGTTTCACATCCTATCTTTTAAATTATAAATAACTACTTCTACTACTAACTTACTTCAGAAGTAACTGGCTTTACATACTCTTTTCCAAAGGTAAAATTAAATACACTTTATATCGTCAGGTTTTTAATATTTTGTTCCTTTTCACTACATCGACGGGAGCAGTCGTTTTGATTATTTTGAAGTTTTATTTTCTTTTGTGCCAATATTTATTGATTCATTGTTATGATATTTTGAGACTTTCAATACTTAAGGATGTTCTATAAAACTACAAAATGAAATTCTTTTAGACCTCTTAGTTTTCGAGATAATAGCTAATTCTTCATGGTTTACCGTCAACGACGGGTAACGGTCAAAATGACTGCTGTTTTAAATGCAATAGGAAAGTCGACTAATGACTCGACCTCTTACTATCCAATCTTCATCGAGATTCTGGACTGACCAATTATTTTATAACATCATTATTTTAGTTGGAATCAATTTCGTGGATTCTGTATGAATAGGTCCCGGGAAACCGTCCCATCGTATGTACCGAACTTGACAGAAAGACTTCGCGCGCCTCTGCTGTAGACTCGAAACATTCCAAGCCGCCATCACTTGTCGCAGAGTACTTCAGTACAAACAAACATTCAAGATATCAATACGCGTTAACCGTGTCAGACAGGATATTGTTTTTACAATAAGTCCCATGACACTAGGGCAGGGTGCAGAAAAATAATTTGTAGCAAATGTGACGATGAAAAAGTAGTTGTTTGCTTGAATAGTAAGCCCAACACTCAAATCTTTATGAGTTACTTATTCATTTTGATTGCCTTTCGTAGCAGGTAGAATAGCATTGCCGTCTTTCTAGAGTTAAATCTCCGCAAATAAATTAATTATACCGCAATATAATTCAAAATTTAGAAGCTTTTGTGGCCACATGACCTCGATTTCTTACGTTGATTTCTTACGTTCACATACTAATAATAATAAATAATAATATAATAATAATAATAATAATAATAATAATAATAATAAATATCGTAAATAAATGTACATTTTCTTTTTGCTACTATTTATTACTATTTGAATAATCAATTTCAAAGATTTAAAATGTCAAGCGGGATAATTAAAACAGAGAGTTGTTTATTTGCGCCTGGAATCTAATTTGACGCGACACTATTCAAGGAAAATAATTCGCTTGAGGAAGTCCGCTATGAACGTGAGGCAGGTATCACCCACGGCATGGTTGCGGAAAGGACAGAGGCTTCCCTATTCTTCTCTCCCAGCCAGTCCGCGATCCCCCTCCCCGCCTCTCGGAAGAGTTCACGACCTGTCTCAACCCCCGCGGAGAAGGAGGAGGAGGAGGCGCGGCCCGGAGACAATGGCACGGCCTCCTGGCACACCATCAGTCAACGCCTCCGAGCGGCGACCGCCGCGTCGCCGATCCGTGTCACGGCCGACTGAAATGGAGACGCTGTCGTCTTTGCCACCTCCGGTTCGCGCTCTCCACGGCAGTAGACTCTGGTTTTCACAATTGACAAGACTCGTTAACGTAATGAAAGAGGATAAAAAAACTTCCACAATGAAAAGTACGAAAATCTCCGAATAAATATACAAGATCCTAACAAAAGAAATTTAATTATTTTTCTCGGGGACGCTTAGTACATACAAGTTTGATCGTAATCACTTAAATCGCTTCCGGGTTAAAGTTGCAAGTGATACCTACATACAGAATTAAAATATGAAAATTATCTTTGAAATATGGAAATTATCTTTGAAATTATCCTGGAAGAAATATATATACGAAGTTATGGAGGAGAAAGGATTGGAAGAGGGTCAATGGGAGGACCGAGAATTATGGAAATCGAAAACGGCAAACTCTAAGGGGTAGAAACCGTCGAAGAAGAGAAGAAGAATTATCTTTGAACAAGAAAGCCATTTAATGTGTACAGCAGATTTCAAATTTTATAACCATCATTTAAATCTGTAGAATAGTTTACAATTATAAGCGGCTTGCCTCAATTAAAAGTGGCATGTCTCAAAAATTGTCATTCTATCGTTAAGTGCAGAAATATTTTTATAAAGTTGTTATTTATAATTGTTGTTACTTGTAAAAACGAAAATCATTGGAAAAAGACCTGGGTTAAAAAGTAAAGCGATTTGTGAAACATTTTCCTGCAAAATGAGAATTTCTGATATGCGACACTTTTCTTGTAAATAGCGGACATTTTAGGGATCATTATCAGCACATTATCCAGATTCATTTACTTTACTTATTATAGTTCACTAGTTAACCTATAAACTAGAGATAAATTAATTGTATATGTAATCAGTTGAAAATAAACACTACAACTTACATGTCATAGCAGATTATAAGTGACTATCAATTAGGAATGTAATACTTTTGGGTCTGGAACAACATTTCTGCTAAGCACAAAAGAAATCACAAAGAGAATCATGTACACATTTCGAATGCAATAATTTTTAATGAATGATTGCATAAAAGAACACATGAATAAACATTTGTTGTTAATATATTTGTGTAAAATCACAAATTATCCATGAAAAAAATTTCGCCATTCATTAGTAATGGAAAGTCCCACTTTAAGATTTTAATCTCACGAAATTCGCAAGGTATACTACATCAAATGGACAATTACGTCGAGGTATATGACGTAAATCTTCTACGACAGCTTCATAGTTAATTTATAATGGACAATGGTCTTTTTGTTGTTCGATTTACGATATTTTTTTTTCAAAAGATACGTTTCTCCTTAGTAAGATTCTAGTAAAATCAGTTGCATAAACGTCCTGTAAACTATGCAAGGACGAATTAATGCGGTAGAAAAGAATGAGAGTCAAGATTGTTATTATCGTAGTTTACTTTCGCATTGTCATGATTTCAGTTCTTAAACGTGACATTTGAATAATAGTTCGCACAAACTGGAGAGCGAGGATAAAAAAATCAAGGTATAGTACTTCAAGGTAAAACTCTTCAAGAGTTCATTGAAATAGAAAGATACACGATTAAAATAATGTACACATTAATAAAGAATGACAAGTACCTCAAAAAACTGACACCATGTCCCCATAAAGGAGGCCACGTATTCCCCCTAGTATTAGCCCCTTTTCACACCTGGTTAACCTGTCGATCATAATGGCACATCTTGTATGCTGAGCTGGCAATTTGCCTTCGATGAATTATGATTCCCGGATGTGACGCTCATGAGAGAAGGCACCCCGTAGGTAAAGCACCATGTACGATAAATTCCTCGAGAAGTAATAACGTAAGAAATATGAGCAGATTTACGTTGCAAAGCAAACTAAATGATTCCCTACACAGTATTCTCGCATTCTTCATCGCAACGAGGCGGGCATATTCAATCGATGGCCACGATATATTGACGTAAAAAAAGTATTCATAATTGTCAAGATAACGTATGGACAGAGTTACGAATGAGTAGTATTATAAATCTCGTCCCTTCCGAAATAAAAAGAAAACATGAGTTCTCCGAAGAAAACTCACAAAGGTAAAATCAGTGAAATTGAGAAAATTGAGGCGTAATATGCGTCAAACTAAATAGTGGACATTGCTATTTTATTGGCTTAAGATATAACAGTCTGTCATCAGCAGTTGGCGCAGAGTTTTTGGGGTGGCAACAGTACAGCATGAAATCATGAGTTCTAATCTCAGCGCAGGTCATAGCTGGTTTAACTTTGATTTATATTGTGAATTGTAGAGAAAAATCATCATAAATGTATAGTATGTAAATCGTCATTTATAAGTATTTAATTTCCGAGAAACCAGTCCTTGATTCTTGATCCCATCATCTTGGATAGGACAAGCAGCAGCAGCACGAGCTGACTGCTGAACGCCAGCGTGCTCCGCAGAAATGACCGTAGCAGTCACGGCCACATTGAAATCAATGACGTGTGCGAATCCGCCGGGCACGTGATTCCTCGGAGCGCCCCGACAAGAAACCGCCTGCCTTCAGCCCGTCGCCCGAGCACCGATCCCACGCCAACCCGCATTCGCCGGCGATGCGGAACGCCCCCACTTCCACCCCCTCCCCCTCCACGCCACGCCGCGTCGCGTCTTCCCCCGCCCGCGCGCGCGGCCGGGACACGCCTCCTACCTGCAGCGGCGTCAGCTCCTCTCGCGCCGGCTACTCCGCCGTCCACCGTCGCCGCTGCTGTGCTGCTCTTCGTCTCGGGCCGGCGGCGGGTCGGGCACTCGTGGTCCGGGCGCCAAGCACGTGTCCGGAGCACTGCGCTCGCGGCCCGGCGCCGGCCGCCACCGCCGCCGCCACCGTCGCCGCCGCAATCGATAGACGCGCGCCGAGCGTGCAAGCGCAGCCGGCGGGGAGCGGGACGTGGCGGGGCGGGGCGGGGCGGCGCAGCGCGCGCCGTTTGACGGAATGCGCTCGCGGGCGCGCACTCGCACGCATACGCGCCGCGCGCACGCGACACCGCCGACCGCCGGACGGCGCGGGGCGGAGGGCGGGTGCTCGATTGTCGCGCGCGACGTGACTGCCGTCTCCGCCTGCGAGTGACATGAGAGAGGAAATCGTCTAAGAAGGCTTTCGGTCGAAATGCATAATGCAGTATATATGTCAGGGGGATCCAGCTAATGTTTTTTTTTGGGAGGGGGAGGAGATCACAGATTTTTGTTAAATAATATTATTGTATACTATTTTTGTAGTGTATGGTACGAAACAATATTTTTTTAAATAATTACATAATTCTACAATAAATATTTGTATAAATGTATGTATGAACGTACTTGGCGCAACACCCCTTGACCGGGCTCAGGCCTACCGACGACTCGCGCCCATTGGTTAAGGGAGTACTGTGGTTAGCATGTAGATATCCCCATGCCGTATTCCGGTCTTCTCAACCTGAGAAGTGAATTTTTTCATCGTCACACAGTAACATATATTGAGGCATTGTGAGGAAAATGCACACTATAGTCTTGACCGGGAATCGAACCCGGGGCTGTGTAGTAAACGTAAATATTTTAATCAATTTTTTTCAAATAAATGAAGGTAACAAACGAAATCTCTAGAACAAGAGCGGGGTGGGGGGGAGGTGCATGCCCCCATGACCCCCCTCCCTGGATCCGTCTCTGATCGAAGTGCATGTGTATGTTTATTATGATCCTCAGTTCCCAGCCCTTCCGGCCATACTCAAAATGACTGCTTTGATGGATGTGCGATAACTACGATTTTGATGATGATTGAGCGATAGTGGAGCGGCAAAGGCTCAGAGAGAGAAATGAGAAAAAAAACATGAGAAAACTTTCCGCAAGCCTGCTTTGTTAATCACTATCTCCACCGACCGCGATTTGATTCTGGTAGCCAGCGGTAGGTGCGCAGTGATTACTACACCGCAAGTCGCTCCCTAGCATCGCATTTCTGATAAAAATTATGTGAGAAGGTAAACTTAAATCACTATTACTTAAGGTGTCACACAAATAAAAATTCATTGCATTCATTGCTACCCACATTCCGCTATATATTAAAAGAGTCGAGGAGAAAAACGACAAATGAATACACAAATATAACCGGGGCTTTGTAGAAGAACGATCAATGTCATTGGAATTTCTGTATATATTTGGCGGTTCTTGCAGAAAGTTTCAGATATTAGCGTTCCACACTGGTATGTGCTTTGCACACGCGAACGGTGAAAAAGCACTCCGCGAAGAGAATTTGCTCCATTTTTATGTGCGACGTGACCGCCATCTCTACTAACAAGTAAAAAGAGCGATTTTAAAGAAAGCGTGCTAAATCCACTTTCCAACAAAATGCATTATGTAGTATCGGAGTGCAAATATGAATGACGCTGGCGATGAAGTCAAAGACGAAGAGAAACTAAAAACGTACTACCCTAAGTGCCAACTAAACCATCGTTCTTTGGATTCATGGTCGCCAACATTCCAACACAGTACGCTACAACAAAGATGAAGCGCCAATGTTCAAATTTCGTTACTTTTCCGTGTAGTGCGTTACTTTCTTGTGCACGCGAACGGTTGAAGAGCAAATTTTCAGGGACAACTCGCCACGACACCAACGAACGAAAAGATAGTGCTAAAACTTTGGCTTACGAAGAAAACCTTCCTAATAAAATACATTTTCGGTACTGAAGTGCAAACACGGATGACTCCAGAGGAAAGACAAAGGGAAAAACTACCCATCTTAAAATGAAACCAATAACAGCATTATTTTCATAATAATCGGATAAAACCTAGTATCCTTCATCAAATACTAGGTTACCATCATTTCGTTATGTAGGGTTGGATCCAGAGACAAATTTTGGGAAGAGATATAAAAAAAATTTTGATCGAGTTCAGGTTTTGTAAAATGTCGCAGGCTATACTCACCTCATGTTGCGATGCGATTTTATTTGTGTTAAGGATTACCGGAAAATATTTTTGTTTGAAAGTTTCGTGACAAGTTAAAATAAATAGTAACAGAAAAATTGTAGGGGGTGGATTCCCCTCATCTCCCTCCTCAATGATCTCCATTCCGCCTGCGTTATGTAAAATATTCTAGAAGGAACAAATACAAAATTATAAATGTTGTTGCTCTTTATTATTCACGCTTGTGTAAGCGGCCCATAAAGAGCGCTGAGAGAGTCGAAGTGCGAACATAATTTTTTCTACCCCCAAGACTAAGAGAAACAACAATCCAAGGCATACTAAATCATTATTCGTTGGATGGATGACCGCTAACGTTCCGTCAGGTAGGTCACTACATGACTAAAAGTCATAACCAGAACCAATACAGATGATCCTAGGTGGACGTGTTCTCGCAAAGTAAATGAATATCTGATACATAGCGGATCACGTTGTACGTTTAGTCATAGGTCAGTCATAGGAACACTGAAAACAATGCCGGAGGCTTAACTTGGTAAAAACTATTATTACATAAAATAAAATCATGATTTACTAACTAAATTTTCCTTTTCTTTCAATTCGGGATTCCACTTGTTCAACACCCTTTCCGTCTGCATGCCATCTATTAGGCCATCTGGCCTCACTCGGCCACTACCGCTTCCCTAGAACTCTTCCTAGTGAGTGTGTTGCCCGCCCGTGTCCCCGAACCTCACACCGAGGGAACCCATAGGCCCATCTCGGTCCTCTATAGACCGGCTTAGGTGGCTGAGGGCATCAGTTGATGTCACTGCAGTGCCTCTGAACAACAGGTTCGAGGTGTCCCCTTTCGACGGTGGCAGGATTTTCGACACTAGCTAACAACTAGGTCGAATTCAGCTGCTGCCTGGAGAATTCTAGCCGTCGGCTGTTATTATCGAAAGTGTTGCTTAGTTTCTACGATCAACACCAGGCGAGTGTCGGAGCAGTTCGCTGACAATCGGGCCACGAGCCGCGCGCGATGTTGCGTAGACTGCGTAGAGACACTCGCATGTCTTGTGTCAAAAAAAACTATCTATAGAGTAAGGACATGAGAGATTTTGAGATTTTTTAATATCTATCCATAATTATATGTAACTGAACAAGTTGAATGTAGCGCGTGTTACCTTTGGCGTGTTACCTTTTTGACGTTTCGTGTCGGAATATACATCAATTCTGTCCGTAAGAATTTGAATATCATTGATAACAAGCAAGCCCTCTCAACTGAGTTGAGAAAGAAATGAGAATTGTTTTGCCGCAATGCAGAGTCCATTTCAAGTTAACTGATAACCATTCATGCAGTTTATTAAACTTAAACTGATCTCGAAAGGATTGAATGTAATAAACTTTCAAAATTTATAGGGATACTAGTAGTGATGCTAAGTTGCCAAATCTATCATTGCAAATAAAAGTAAAATTAAAAATAATCACTGAGCAGTTCTTTTATTCGAGACAATTCTTACTCCCACTTTTATAGGTTCAAGAAAAAACGTTCCAAAGCACTCCATTCCGATTCCGAGATACCAAATCAAAGAACCCGGTCATCGCCATCTGCCAACTTCCAACTTCCTACTTTGCTAAGCGCTCGTGCGCTTCTGATCCCGGAATAAGCCTTTGGCATTCCGTCTGCAGACAGTCACGCATCGCGGAGGGAAGTAGGACGGCGCGAGCGGAGCGACGTCTCGCCTGGGGCTGGAGAGGCTCCGCCCGCGGAGGCGGCGGCGGGGGCATCGGCATCAGCGGAGGTGGCATTGACGGCAGCGACGGCGGCGGTGACAGCAGCGGCGAGGGCGACTGTAGCGGAGACGGGGGTGATGGCGGCGTGGGCAGGGAAGGCGGTGGAGGCGGCACAGACGGCGGTGGCAGAGGCGGGCAGTGATGGCGGCGGCGGCAGTGGTGGCAGGGACGGTGGTGTCATCGGCGTCCGCGGAAAGTCCGGCAGCGGGGGCGGGGGCGTAGGCGGGCGCGGGGCGGGCGGAGGCAGGACGTGGAGGCGGGTTGCGCTGGTCGGTGTGAAAACGGTGGCGGGTGGTGGCGGAGGTAGCAGAAACTGTGGTACAGCAGCGGCAGGGAGAGTGGGGGTCGGAGGGCCAGCGGTGGGTCGTTGGACGAGAAGTGGTGATATCGTGGGCGGCAGGGCGGTAGGCAGAAATCGGCGGTGCCAGTGGCGGTGGTAGGGTGGCAGAAGCGGGCAGTGGAGGATGGCATTGACGTGGCGGTGGACGGAGGATGGCAGGTGACCACCGGCGGTGGCAGGTGGCGGCCGGCGGCGGCGGCGGGCGGGCGGCGGCGCGGGCCGGCAGCAGCTGCCAGTGGCAGCGTGGCGATTGGTGGTGGCCGGAGCAACGGTGAAGGGAACCCAGCTTGTTTGAATTTTAATAGCGCGAAACTGTGTGACATCGTTTTTCTATTTTTATCTAATGAGGAATCATGAACGATCAAATCATTCTAAAACCTGAGTACAGATCACGGCAAATATTTAGTAAGTCAGTAGTCAGTTCTTTCAAGTGCTTGAATATCAGAATTCAACCGAATCCACTACAGAAACTCTCTCTCCACTAACAGGAAATTTACACATTCTGAGTTTCTGTAGGTCTGGAATATATCTCAAGAATGCATTTCAAGAATAATTGTAACCCCTGTTTATCGTTTCTCCCTCAGAGTCCAGCAGTTCACGTCCGAACAACAGGAATAATAGAGAGGGCAGCCATTACTTATAATATATCCTCATTTAAAGTATCTCTGCGTGCTTTATTTATCTTTAAGAGCTCGCCGAAGGTTCTCCAATATATATTCCTTTGTATTAATGATTTGTTTTCATTTATATCCTTTCTGTGAAGGAACAGTTATGTTGTAGCCTCAATATTAAACGGCTAATTTGTTCAGCATTGTTATTTTTTCAAAATTATTTGGGCGCATAGAAGGTTTTCCCACAAATTCATTGTTTTTGGTCTTCGTTTTGAAATTTTGAAATTATATCCTTGCCGAAACTGAACGTTTTCAGTTTAATATTTATAAAAATAGATGAATGAAATGTAATTTTACATATGGGCTAGTCACTCGCCGCCGGCTGATGCAACATGTGACGCCATGCACTCGGCTGTGGCACGTGTACATCGTAGCCCGTTAACCACTCGATGGATGGCAGCAAATTACAAATGTTTTTGCGCGACGACGATGACAGTGGTGAGACGAGGTGCCCGACACGGAACAACGGCACCTGCCGTGATCAGGCACGGCGGAGGTGGCGCAACAGTGTTTGGTAGTTTTAGCTATCATCTGCGCTTAGAAATTCACAATTTCAACTTATTCCAAAATGCTCAATGTGTTTTGCTATTTTGAATTTTAGGAAAGTCCAGAGCCCATTGTAAACGATATTAAATTTCTATAAGTGTTGATAGCCACAGCGGATGAGCGGATCTAAACATGTCACAATTTTGCTCCCGATGTCTAATTCATCGTCTTCAGTTCAGCGAGTTCGCATGTTCGGTGTCGTATCCCATAGTTGCATTCAGGTTTTGTTCATTAGGCCAAAGATGTTAATATTGTGTTATTTTCACTAAAATATTGCTGCCATTATTATTATTAATGAGTTTCTGAAGCCTGCATTCAAAACTTCACTGTTTAATCTTAGCAATTCGGAATTTCTGTTCTAAAGAATCCTCAAAAATTATACTCGATTTTCTATTAATGGTCAATTGCGCATTAGGTCATTGATACAATCTTCCTGCTTATAAAATGGATATTTTAAGTAATTTGCGAAAGTCCTTCTTCAACGGTGGCTCGTGGCCTCATAAACTGCTGCTGTATCACTGTTAAAAACGATGATTTTATAAGGCAAGTATAATTTTTTGACGATTTATGAAAAAGAAATTCCAATTTGCTTAAATAAACTGAAACTGAATGAAAGGCGTCAGAAGCACATGAACTATTAATAATGGCAGTGATTATATAGAAAAGAACACATATTACACTTTGATTTAATGAATAAAACGTCGATGTAACTATACTAGATGCATACCGAACAAGAAAACTCGCTACATTGAAACGAATGAAACCCGAGCATCGAGGAAAACTCAATCTAGTTGTAAAAGATTATTTTTTGGGTTTTTTTTGTTTTTTTTTTTAACACTTGGGGGGGAGGGGGGGGGGGTTTTTTTTTCAAAAGCAATTTTTTGAAAAAAAACACTGTTGCTTACCACACTGTGCGCGGCGGAGCGGCGGCAGGCGACGGGCGGAGGCGGCTGGCAGGCGACGGCGGTGGTTGGTGGCGACCAGGTGGCGGTGGGAGGTGGCGGGACGGCGGAAGGTAGTGGTGTAGCGGCGGCCGGTGGATGTGACGGCAGTGGCGGTGGAGGTGGCGCGACCGGCGGTGGCGGTGGTTACCGAGGATGGCGGCGGAGCGGCGCGATGGTAACGCGGAAGCGGCGTGGCCGGTGGCGGTTGGCGACGGTGGCCGGTACGTCTGATTCTTGGCGACGGCAGCGGACGGTTGGGGGCCAGCGGCGGCGCCGGCGGTGGGGGCGACGATGGTGGGCTGACAGGCGGCGGGTGGCGGCGCGGCGGCGGTGGTGATAGTGACGGCAGCGGAGGTGGCGTGGCGAAGGCGGCAGCGGCGGCAGGGCCGGTTATCCCGCGGCGTCCCCGGCGGCGAAGTGGGGCGGCTGGGCGCACCTGCGGCCGCCGCCCCCGCCACCGCCCGCGCCGCCAGAGGTCGCACGCCGCCGCCGCCGAGAGGCCCCGCGGTCACCTCCGACCCTGGGCTAACGGCAATCCCCCTCCCCGCGCCCTCGCCGGCATCCACGCGATGCGGGCGGAGAAGAAAGTGGACGCGCGCAAGGCGCAGGAAGACGAGGAAAGGGGGCAAAAAGGGGAGCAAGAACACTTAATGAGTGGGATGATGTTGAGGAGAGAGGTGGGGAAAGGTTTCAAAGAGGGTTTCAAATATGGGGTCGAATAACCAAGAGGAAGCTGAGGAACACTTGAGAAAACTCACCTATTGATTCAAGGAATTAACTATTATTAGCTACTTCGAATTGTCAATAAATAGTTTTACATTGATGAACATTTACTGTTTTTCAAGAAATGAACGGACGAACGTTTGCACGAATGTATTCAAATCGTAAGAAGACAATGATGAAGACACTGGCAGATCATAAAGACACAAAGAATAATTCATTGTAACTTTTACTCAAGAGATCTAGAGAAACACCAACCGTATTCCAGATTTTATTTCCTTCTTGTAGGAATGAAGAGTGTATGTTCATAAAGAATATATTCTAAACACATTTCACCGCTTAACTCAGCGTTTACGATTTTTGAGAGGTGCAATGCTGTTTCCTTGCGCACATTCCAAGCTGAATGAGAGCTGTATGGCGACATGAAAGTAATAACACGTATGAATTTATTTTTAGAGTAATTGAATGTCGACGCCATGAGGGAATAATCCGTACGTAACCGGATTGAATTCCGCGAACAACTTTTCTTAAGCCTACATCCTCCAAAAAGGCAATATCCGGTTGCATCATAAGTACAAGGAAGAGTTCGCGAAGATACCAATGCTTTCAAGATCGCGCATTCCCTTTCGTGTTTGAAGAACATGAAAGAGAAAAAGGGTAAATGCATCTTTTAACATTGTTTAGTCTTTCTCTTGTATTGTAATGGTCAGATACAATAAGGGTAGCTTATAATTTTCACATTCAACGTATCTAAAGTTCTTAATTTATTGCAACTGATTTCTAGGTGGGCTGCTCCAATATCAAAGAGAACCATTGTCTTCCCTTAAATTCTACATAATTAAAAATAATTATTTAGTTAGATTACATAAACAATTTCGACGACATTGTCACGTTTACTAGTGTTCGAGATTTTCCCCTCGACTGAAGTGAGAACGTCTATTTGTGTTAGATCAGATAAATTTATTTAAATTGGAAATGGGCATAACCCGGTGGCATAAATAAGATGATAGAGCTAACATGCAAATTATATAATAATACTAACAATAATAATAACAATAACATTAATAATAAAAATAATAATGATATAAAAACTGTCTAATTTATAAAACATTAAATTACCTTAAAAACAAGAAACATCTATCATCTAACTCCGCATCGAATGTTTGTTCAATTAAGACAACACTGCATAACACTTCACTTCACTATGACCATTAAATCACTTCCTTCATTACTTCTCTGATCTACACTGCACGACAACTCACTACACAATATTTTACTTACGCATCGCTCTATAACCTACTATTCTCAGTCCGTCATTTACTTAGTAATACCCTCAATTAATTTCCTAAACTGTTGAACGCAACGAGGAAAGGGTTTAAAGGTTTTTGTAGGCAATCTATTCCGTTCCGTTATCGTTCGATTTGTGAAAGAAAATTTCCCGACATCCGTCCTCAGCGCGAATTTTCAATGAATAACTATAATAAATTGTTTCCTCCTTTCCGTCTCAAACACCGACCGGGATGCAGTCGGGCTATGCCTTCTCAGGTATCCGAAAGTGAAAGGGGATTAACCGGGAAACAGGTGTAAGGGAAACCTGACCGCAGGATGTAATCGGGCGATACCCAATATTCCGAATAGACCCCAACCTCTGAGGGTTAGCTGTGCAAGTGGATCGTTGTAGAGCGATGCTGAGAGGTCGCGTGCGAGAAAATGGGAAGCGCAGGTCTGGCGGCCTCGACCTCCGATTTGCTCGATCGCCCGGGCACGCCCTTGGGGCCTTCGATTCGGCTGACCCTTTTTCAGCGACTATCAAGACAGGCTCATCACTCATACGTATCTACAGAACATATGCAGTACGGTGGTGGAACAAGTAGACATTTTATACAAATTTGTTCGTTTAACTGACTCATATTCTGTAAAGATTCTTTCTTTAAAGTATTGATATTTTTACATACATGTGACTGCATATCACTGTATTAATGCTATTTATTGTGATTTATACACGGTGAATCACAAACCTTTCCATCTTCTCAACCATGAATGACAGAAACAAATCGTTGGTTCACTTTCCTATTTAAGAGGGTAGTTTATTGTGAATAATTGTGTTTATTTCGTAGATTTACGCTGATGTAATTTGACCTCTCCCTTGTCTTTTATGCAATGCTATGAATAAATGTTTTGCAAATGGTCATAGAAGCTTTAGAAAGACTCGAAGGTAACAAAGAGAGTGTTACCAGCCGAATTTGTGACTTTAATATTTACTTCGTCTATTTATTTAATGAATATCCACGTTAATTAATGTTTCATATTGATTTAAGATGAAGTAATTTACGCATTCCAATGGTTTCTATTCCTCCACACAGAATATTATTTATGTATTGATTGAGAAGGGCCAGAGAAGATTTCACTTAAAGAAAATTTATTTTGTTGGTTGTGTGGAACGCATCCGTACTAATGCGTTTGTCTCAGGAACAAATAAATACGAAAGATACCCAGAACCCAAATTCTTCTTGGAAACAAATTTTTCCCATAGATTATTTTTTTTTAGGAATCCCTAGTTACAATTTATTCTTGTAAATAACAATCTCGTGTCTTGAACAATAACTTCACAGTTGCCTCAGTCTTCTCTCAATATGCAGTTCTATACAAATCAAAATAGCAACCGTGGGATCGCTGAATGATTCATCGACCATGGGGTCTACCTGAATAAACCATCTATTTCCTTATTAGCGGCACAACGCCCGTAAGCTCCAGTATTTCTGTTTCTGAATATCACGCAGTGATTCGATCTTGAGGAGGAGTGGCTAACTAATTCAGCAGGCCCTATGATTCACAAGGTCAAGAATTCCATACCCAGCCTGGTAAGAGCTACTAAACTGAAGTCTCAGCAATGCAGTGTTTGTCTTTAATCGGTGGATTGCCGAAAGCTGATTGTCGCAACTTTGAAGTCGCTTAAAAATATAAATATCTATTATTTGGTGGATGTTAATTGTTATAAAACATACGGAATGTTTAAACATGTATACCCACATGTAACTACTACTAGCTACTACTACTAGCAAAAGCGATTTGAGGTATATCTGTTTATTCCATTTTGAAGAATATTTTTAGGAATAAATGAAATTAATTTTTTTTTAAAATTCCAGTATTGCGGATTAGGTTTCTGCGTAACGTGAATTCGGATAGTGAAATAATTGCATAAGGCTTCTATAAAATTTTAGGAGATGTATGTAATGTGATGGGCTAATTGCTCTAGGTTAAATCCTGTATGTAGTTCTTCGTTTGTAACTTACCATGATGTATTTGTAATTGTCCTTAGATATTAGTTTGACTTGCTGTAATTTTTTTGCTCAAAAGAGGTGCTAGCGATGGAAATATCAGTTATCGCAAAATGCGGACTCTGCAGAGATAATCAGCGAATGTTTCATGGAAATAATAAGAGGGAATATAATCGTGTTCAAAATTAATACCTTGTGTTTTTCGAACTAATTTGAAAATTATAATAACTCACAAATTTTTGATGAAATACAATGAAGACGGCAATGAAATGTGCCTCTTGTCTCCTTTCTGTGGGCAAATTAATGACGGTTAAAGCTGCAAGATATACTATCTCACCACGAAAAAATTAGATTAAAGTAAACGGAAATCTTTTATAAAATGAATCACATTTCGTTTATTGTTTTATTCATACATTTTACACATCCCTTTGTCGAGTTAATTGCTTGTAAAACATGTAAATAAATATGTTATATCGGCGCACTGTGCGGCGTTCGCCTGCATGTCACCCCGGGCGAGGTCTACAAAGTCCCATCTTCCGAGGGCACCACACTGTTACAATGTGTTGCCGGGAGCTACTGCAATGCAGCTAGCAGCAAACTGCCGCTATTTGTCGTTCCCCCTTTTACGCAAACCTCGTCTACATCCGATACCCTAAGGTTGCGTTTAGATTAGTGATGTCCAATTAGTAAATTTATGGCAGCGATGTCCAATTCTTCAAATTTACTTGATTCTAATTCACTTACTCAAAATTCTTTGAATTGAACGTCTTAGAGTAAAAATATTATAAATAGGGCCCCAATATATAATAGTTTTATCCCTGACTGGGGCAAATACTTTTCGAGCAAAATCATCAAACTCTCTACTAAGTAGAACGATACTCTCCTGAACTAAACCGTTGACGAAAGAGATTACGAATAGTTCATTTAGGATACCTCCGGCTCAGTCTGTCGCTTTATGAGTGTGTAAGTAACACGGGACTCAGTGGCGCAGAGAAAACCGCCTGGACCACAAAAGAGAGACGTCCCACGTTATCCCTGACGGAGGCGACGAGCGCTTCAGAGGTTGTGAACGCGGGACCGTTTCGCGGAAGCGAGCTCCCGCCCCCACGGCCCTCGC
>BOPP01000029.1:8146629-8181393 GCA_017312745.1 Gryllus bimaculatus
AACCGAAGTTGATCCGGATCAACTCGGGATCATCATCTTGATTCCTGTTGGTGAAACCGGCCCTATAACACATGCCGGGAGATCAGTCGGGAAGTTCGAGCTTGGTCGGACTGGGGCGGTGCCCCACAGTGGGAGATATCTGTAAAAAGAAAATCCCACATGTAGGTCGGCGCCCGATCTCACTTTGCAATAGGAAACATCCCCAACTCTCAGGTTGTAACCTGCACAACAGGACTAATGACAGTAGCACTTGACGGGACCTGATATACTAAACACACACTCATTCGTAGTGTATCGTCGAAGCATTGGCAGTACTTCTCAGGAAGGGGCGTCTTCTGAACAACCTGGGTCATATTGACTTACTGCAAAATCCTATGCGATCAAACACAGCATAAGATCCAAAATTTACTTGACATTTCCAAGGCATTTTCCGTTTTCGCTCCCCTCTCCCCCCCCCACACCAAAAAAATTCAAACGTTCCCAAATCTTTGTTAAGGGAACAAAGTGCGTAGTGATTTTTTCTACTTTTCTTACCCACATTACAATCAGTTAAACCTCACAGGTGTTTTATTGATATTAATTAAAATCTCGGTTTCTCCATTTGATTTTAAAATGTTATTCTTAGAAGTTTTTGTGTTTCAGAGAAAGTGAAACAATCAAGTAATGACGATCTTAGAAGGAATTATGCAGAAGATCTTTTCCCTTTGTTTTTCGTTTGTATTTTTTTTCTCCTCAATTTTACAAAACGACTCCGCAATTTCTTCCCAAGTTCTCCCAATGTGATTTCCACCTTCTCGATCACTATTAGTATCAAATGGTGTAGTTTCGAAATCAATGATCAACCAAAATAAAATGCAATTCGTTTTATTTCTTGAATTAATTATGAGAATAGTTGAGAAAGAAAATGAAACACCACATATAAAAAGGAAAATAACTCTGATAAACTCCATCATGAAACCCACCTTGCTGTAAGTTGAATGTTGAAAAACATTATAAACATTTGAACCACCCTATGGTATCCAGGAAACACTCGCAATACCACTACTTTCTAGCTTTAGAGCTGCTTTCCATGTTTAATAACTAATATTTTTGTATGATACTATCTAATTTTGTAACAGAACTGTGCAGAAATAGTGTATTTATATGTTCCATGACCGTAATGAGCGAACAATAAATCTCCGAAACGTTGGCAAACTATAGATATTAATTAATTGGCAAAGACTCATGAACTATTATATTATTCAAGTAGGTGTTATTATTTACTTTTTTAATATTTAGTTTATTGCTTAAACACCTCTTTAGGACTTCTTTGTGGTTTCTCCGCAACAAAGATCTAACGGTTGTACTACTTATTCAAAAAAAAGCTCATATAATAGGCTATTGGCGCATTGGAGTGCTATAGTTGCATTATTTAACAACATACAAAGAATTAGCACCTTAAGTTGCTAAAACAAGCTACCAAAGAGCCCACAAAATTAATCCTACCTTTGCTGAGTGGGTACATTACGTACCCAGACTATAATATATAATTTTTAAGTTATTGATACTTTTAAAATATAATTCTGAGCGATCATGTTCTTGTCCTTTAAGCTTTTATTAGTTGTTAGATATCACTTAGCGGTTTGTTTTTACATATTTAATATATTAAATACTTCAAACTGTAGTCTCACGCAAATAGAATAGATGTACCAGTAGTTCTTTACAAAAGACATTGGTCCCTAGTTTAACCCTATCATAACTACAACTATTTTTTAAAAGTACAACACAATATTTAAAATACCTCCCCCGTAAAAGGATCTTTAAGGAAAATTCGCATTCAAAAGAGAAAAATATTTTATATATACATATATATATACATACATATACATATACATATATATACATATATATACATATATATACATATATATACATATATATACATACATATACATATATATACATATATATATACACATATATATACATATATACACATATATATACATATATACATATATATACATATACATACATATACATATATATACATATATATACATATACATATACATATATATACATATATATATATACATATACATATACATATACATATATATACATTATTATTAAAATAAATACAACCTTCCTTATCTACAAACAGGAACAACTTTATCCTGAATTCATGTAATCATAATCTTCTATTAATAAAAATATTTTAAAATATTTATTTTGACACAAAATAGTGCGTCCAAAATGTACCCAGTCAGTGAAAGTATAAAAATATTTATCTTAGGAAATAGGTAATTTATGGCGTGGTAATGGTTTAATGGATGCCACGTTCCCCACCCCTGTCGCCCAGAGGGAAAGCTTCCCGCCACAGTGTTCCCGCTTCTCCTTTCGCGGCCGTGGGGACTAGCGCGTCTTCCTCCAGGAAACCAGTCGCCCGGCGTTGCTCATCTCCGCTGGCCAGCCACGCAGATTTTCTCACCATTATGATTTAAGAATCGACAAGACACAAAAACGACAGCGCGAGCGTGTGGTTTTACGCGCATCCGCGTAACGGCAGAACCAGATTTTGTCGAAATCTTAAATCAAAAGACGCCTTCGATCAGGAGCCGGATGTTTGTACAGATCGCCTTATTTGAAAGACAGATTTAATAAAACACCTATGCTCAGAAGACTTCCGTTCAGAGGTGGGATCTGATAGGGTGTTAGGTTAGTGAATGAATTTGGAGGGCAATGCAGGATGTTTGGGGGGTTAGAATTTGGTGAGAAACGCCTTTGGACATTTGTTATATCAAATAAAATAGAATCCATGAAGTCTAGGTATTCTGAATTGTTCTGGATCAGTAACGAAGTAAATATCTTCTTCAATAGTAAAATACAAATCTACATGGAATTATAACGAATAATTATCCACAGAAAGAAAATTATTATGACGTAGTAACTAATGAAAACTAACATTTATTATTTCAGCATGGTACTTACGACATTATCTATTACTCGAGATATGTATTTTGTTAGTATTAATTTTCTTATATGTATTATAAAGTTGTATATTTTATTATTATATGTTGAACATTGTGTAATTATTTACTTTTTGTCCCTTCAACTTCACAAGTGTTTACTAAACATCCAGATGAAATAGCCTTCGCGATATGATCGGACTCAATCGCCATAAAAATACTAGTATGTATATTGAAACCTTGAGTGGTAATAACTGCGACAGATAATTAAAATTCGAAGAGATTATGAAACAGAGGGGGCAATTAAATAAGTTAAAATTGTGAATTTCTATATTTATGAACAACATTATCATAGTAAGTAATGAAGTATAGGACTTAGTAAAAAATTTTACGAAAAAATATAAACAGCTGAAACGATAAGATCTGAAATGTGATGCAGGTTACAGTATAGAAAGTTGAGTCCTAGTAGCAAGTAGGTAGAGCTTAAGAGTGACGGGTTGTTACGTTTTTATAGTACTTATTTTGTGTGTGAAATAAATTACACATTAAATGTAAGCTTGAAGCAATTTGGCACTTAAACCAGAAAGTTTATAATCGCTCAGATAAATGTCGACTTTTTAATTCGAAAGCTCTTACCCGTTACAAGCTTGAATGCAGCCGTTTGTGTATACGGCATCACGCAACACTTCGAATACAAGTCCCTTATGAAAACATTTATACGCTTAGTGATGTTGAAGTAATTCGCTACCTTGGCGTCAGACTATCCTATCGACGCTGGCACACGAAATATTTGGAGTCAGACAAATAAGACACCATTTCTTTCCCTTTAACCCTAATACCATACATAATTTTGTAGACACGTCAAATACTAAATTTTATACTAACATACCTTGTGATACGTTTGTTTCCTCCTAAGATGCAGGAATGAGTTTTGATTATGCTATGATTGTAAATTTAAAAAATGCAAAAGTTGTGGTTACGCCAGTCTAACCCTAAGTTAACGAGTTATGCGCGTTTGGTATTTGTAATCGTTTGACAAAAGTGGTTCCTTGGATAATGTCGAATTATTAAGGGCAACATTTAACGTTATTCTTCTCGCACCTAGATACGTCAAAATAATCAGTATCCCGAACATTTTCTTTTTTCTACATATAAAATAACGGTAAAATAACCCTTTTTATCCCTTAAAATAACCCTTATCACTTATTTATACAATTTAAAATAAAAAGTATTCAAGCGAACATACGATTATTTAATTAAGAATTTACAGATTATTCGTTTATTATTTATTGCATTTCTTATTGGTTTCACTTTTTGCAAACACTTCATAAAATGCCTCCGAAGAGGTCTCATCTCGTGTCCTGGAAAGGTCTCTCGTCTTGCGACTTACTGATCTTCGCAATGAAGCGTTGTTGGAGCCGGCGCGGCCACAAGTACGGCGGAGAGCCGCATTCGCGGGTGACGTCATGACACGCAGGCGTTCAGAATGACACCATAAGTGCTTTATCTTAGCAAACTTGGTGTCATAATCTCCCTTCAGTACTGTAACATAGTGGCGTTACAATAGCACGTACTTTCTCGCATTTTTGTAACGGATTACGTAATACTGTATTATATTATTTCAATCATATTTTAGTAATTTTTGAAAAATTAAAAGATTAAATCAATATAACGTTAATGTTATTGTTACTCAGTTTATTTAGCCCTCTCCATTCAAAAAGTTCAAAGAAAAACATAGGAGCCGTGTTTGTTTCTTGTTTTAAAATTAACCTATGTTTAACACAAAATTTCACAAAAACTACCACTCCTGAAAAAAATTGTACCTGACCTCCTTTAAAAATCTAATTTTGAAAAATGTATTTCGCCAAGAAGAAAGATCTCTGTCTTCAATATTGTAATTGTATGAAGACATCGAAAAATAGATCCTGCGCTGTTTATGAGCCTGAGCCATTTTTGAAAAAATATTTTCTTGTGGATTCATGTAAACTACCCCCAAAAAACAAAATATTCATTTTAAATTCAAACCTTGTCGTTCGCGGAATATCAGTTTTGGTGAAAACCTGTCCTCAGAAAAAGAGAGACGTTTTGCCGTAAACCAAGTTTTCGGTATCCACAAAATAGCTTCTTCTAATACATTATGAAGATTGTGTAAATATCTGTTACAAATGTGATTAACCACTTTTCACCCCTCTCATTACACTCAAATTTCTTTCTATCCCTATATTTACTCTTTACTATTGTCTTATAGAGAGTAATAATTGCCGCATCACTCTCTTGCTCTGCTCTTTGTTATGAAGCTTGCCCTCAGAACCTCTTTCCATCGAAAAGATAATAACTTCCTATTAGATTTTTCTATTTTTCTGGTGCACCTTTTTTGAGTCCAAACGGTGGCAAGATTTTCGTCACTAGCTAGATAGCTTGGAGAATAGCTTGGAGGAGAATCTCATGCGCTCAGCTGCTTTGATCTGTATTTTTTTTTCGTAGTTTCTCCGATCAACACCTGGGGAATGTTGGAGACTAATGCCCAACAAAGGGGACAGGGGCCGCACTCTATTTTCTCTTCCCCTTCCATCTCCTATTCTCACGTCTTTACGTACACACTTACATTTACATGGACTAACATACCACATGTCGGAAGACCAGTCAAGCGTTTAGAGGTTGTCGCGGCTGGGACGGTGGAAGATACCTGGATAGGGAAACCCCGTAAGCCTCTGTGTATGTCAGTGCCGGATCTCGCCATTCAGCAGGAGATCAGCGCCACCTCTCGAGAAAAAAAAAACATCCACTACACCTACGAGACTAATGGCCTTAGCAGTTTATGCGCTCAGAACAACTAAATCTATCAATCCTCGGCATTCTTTTCCATTGGTTAGAGGCTATCTTACCATTTTATTTTGTGTTTTTCAGGTGCGCCTTTCGTGCCACTACGGGCCAGTGTGTGCCATAGGCGACCTCTGACCCGCGGCTCAGTGCCGGAGGTTGCCTTCAGCGAGGCCTCGGGCGCAACCCGCGAGTTGAGAGCCCGGAGAAGATTTCAATTACAGAATGTCACATTTACATACTGCATGCGATGAGCTTTTTTTCACTTGCTTTGCATCCCGGAGTTCACGGGTTCGAATGGGAGAGGAGGCGTATTACCTACATCGCATTCTGCTTAGTTCCAATATTTTTTCTTATGGCCATGTAAAAAGGTTGTGACATGATTTCACAACGCTGTGAAAATAATGACAAAAGAAAAACAAAGTAGTATTTAAACCATGATATTGGGATGTTTTTGTTATTCAAATTGCAGATTCAAACCCAAGGAGTATCAAATACATATTCTTAAACCACGCAACTTTTATTTACATTTTGTACTTTAGCTACCATTACCTTCTCCGTAAAAATCTGTTCTTTGTGTCTTAAACTTTATATCTCACAACTAATAAAAATTAACAACTAATAATGTTCTTTGTATGTTACGATCTGATACTAGGCACTTGTTCGGCGCGCATTGCAAGATGCAGAATAATGCACAATAATGTTTTGAAAATATTCGTTTAAGTAGATATATTTATTATTGTTACACTTTGGAGAATTGTGGAGACCAACTCGTTCAAACCGTTTTATCCCTTCGTATTTAAGTATTCCTCAACCTCTTCAAACATCGATAAATTTGTTCTTTTCTCATGACGGAGAATATCTTCAGAAGTAATTTCTTTAGAATGAAATATATCCCAAGAGGCATGTTTACAATAATATACGAATAGTATAACTAATTCGTAGTTTAGTTATTATATTAAACGCATGACAGCGGGAAATAAGAATTTGCCTGATAACATTCACAAATAGCGATAAATCAACACTTTCAATCACGAAATATGATTTATGGACTACATAAAATAAGTAAATAGACCACATGAAAGAAAGGAAAGAATAAATTGACTTCGATGATCATTTAAGGGAACGTGATTCAAAACTCGCGATCCGTCATCTGGAGGAAGCGGCGGCCCACGCTTAGCAGCATCCGGGGGACTCGTTCCTCCGGCTACTGCGCAGATGTCGGACCGGTTCCCGATCCGACTCCCCGCTCCTCGCGTTCCTCCACTTTCCCAAATCGCACGTACAAACAGCGATTACTGCTCATCCTACAACCTACAAAGTGGGCGATCGAAGATAACCGGGAACGTATGTCGCCCAGCCCGCGCGGTGACCCGGAGACCTTTGGCGAGCCGGCAGGGCGCAGACCCGCTTCCGCGACCGGTGAGTCGGGCATCATCACATTGGGTTCGTTCATCGACCGTGATGCCTGCCAAGCGCCGGCGGATGATTTGCGAGGTAATTTGCAACCCGCACAATTTGGGACACTTGCTGTGGGGGTCGGGTTCGAGACCCCGCGGTAATGAGAGACGAGAACCGTTCCTTCCTCGATGTTCACAGTTTGCAGAGAGCCGGAATATTCTTTCCAATTAAATTCAGTTTTTTTAGTTTCCGGATTTTGTATTGGAACTCTCTAAAGTCTTCATTGTGAGTTTTGATTTCATCAGTTTAAACTTCCTTCAACACATGACAAATGCTGGTTTTCACAACTTAGTTTCGACTTAGACGTAGTGTCAAAAATGTGATGGTTATTTAAGAACGTATCGTTCGTAAATAATTTATCGTTCTAGCTGAGCTAAAGTTTTCAATTTCAAATTAATTTTTTAAAAATTCAGAGGTTTTCACATCGATTGAAAACAAAAGCGACATTTTAGAACCGCATAACGGTAATTTATTTTGAATGAAATTAGTACTTCATATAATTCCTTCTTTTAGTCTACATTAAAAAATTAAAGATTATTTTGTCGTAACTACAATAAGATTATGTTGTATAAATAAGACCACCGCATTTGTACTGCTTCTATAGTGTGTAGCAAATAATCATATCACATTCTTTGAGAAACAGTTGCTTCTAAATTTCTCTGAAAATTTTAAAAAATATTGCATGTTCTACTGTCCTTCTATTGATAATCAACGAATTATGCACGTATTATATTTTCCTGTTGCCTCAATAAACATTTCAGGGCCAAAGATTTTACAGAGCTGTAAAAATAGTATTTCTCTTTATAAAACATTTGTTATTTTACTTCAGTCGTGTAGAATGATGATGCATTCAGAATTTTGTGATTTCAGATAAATTCTGATCTATTAATGAATTCGTGTTCATATAGTTTTCAAGGAATGACCAGAAATGAATGTGAAACAAAGTAAATTTTTCATGAAGTCGCTGCAATCAAAGATGTTGCTGAGTCCTCCCCCCTCCTTCCCTCAGCGAGTACTCCAGTACAGATATTAGTGTCTGACATCTGCATAACATTTTTGTTTATGGTTTTACTATTGTTCAAATAACACAGTCCATTGAGTAAAAGCAGCTATTTATACACCTTCATTTGAGATCACTTGACTGCTGTCAGGTTTGAATACTGTTTTACGGCTATTAGCCATCTATAAAGGCAGATCTAGTAGTTAATCTCTATGTTCATGAGATAAAGTCAAGTCAGGGCATAAACAATTTTCATGGTCTAGTTTTGTGTGGAGAAGATAGTTTTCCATTTCTAATTCTGACACAAACTGGAGGGTTAAAGCGATCTCACAAAACGTTTAACAAAACGCTTTTTTAAGGTCACAATCATTGAAGATTGTTATCACGTGCATTCATTGAAGATTCTGTTATACGTACAAGCACAAACAATCTCACAAAATCACGGCCAAGAACGCCCAGTCAAAACTGATTTAAATCCCGACAGTGATGGATTCTTGACAGTAGCTAGGTAACTAGGTTGAATAAAGTCATTTTTTGGAGGAATATTATAGTGGTTGGCATCTCTGATCCTTGTTTTCCTTGGTTTCTTCGATCAATACCAGGCGAATGCCGAAGCAGTACCTAAACAAAAAGGTCATGGACAGCGTGCGAACTTCCCTTCCTCGTTCTTGCCCCAACTCTTATACGCATTGCACGACCGCACATTTCGGGAGACCAATCGGAAACGCGGAGCTTGTCCCGTTCGGGATCATGCCCTTGTCGGAGACACGTCGTGGAGAAACCCTCATTTAGGTCGTCGCCGGATCTCATGGACTAGTGGGGGAAGGAACACTGCCACTTCCCGGGATATAACATGGAACGTATGATCATATCAATTGACCACCCTCGAATCAGCAAAAATCGGATCTCACTAAATCGCTACCAATATCATTACAATCCACATACTCTCCGTTGACCTAAAATAGGAGTTCTTCAGGGGCAAACGGGAGATAGAAATCTGCCTCCACGTGCATTCACATGCAAAGTAGCGCATGCGCCAATATCTATAAACATCTGCCGCGCGCCGTACCGTTCGCGCACGCCCGCGCCGCGACACCCGACCGCAACCACGCGGCGCGGCGTGGCGCCTCCCTATAAAGAGAGAAACCCGTTCCGCTAAGGGTCCCTGTCCTCGCGCCGTGGCGCGGCGCGGGGCGGGCGGGAGGCGTGGACCGTGCCCTTATTAGATGGCGGGGCAGAAGATGGCACGGTGGCTCCCTCCGCGCAGCGGGACGAGCGAAACCTCCGACTGCTCAACTCACGAGGGCCGTTTCGAAAGCAATGTGTCGAGCACTCGTTCACAAGGGGGCGGGTCAGACACGTTGCCCCATCCGCAGAAGCAATGCCGATTATTCTCAATTGAATGGGTAAACAAATAGAACGGTAAAAGTGACATTTTAGAAATCCTGAGAAAAAACTAGTTTATAATAGTTAGTTAATACTATATTTCAGTACTAATATAATTTTGTGGTTTTAATGAACAATTGAAATGCCGTGGTTTTAATGATGACCCAATTCACGACGAATTTATAATAATATTGAATTAAACAGATTTCTCAGAATTTATAAAATGTCACAACGTTCTGGTTTTCACCTGTTTAATTTAGGGTGGTGACATATGTTTTTTTGGAAACTTTTGTAGGGTACACATTCTGGT
Organism: Gryllus bimaculatus; assembly: GCA_017312745.1. Taxonomy (NCBI): domain Eukaryota; kingdom Metazoa; phylum Arthropoda; class Insecta; order Orthoptera; family Gryllidae; genus Gryllus; species Gryllus bimaculatus. The sequence goes on from BOPP01000029.1 coordinate 8,156,558, forward strand.
GGAAGATTCAGGAAATGCAAGAAATGTGTGAACAAAAAACATTCAAATTATTTTTGAAATATGGATTGCCCCAGTACTAAACGAAAAGAACTCAGAAAAGCACCTACTTGCATTTCTATGTCCATTACCAAAGAAGAACACTTTCCAATGTTTCCACGTGTTTATTTTTATTTCCTTACTGGCAAGTTAAGAAAGCCTAGAAAGTCATACCCTGTTTTATATTTATGATCAGAGGTAAATATATTTCCACAGTACATACTTTACTAAATAAATTGATTTTTATTTAAGATCACATTTATTATAGACGTTATGCTAACAGAGAGAGTATTCACTCTCACTTTAAAAAAATTGTCACACGATGGTTTGCTGATTTCAGCATATCCAATTGATTGATTGATTTATTGCTTCCGGCCGCGCCAAATGCTAAAGGGTGATAATTCCGTAAGCGTAGTACATGTTCCATCGGGGGAGGAAGGCGTATATCATTCCCCATTGGAAGGCGAGATCCGGCGCAGACCTACTACGTCGGTTTGCAGAGATTTTCCTCAACCAGGTGTCTCCCACCAGAGGGGCAACGCCTGAGTCAGGTCAAGGTTTAAGCTCCCGACTGGTCTGCCCACACACGTGATAGTGGAACAGGGAAGAGGAAGGAGCGATCGCGCGCAGACTGTGGCCCGTTTGTTAGGGTACTGCTCCGGCCTTCGCTAGGCGTTGATCGGAGAAACCACGGAAAACTATCGAACAAAGCCGCTAGGATTCTCTACCAGACAGCGGCTGAATTCCTCCTAGCTATGTATCAGCTATTGAAAATTCTGCCACCGTAGTGAATCAAAATTATAGAACCTCCCTATCAGAGTCGTTCAAGTGTCGTCAGTTGAAGCCCTGAGCCTGAAGCATTTCCGCCAGGGTTTAGGAAATGAGTTCGTGCGCTGCGGCGGTGTTGCAACGTTCGCCCCCTCCTGCCGTGAGCATCCTGAAACGGAGCCAGCTGAAAGCAAAGCACCGTTTACGCGATGCTCCACGGGCGATGAGCCAAGCGCGCCGGGCGAGGGCTGACGGTAGCGCGCGGGAGGGCGCGCGCAGCGGTAGCCGCGAAGCCCCGCGTGAGTCAGGGGGTCGTGGAGCACGAGTCGGCGCGGCGCGGAGCGGCTCACGGCGAGCGCGGAGCGGCGCGGCGCGGGCGATCTGGGCCAAGGAGAGCCCCGCGCCCCGCGCGCATCTTCGCCTCCGCCCCCGCCCCCCATAAATCGAGCTATCGAGGCGCGCATCGCGCCCGCCGCCTGGGAAACGGCTCACACTGGGCCCAATGGGCAGAAGCAGTCAGAGAGTACCGGTTCATTGAACAGGCCACAATACTAGTCAGTACGTACCGGTTCGTTTAACGGAAAACTCATTTTTCAGTCAAAATTAGCATTGACATAATTTGGGTAAATTTATCAATGTTTGAGAAATATAAAAGGAACGCAGTCAACAAGGTGTTTTCTTAAAGATGAGGTTCTACAGTCACAGTGACAGTATACCCCTAAAAAAGGGTATTAACCCCCGTACGTATCAAAAAGAAAAAAAATAAGCTTTATACTAGAGTCAGCGGATATAGTTTAGTTTACAATATATCGCTTTTTAGAAACAGAGATATAATGAACTAGGTGCAAGAGAAAAGGAACAGTTAGCTAGTTAGCTACACGATATTGAAACCGGTTGAGTTTAGTTTGTTTTACTCTTGTCTCTGCAGCGACCGGAAGGTCCTAGGGTTCGATTCCTGACTCTAGTGGAGTTTCGATTCCAGCTAGGTAGCTAGGTCAATTCAGCCGCTGTCTGGCAGGGGACTGTAGTGTCTGTTCGAATCGGTAATTTTCCATGGTTTCTCTGATCGATACCACGCGAATATCAGAGCAGTGCCCTAACAAATGGACCATGGACCATGGCGATCTTTCCTTTGTCCTCCTTGTCCTATCCTCTCCTCTTACTTACACTTACACTGCAACACATTTAAAGACAGCAGTCGGGTGCGTATAGCTTGACCTGACAGGGCCGGTGTCCAGCTGTGGGAGGAAAATTTCCTGGAGGAAAATTTCCCCGGAAGTCGACTTGATCTCACCATCCAGCGAGGAAAGATCACCGACACCTCCCGACATAAAATGCACCATACTTCCATGGTTTAATGACCTTATCCCTTGACGCCCCTGTAATCACTAACCAATCGATCAATCAGCCCACATTACGCCGTTGTCGGAGTTGATTTGGACCACTGTCCGACGCGGACGCGGCGTGCGCTGAGTCAGGCGCGCAGCGCTGGCGGGCGAGACAGGGCGGCGCGCTGTGTGTCACACCGCCTGCAGTCAACGCGGCTTCGCAGAGCGGTTTTTTCTCACATACTCCAAGTGTAGCACCTTTAAGTAAAGTTTTCTCAGGTAACGACAGTTTGCCACCTGTGTGACATTGCGCAAAATGAATTGTTTCCTGAAGAAAGCCACAGATAAATAACTAACGTTGGTTTGCAGAATTCCGCATCATCTGAAGAGTCGATATATTCCTCCTCCTCCACAATCCTAGTCAGTACGTACCGGTTCATTTAATAGAGAACTTATTGTTCAGTCAAAATTAACATTGACATAATTTGGGTAAATTTATTAACGTTTGAGAAATATAACAGGAATGCTGTCAACAGTGTGATTTCTTAAAAATGAGATTCTACAGTCACAATGAAATGAATTAGATGAGGTGGGGGCGTTGCATATATTACACGATATTTGAAATTCCTGTTTAACGCAAATTAGTTTTTTTGTTAGACTGTTAGGTAAACTTTATACCTCCAAAAAAGGGTAGAAACCCCCATTCTAAAAAACGTTAATTTGGGCTTCTTTATGCAAGAAAAGTGACTTTAAAAATTATAAAAAGTGTCCAAACGTACAAATCAATATTCTTGCATTGAAAGGAATTTCGCTCATTTAAAACGACACGGTCGTATTTTTGTCTGAAACAAGGATTATATAGGGTATCAACTTTTCCCCAATACTCCACATGTAGTATACAATGTTACATATGTATGAAACATTAGAAAGAAGTGTGAAAAGTTCGCTCTGAAATAAATTATTAACAAATGATTAGTTTAAGAACATATAAAAGATGTTCTATGTTGAAGGGTCCATCCAACTTTTTCTTAAACGAGTCGAGAAATCTTTCTACAGGTTATGTAAGCTGTCGTTAATCTTTCGAAGTGCTGAGGCCAACAAACTGTGAAACGTAATTCTCGTAACCTTCTGATATTACGAAGCTGTACAAATCCCTTAAGCAAATCGAGAATTGAATCCTATGATTATCGAATAAAACATTACAAAAGACGTGATTTTAGTTGGCGAGCATTCGTTATGATTCTAGTTCTTCGTGTCCTAAATGAAGACTGCAATTATTAACCAACTGCCCGTTTGCTGCTAGTAATTTGGAAAGAAATGATTGGAAGTTTTCGGATGAATGGGTGAGAGTCGAAGAAATAATTCTTCGATTGCCCTGAATCTGATGACGCAAATAAAACCGGCAACCCTGGCCCAGTTGGATTGATCGGCAAGCACGTTCCTTACTTTAATTGCTCCACTTCCGGAGATGGGCGAATATTGATGGAGAAAATTTACATAAGCCAGTGGAAGAAATATCGTGGGAAAGAAATCTCGTTCTGCAACACTGTAATATAAATTCGAGGTGAACAAGTTACGCGATTAGACAGTACGAATAATTTGTGATGGGACAAATGAAAGAAAATAGTTTTGATGAATTTATGAAAGAGTACTTTATAGGTTACATCCCTCAAAAATATTTCAGAAAACGTTTCATTAACTTAGGTTAAATATCTTAACTAGTGGTTCTACAGAATGGCATAGAAGTGCCCGAATTATTTTTAAATTTTCTTTGATCTCGGCTAGCTACTTGACTTGCTACTCGACATATTCTTGTCAGCTGCCATCTATCGCCGCCATGTTATGTACCATTACATGTTTTTGACATTTTCTTACTTTATCACTTTCCTAAATGTAGAACTGAGATATTATTTTAAGATTATTAAAGAACAGTAAAACCTCGTTCTAAATGGCAATCTTCTTACAAATTGGAATCGTTTTAAAAAAAACTAGCATTTAACCGCTACTGTAAATGCGAAATTTAAACCAGTAGAAAACTGTTCAGTTTTCAAAAACCTTCGTATGAAGTCAATTCAAGCACTTTCTGTCACAAATGCATTAATGTTTACAAATCGTTTGAAATGTTCATACTAAAACCATTAGAGTTCTTTAAAAACACTATATTACTGTAATTTTTGAAAAAAAATACATGGAAATTAAAATTACGTCAAATTAAAGAGTGGAATTAGCACTATCCTTTTCAAAAGTTTGAAGAAAAAATTGTAACCTTTTTTGAGAAAATGGCGTTTAAGCATTTCTGAAAATGAGAAATTTGAGCTAGTTTTCACAGAAAACTTTTGCGTTTTCAACAAAATTTACCTGACATCATTTAAAGCGCATGTACTCATATATAAAATAATGTGAACAAATCAACGCTAGTGTAAATATTAACGACATGGGAGACAAGTCAAAAAAATTAAATTTTTGGCATTTTTGAAAAAACAAAAGGTTAGAGCAATATGGCGTTAATGTCACTTCATAGAGTGCATTTAGCACAATCGCTACCAAAAGTTTAAAGAAAAATTTGGACTTATTTTTGAGAAAATCTTGCTTTTGTAATTTTTTTTTAAAATGCACAAATTGCTCGCAATATTGTGCTAAAACTAAACAAATTTTCATAAAATGTACAGGACCATCATGAAAAAATAAATTATGGACAACAAATTTAATTTGAAGGAAAAATCTCTATCTTTCATTTTGTAGCCCTAGGAAGACCCATAAAAAATTCAAACATTAGAAATTTTCGAAAATTCAGAGTTCACCGAGAAAATTTGACCTGTGCCTCCTTTAGAAGTGTATTTTACTCTATTCTTACAAGAAATTTAAAGAAAAAATTGGGTGCCGTTTTTGAGATAATTTGAAAATGTCGCAGGGGCTTCATGTTAAGAACCCCCAAAAACTGATGAATGATTTTCAAAATCGTAGAGCTTTGAGTCAGCTACAATGAACAGGGGTTTCTTCAATTTCGAAAAAATTCTACTAATGAATTAGACGCTAGTGTTGTTCACATACACCAGACCACCAGACACTCTTTCAGTATCAGAGGACCCCAAAACGTGTACTTCCGTTGAAATCTCGATTTTCAATTTCAATTTCTTCTCCATTTCAAAAGAAGTCTTCACGTTTCACAAAATGCAATATCACTACAAAAACTACATTATGACTTCTATACGTCCCGTGCCTTTTCCGTACACTTACCAGAGTACACTTAATAACGCTCCGCATCATAAATACATCACCTGGAAAACAAGTTACCTTCGTTCGATGAATGAAAAAGAAAATGTATAAAAAATTAACGATTGAATCATCGATTTTTTCAAAACAGTGATAGAATATCTCATTATTGTTTATCACATACGATATTTAAGTTAAATATCTGGTGAGAATAACATATCATTGGACATCTTTCGAATCACATTTCCTTCTCTCCTGGTTGTACAGTACCTTTTCCGCAATCTTCTCAAATGGCATCGGGAACTCTAAACAAATGAGCTTCATGGCCCGCCGGCTGACACTGAACTGCATAATGTTGCAAAAATCGTGCGCTATAAAGCATAACCTCTAATTAGCTGCCAAGAACTTAGTCGAAGTTCAGGGCCATTGATCCTGCTCACATCTTCATGTAGCAGTCCACACTCCGCGTTTTCTTGCTAGACATTCACTACCTCTCATCTCTGCGCTTCGAACTTCAACAGTGCCGTTACTTGCCAGGTACTTAACCTGGAATGCATGCCATCCATTGGAGTAGAGATTCTCTTCTGCTGATGCAAGAAAGTATTTCCTCTATGTAATTAAGTATTCGAAAAGGGCAACAACTCATGATAATCGGTTGGATGAAACTCTTGATTACCAAACGACTATGAACGATTAATCCCAACTCGAAGTCGACACGAGTCGACCGTCTCGCAAATGTAAAAGTGTAGTCTCAGCAAACCATTTGCAGTCGCATTACATCCGTACAAAAATAAAACTTAATCATCTCACTGTGTTCCTATTATCTTATATCATTAAACGGTATGACAAATTATATTACTGCCTCCGTATTTTCTTCAATTAACTTAATTAAAATCCAAAAAGAACCGAATTCTAAGCTCGTAATGAACACTGTTAATTGTCCATATTAAATTGTTACCGTTAAATGTTCAAATTTCACAAATTGTTTCAAAACTACCACACGTGTTCGCAATGATTATCAAAAAAGCAAGTCTACCAAAAGAACTGTGTATGTTTATTAACGATTTTAATTGACGGAGTTTGGCTTTAATTTGGGTTAGCTTTCTTTCAATGTGATCGCGCCAGTTTAATTGTGTGCCTAGATTTAGTCCTATACATTTAACTGGTTTATTGAGAGGGTACTAATCTACTGAAATGTTTATTGTCAGTGCGATGGAAGTAGGATATTTGTGGAGTTATGAGGGTGGGAGATCTGAGATAATATTTTCATTGCTGCGTTAATGGGGGTTAACTGAGTTTAGTACCTCGCGTTTCAGCTATCAGATATGTGAAGATATTATTGGTTTTCGTTCTTAGGTCTGTTAATGAGTGAAATATCCTACTGAGTTATCGATTGGTTTAGGTTTTTTAACACAACTGAAAACTTTTTGTTGAGTGGGTCCTAGAAAGAGTGGAATTTCCGTTGTGTGTGTCTATTGTTATTTCTACATATCATTATTTTCTTGTTCTTTATACGGTATCTCTTACGAAATTAGAGGTTATACTGATTTTTAAAAGATCTCTTCTATTTATACAGCACAGATAACCAGCCTAAATCAGATTTATAATCGAATACAAATTGATTTCGATTGGTTATTTGTGCTGCATAAATATGTGAAATTTTTGTTGATATTTGATTGTCATCTGTCGTTATGTTTGCATAGTAAAATCGTTTCTTTCTAAATCTTGGACTAATTCTTCAAGTGCATTGAAGCTGTTTTTGGTTGCGACTTGTAACCAAATTGTTTATGACTATATTGATTTGATTGATTTGCCCTTTCGGCACTGGAATTACAATTAAATACTTTGGGAACTTCAAAGTGTATATTGCCACTGAGTGACCTTTTTGGTGTTGGTGCCTGTTTGTTGTGGGATTGCTGCGCGTTGAGGCCTTGTAGAGAAGGGTTGTCGGCCGTGGGTTGTCCTCGATTCGTTTCTGATTCTAGGTCGACGGTCGGTTCCATTTCTTCTTCAGGTCGGGTATTTTGCCGCACAGGACTAAGAATCTTACAAAGCAGTGTCCACCAGTGTCCAATGCATGTTTTTATCATGCTATGATGATAAAATTTTGCTTTAAACTTATCATTTTTATTAATCTAATTATATAATTAATTTCTGATATGAATTTCTTCCTATTTCCCCTGGACCTTTATACTCTACCGAGAACTTCCCTTCACTAGGATTCATTATTAAGACTTTGTTTCATTTGTATTTCTTTCTTTTTTTGTATTTCTGCAATAATGTTTTTTATTTTCTACTTCTTTTGATCTTCATTTTGCCTTGCTAGTAATTCCTGATTCATTCTTCAGATATTTATAATTTTAAATACATACCTAACTACTGTTTTTTTCATTTCACTCAAGTATAGTTAATGGATTGCTCAAGTTTCTACCGTCAACTAATTCAGCTTGAGTAAATCCGGTTGATTCATGAAATGTTGTTTGCAAAACCAATAAAACAGTAGGATTCACCTTTCCTTTCTAAACACATTCCATTTAAATCTTTTCATCGTGTTGTGCCATCTTTCCACGCAATAACTGTGTGGATGATATGGATAACTATGAATTGTTTTAATTTCCTAAATCCTCTAAAAATTCTACTGTTAGTTCGTTTGTGAACGATGAATCAAAATCGTTCTGAATTTTCTCTGGAAATTCTTTTGTACTAAATAAATCTAGCAACATATTTACAATTGTTTTAGATTTTATATCCGGAACTGGTATAGCCTCAGAAAATTTTGTTGCCGTACAAATTGTCGTGATATATTTATTTCATTCGTCATAATGCTATACGGACTGTCCACGTATATCGATAACAATAGGTTGAAGACTTCACTGATTGTTGTAACAAATGAAGTTTGCTCCGTCTTTTGTCTCCTCCGTAACCTATTCTTCTATGTGTATCGCATGTTTTAACATTATTTTTTACATCTTTATGGATCCCAGTGAAAAGAAATAGATTTAAATTGCCTTTGGTGGTAACACCAACCTGTTATCCTAAAATTTCATGACATAGTTTCAATAATTTCTCTCTCATAGTTTTAAGTATTACATTTAATGATCGAATCTATTTTCCAATATTAGAATATTCAAACACTAATAAATCATATTTAAACAATTTATTTTCTGACTGATTTAAATTTACTTTTATTTCACGTTATTCTAAATAGTTCTGTTGTTCTTCTATCATAGGTTGGTGACCTATCTTTGTCAAACATTATATTTTCTGCACTTCACAATCTGATACCACATTATCATTGTTATCATTATTTTCTGCATTACTATTAATTACTTTATCATCTTCCCCTAAGTCAGCTTAACTTTCGTCTACATAATTTTTAGTTTTAAATTCTTGATTGACCATATTTCTAGAGTAGATCGGGAGAAAGGTTCTCCCTCTCCAAAGCCCCCTGCATGTACAAATTTTTGCAGCAACGTACTACACATCAATACAGATATTCATAGTTTATGACAGCAGACATACTAAACGTTAAAAAAATATACCCATAACATTAGTCTCTTCTTCAGTTCCCCAAACAAATTTACTATTAAATTGCGATTTCCTATTATTGTGGCTCCCACCCCTAAACCCCTGATCAACTTAATTCTTCCTTCATTTCCTATTAAGAAAAGTTAAGAAAATATTCGTAGTTTATGAAAACACTCTCACTAAACAATAAAAAAAATACCTATAACATTAGTCTGTTCTTCAGTTTCGAAAATCAATTTACAATTAAATTTCGATTTCCAATTTTAGGGAGCTCCCAACCCCATACCTCTGGCCTAACCGACTAACCTCACTCACTTTACTATTAAGAAAAAGTATAAAATATAACTTAAAAGATACGTCTAGATTTTTTGTGGAGTTTTGCTTTTTTGGACCGATTTCAATAATTACCATCTAATGTGACTAATTATTTTCTTGAAATTTTGTTTCTCCACATATTTTTAAAAAGATAGGTTTGAAATTGATCTTTGACGCCACGTCGAGGCAATTGGAGCTTAATTGCACTCCAAGTAATTGCAATTGTATTGGTGAGCCCAATATTTTCAAGATCCTTGAAATGCAAAGGCAGGTTGATGACGTAGTACCCAAAACTTTTAGACAATTATTAGAACTCCAATAATCCGAGATTACAGTGGATCCTAGTTTGATTTGTATAATGTCTAAAAGAACTGCTTTGACTGACCTTGAAAAGCAGCGTTTTGACACTCGTTTAATTCCCACAAATATATATTTGCCATTCACTATCTTTATAAAACTTCCTTTTGCAAATTAACTTTCATCAATTTCCAATATTCCTCCTTCACCCAAAGGCACACTTACTCTTTCAAGAGTCATAAAAACTAATCCAATCCACTGTTTTTGTTTCCACATTTACTTATTTCATAATAAGTTTAACATCCGCTTGCACAACCTACAAATATGTCATACTAAGAACCTGAATCACACTTTACTTACTCCCATTGAAGCATGAATCCTCATGTACAAAAACAGTGTAATCATGTGCATTTATACCATTCTTACAACATCAAGCATACCCATCAGCATTTATTTTTATACCTTCATGTATCTTCCTCACTTTAAACGTTCACGTCTACCTGTAATTATTCCAACATTCATACACCATTTAATAATTTCTAATTTTCCTTTCATTAGTAAAGTACAGAAAAAATACCATTTAAAATTTCACTCATTCTAACCAATACAATTAAAATAACTAAAAATGCAATTAAAAAACAACTTCAAATTTACCTTTATCAATGTATGCGGAGAAAAATAATAACTCAATACACTTCCATTAAATAAACAAGTGAATGGAAAATAAACAACTACATAGAAACACATGTAACGAATCTTATTGCCTTGCCATAGGGGAGTAGCCACGTCGTTAACAAGGCACGTTCCACCAATTGCACGTGCCATCGCTACTATCAATTCAACGCAGATATGTAACGTCTCAAAAGGCAGAGCGTTTCAGCTCACATTACCATCTACATCCCTTTGACGACTTCTTCATTGACGACTTCTTCATTCATTCTCAATAACAAAAAAAGAATTTATATTTAAGACCGCCGTCTTACAGTTCAAGTTACCACTTCTAGCTATACCATATACAAATTTGCATAAATTCACACTTCCGTGAATCTAAGAATCTTTCAAATCAGTGTCCTCGACCTCGCAAAGCATTCTGTTTGCTTTTTTTAGGTGCGTCTTTTTGCGTAATACCCCGTTACTAGGAAATGATAACTAATTACGGTAACTCACTACGTTACACTCACGTTACATTATTAATCAAGTAATGTGTTTGATCAAATCATGATTACAACTAATCGACAAGCAGGTGAATTTTTAAAATGACTAAACCATTTTAACATTTATACTCGTATCTTACACTCAGGCATCTAAAAAGAAAATGGTGTCTAAAACGAAAGATCTTTTCGGGGCAGTTATGAAATAATGAATGACGGTGGTATGTACGCTTTTATAGGATAGGTAGTGTATTACATTTGCCTTTCAGACCACAACAACATCATATTCGGATGAGTCACAATTCGATCGTGACCCAAAGCCAGATAGGCTTGTATAGGCTTATGTAAGATATGTAATGGTTTACATTTGCCTTTCAAATGTAATTCACATTACATTCCGAAGACTCGCATAACTACTCAATTCGATCGTGACCCATGCCCAGATATGCTCGTATACGCTTACATACGATATTTAATGGATTACGTTTGTCTTTCCGACCACATCCACAACATTATATTCGGGTGAGTCACATACCTAAACAATTCAATCGTGACCCAAACCATGTTCCCTTTCTCCTTCGTCGAGAACCACCAGCAGCAGCAGCAGCAGCAGCAGCAGCAGCAGGAGCAACAACAGCTGAAGGCTGGCGATCTGCGCCTTGGGCAACGCCTGGTCCGCGTGAGGTTCCCAGGGGGCCGCGCTCCGCCTCGCCGTGACGGCGATCACTTCGCGCTCCACTAATTCATACGCCAACGAGCGGATTCATTACGACCGCGCCGCTCGCCCGAGCGCTTGCGTCGCCCGCGCTGCCCCGCCGCGAAAGATGCGAAAGCTCCCCGAAATTGGCAGGGAGGGAGAGTTGCGATACGCCGCAATTTGGAATAATGACTGCTCGGACCGTTCGGAATTATTCACTGACGGCTCGTTGCGACAGATCCGCAGGCCTTCGGTGGCGGTGGATGCGGAGGAGGGAGGGGGGATAGCGGCCGTGAGGGAGATAGAGGGGGATGGATTCATGCTTTATCGTGCTTACGTCTACCACTGGCTAGGAGTCTCAACACTATTTATATTAGTTCACACAGACATTCACATTTTGTAATTTTTCATTTTTCAAATGTCAAAGACGGTAGTTTATTTCCATAGGTAATTTATCTGAGAATTTTCAAAGCACGAGTAATATTTACAGAGACGAATGAAATTTTACAAATTCAAGAAGAAAAGAGAGGAGGAGAGGAGAGAGAAGAGAAGGAGAAGAAAGAAATGAAGAAGCACAATAATTCGCGAGTGTGTATAAATAAAGACAGAAAAATATTTGTAAACAAGTGTGATATAAGAAAGTTGTATTTGTAAACAAAACAGCACTAACAATTATTACTTCTGAGGTGGTGGCAATTGAGAAGTGATAATATTGAACGGATAATTCGTGTCTGAATGGTTTGTTTGGTTTAAATCCTTGAGCTCTACTGGCTGAACGTTACTTAGCGGAATGGATATATTAATTTTGATAACATAAGTAAAATATTCTCATATTGAATATACCTCATAGTTTGGTCATGCATGAAGATTCTGAGGATGGTAGATGGGCCTTGATGGAAGGCCAAGCGAGGATGGGGAGGGGAGAGCAGCAGGGAGACGGCAGCGAAGTTCGCTATGGTGTTGGTAATGGCCTAACATGGAAACGGTGGCGGTGTTGAAACCGCCTTGAACGATATTGACGTCATTACAGTGCCTCTCAGCCCGGTAGATCCTAGTGTTCCAGTTCCGTCGGTGGCAGTATTTTCGACTCTAGCTTCATAGCTAGGTCCAATTCAGCTCCGTCTGGATCTGACGAGAGATCCAGTGGCCCCCTGCTCTGATCTGTAGTTTTCCTCAGTTTCTCCGATCAACACCAGGCGAATGCCAGAGCAGTGCCCTAACAAACGGGCCACGGATCGCACGCGATATTTCCTTCCCCTTCTTTGTCCTATCCTCATCCCTACCTTCACACCCTTATACTTACGTGTTCTACACTACCACACATGCCGGGAGACCGGTCGGGAGGTTAGAGCGTGTCTGAGCGCGGCTGAGGAGGTGTCTCTCTGGTAGAAGATACGTGGTTGGGGGAAAAACCCGCGAGCCTACGGGTAAGTCGGTGCCGGATCTCGCCATCCAGCGGGAGATCACAGCCATCTCCTGCGATAAAAACGTGCACTACACTTACGGGACTCCTGATCTTAGACGTCGAAGCGCCCAGAAACACTAATTAATCAATCAAGCGTTTTCACGATGGGTTGATGTGGTGGTGGTGGTGGGGTCGTTGATATTGGAGTTGCTGGTAGTAGTAGTGATGGTGGAGGTAGCTGATGCAACGCTGATAGTGAAGGCAGCACAAACCGCGGTCGATGGTTCAGTAAATGTTTAAGGTAACTGCACAGGATGGGGAGGTAGATACGGGGGCGATCGTGGGGGAGGTAGCGGCGACTCTGAAGTAGCCCCTTTTCACGACCAGCCTCGTAGCAATTCCAATCACCATTATCGTGATGCGTATCGCAATCCCTTCCTCGCTTGTCAATTTCAATGCCACGCTTCTAAATTATAAAAGCATTTTTTTAAATTGGTTCCAGATACAAAACATACATATTTCTATAGCGTAGTAATTTATTTCAATGATTAACAAATAAAAAGTCTATTTGTAAATAAACTACAGTAAATAATACGGATACTTCCAATTCCATTGAAATCGAATGTTTGCATGAATGAACATTAGTTTTTTCTTCCGTGAAAAAGATTGATTTGAAGAACTGGAACGATAGGAAGTCAATATCCCGACAGTTAGAGGGTAAGGCGATGTATAAATCAAAATGGTTCTTTGTCGATTCTGTGACCTAGAAAGCGCAGCAAGTATGTTTGCCTTTATAGAAATAATTCATAACGGGAACTTCGGATGGTCTAGTGTACACAGACTTTTTTTCATGCTGACAGAGAAATATTCATTTCGTGCATTTTGTAGCTTCATTCGATACCATCATTTGTTTAGAAAGCTAAAGTAGAATTGAAGAGGTCGGCGTATATTTGAAGATGAGAAATGTTTGTACTTTTTTTAAATTTACGGCAGTTTTGTTAACATTTATTATGTAATAAATATGTTTGTACATTATTGCTAATGATTCATCGTTTTTTTAAGGTAAAAGAAAAGTCTTGTTGTTGGAAAGGGATAGATTCCATAAATGAGTTAGTGTCCTTTAATACGCGTCGGCAATAGATGCGCTCACTATTATATACTCACACAATAATGTAATACATGTTATAGAGATCCAAAAACGTACATCTCGGAATTGGTAGTTTGTTGTATTTCTACAGCGTCAATATTTCCAAGGATAAAGAGTTTGCCTCACACTAAATACTAAATCCCATGAAAATATATAGTAATAAATTAAACTACCGAGTGAAGTGGCTCAGGGCGTAGGCCGCTGTCATCGGGAGATCCGGCTTGATTCCCGTTCCGGTCATACTGACCGTTTTTGTTTTTTACATATTTATTTGTCCTAGGTGGAATACATCGTTTAGTATAATTACTTTGCAGATATCTTTTTAGACTTATTCTAGTTAAAATATTTCAGCTACCTTAATCTACACATTGAAGAGAATACTCTACGGGAGAATCTCGGGATTATGTTTCATGGTTAGCTATGTATTTGAGAAAGGATTCAAAAGGGAATCTATTTTTTATTGGGGTGTGGATTGGATTTTTCGATAGTTTAAAACGAGTGAATGAATTGAATGAATGACTTGAATGTTTCTAAGTTTGGGGAAAGTATCCAGTTGTTAAAATTGAATTATAAATATAGTTCATAAAGACTAAGGCTGACGGTAGGAGATTTTTTAAGATTATTGAACTGATTTTATCGTATCGGGAAGCTTCTTTATTTGGGAGTTTCTTAATTAGTGTTTTTTTCGGGAGGAGATGTATTTTATTCTGTGGGATATGTGAAAGATGAAGGAAGAGGCTATTTAAAGTATTTCGTATTTTTGTGTGAAGGAGAATTATTTGGTATAAAGGTATTTTGAAAATATTTTGCCAAGGCTTCTGCTTTGGCCCGAGGAAAATGTATTTTGCCTATGTTTGTACGTAGAGGCCGAATTAATTTTTTTCAGAAATGTTTTTGTAAATTGCCATAGAGAGTTGGTTTCTTACATTTAGAGATTGTAATAGAGTTGTGTATTGGTTCTGTCTGTAAGTGTACAAGACCTTTTTGCTAGGGTTATTTAAATGATTGTATTCTTTTTTCTTAGATGGTATTCATATTGAGTCCCACAGTCTTCAGTTTTTATTTTTAAATTTAATTAGTTTAATTATTTTAGCAGGTAGAGGTTTGCTTAGTTTAGTGTAAGGAAGTAGAATTTTGTTGTTTTTTGTAATGTGTTCATTTCTTTAACTATTGTGTTATTGAATATTGATATTGTCTTGTCAATGTCTACTGGAGATTTAATGTTTTAAACGGGGGGATTGAAAAGTTTACATTTCTGTTAAATGTTTTCCAATTTATATTAAGTGTGTTTAGGTATATCGAAGAGATGGGTAGTTGTAGGGGGAACTGGGAGACGGGTAGAGATAATGACTGGGATGTGATCGTAATCTAATTAATGGTACGTAACCGACCAATTGGGAACTGAAAATTTTTGAGTGCTATGTCGAGATTTTTTTCTGAGAATCAAAGGGATAGTATGTAGGATCTGGGGAAGAAATAATAAAGAAGGGTATTTGAAATTATAATTTTCGTAAGAAGTTGCCTGCAGATTTGGTGACTCGGCATCTCCATTGAGGTCTCCTATGATGATTGTTGGGGTTGGTAACGGTAATAATGTAGATATATTGTTATTGTTAATTTTAATTTTGGGAGGTTTGCATGCTGTTATTATGATGAGATCAGTGTTGCTATTTAATGTTATTTTCATTCCTATTGTTTCGAGGCCAGGGATGGGTGGTGGGATGATTGGTTCGGGTGGTTTGTCAAGCAATTGTTCGTTGAGAAAGCTAAATCTATTGGAATTTTTTACGTTGAACTTATTCTGGAGATTTGAGTATCATGATGGGTGTTACCTTGCTTTGCCGCGCGTTTGCTGTCACCTTCTTCGCAGGTCTCTATCGATCTTTTATGGAATAGAGCCCCGGCAGCCGCTTGGTTGACGGTTGGTGGGACGCCTGATGATGAAGCCGATGGGCTAGTGGCCATCGGTGATGTTGTGTGGGCGTGTTAGTCGCACTCATTTGGAAATTGCTAGAATGACCTGCCATATAAGACTATATTGACGGCTGGCGATGGTGGTGCTGCACCGTGTAATGTGGTTAGGGCCGCACTGATTAAATGCCATTGTTTTCGTTGCTCATGAATGAGAGTAACGAACGGTGGATGGACGAACTGCACTCTCTAGCTTAGAATAATTTCGGAGCACAGATGAAGTGGCACTTTCAATTGTTTAGTTGCAATTTGTACTTCACTGGGCGGACGAAACACTGCCCAAATACTGAGGTGCCACCGAGAATGGTCTGGCCTTACTCGGCGCGGAACGATAGCAGCTGCTGATAACGGAGCGACTGCTCTGGCCCACAGCTGAAGCGAGAATGACTAACCGGGGTATTCGTGATTTCCCTCGGTCTTTCAGGTGAATGCTGGGGTGGTTCAAAAAGGACACGATCACCTTTCATCATAATCGTATCACCCCATAATTCAAGGCTTTACAACCTTGTGTACCAAGAGAAAAATTCAGCCGAAAAGCTGGTCCCCATAATGACACACATGATCTCTCTCCGGGATAGAATATGACTTGGTCTTGAAAGAAAATGTGTAGCGTGATTAGAAATGGTCGATACTCAAATAATAATAATAATAATAATAATAATAATAATAATAATAATAATAATAATACATTAAACTATGTTAAGGGGAAATATAAGTATCCCTATCTATCACCTCCATGTTAATTTGGTTGTACATTTGATCCCTTATCTCAGAAACTATTCTAGTGCTGTAAAATTATAGGTGCAGCTCGGTAGAAAGGTTTTATATTTGTATGTGGAGATTTACATTTTTTTAAAATATTTTTATAATTTACAGCATATTTAAAATAAAAGTCAAAATGTATAAATTATTTTTTCTTAACTTTTATTCAGAAATTCTGAAGTATGAATTTTTCTGTACTCATTTTGGTAACATATTTATGACCTCCTTAACTGACCTCCTAGAAATAAGAAAAATTATCACTTGTGTGGTTTCAGAAGTAATGGGAGAAACATGTTCAAAAATGTCATTTTTCAAAAGTTAGAGTTGAAGTTCTACGAAACCAGTTATCTTATTATTATAAAAAGTAAACGAACACGTCAAAGAAGATAAAGTTTTGCAATGCAAACAACTTTAACGATGATCTTTTCGGTATCACTTGGTGAGAAGCAGAGCCTTTTAGATGAACTTTTTCAAAAGATTTAACGTAAATGAGAGACAACAAAAGCTACTGTCATTTTGACCTATGCAGAAGGAAGAAAACAAAAATTAAAAGAATGGATTTCGCAATAATGTATTTATCATTATATTAAAAAACTCTAAATATTCAGAAAATGTTAAATTCCCAACAACGTTAAAAACTCAATTTTTTACTTCATGTCTCCCTTTAAGTACTCCAACACATTACTTTTATCTCCACGTCACCGAACATTATTTGTAGCTTCCCTGAACCTCACTTCCAGCTCTGTCCCCGACTGCACGTGAATTGCGAAAACAAACACCATCCAGAGCCGCGCGGGCGCAATGGGTTCACGACCTTCGCGGCCGCGAGGGCAGCGGGGCGGGCGAGGCTCGTGCACACGCGCTGCTTGTCGTGCGTGCCCCCGCGCCCACGCGCTCACGCACCCACGCGCCGCTGAAGCAGAGCGAGGAGGCTCCCGCTGTTTGCCTGCGCAACGCCCATAGCAACTCCTTGTTCCCCAGTCGCAGGGGCCCCCATGTCAGTCGCAGAGAAGAGACGCGAAGCGCTTTGAAAATAAAATTAATGTTGAACGAAATAAAATGTTCCTTCATTTGAAATAAAATGTTCGTTTGCGACTTCAGAGGTATAAAGAAATTACTCTAAGAAGGGAACAATTTGACAGGTCGGAAAATAAATGAAAGTCATGTTGGTTGATGGTTTTGCACGAAGTTGGGTCTGTATTGAATGCGCAGGAACTGAGCTCATGGGAATATCCTGCAGTTACCAAGCACTGACTCTCAATGCGATCCCTTTTTAATCAGCGTATTTGGCGAGTTCAAACCTTATCTTAGCCGAGAATTTTTAAGGACAAAAACATCCATCATAGGCCTTCCTTCGGAGGAAAAGTAAAGCCGGTTGACCCATTTTATAGATTTATTGCATGTAAAAGATCCTCAAGCCTAAAAGAAGCCTCTGAGTCAAATTAAAATTGCCTGTCGCTCAAGTAATACCTTCTTTCTCCGCACATACCTTTCTTTTTCCGTCGTTGCATATACAGTCTGAGCATTTTCACTCATCTTTATTTGAATTTTCGTTCATCTAGTTTATGTCTGCCAGTTACTAATGTTTCCGTAGAAATGAACGAATTTCACGAAGAATTTATTACAAAGAAATCATATCAAAAATTCAATTCTTCTTTAAAATCAACACCAATAATACGTAAGAAAATATGTTCAGAAAAAATAGCCATTATTTGATTTCATATGTTTATTTCTGTTCTCAACATTATTAAATAAAATGTTAAGAAACAAGTATTTACTTGAATACAAGTGAAATTAGTAATGTCCCATTTTAGAGGAAATAAATTGTCACACAAATCGAGTATAATTAGGTTGGTGAAAAATCTGTACTTTTTGTAGGTTGTTCATTTGTATACCTGATATTTCGATGAATTTGCCACTTCTAAATCTTCAATTCATTTTCATTTTTTGTCTTTCATGATGTTAAAATATGTGTTAGCTTCGTTCATTGTTTTTTGAATGGTAGTACTACCGCAACCCTCAATTGTCCCATGTCCATTGCATACAGCAGAGTTGCGTCATTTTATGAACCCTCATCCCGTACTCGAGCTCTTCAGTTGTGCAGGTCATCATTCCGAAGGTCACTTCAAGAATGAATAGTCTGGGTATTCTCGATGCTTAAACTATCATCCGGATGTCATTGTAAGTTCCAAGATTAAAAATTGAAATATTAGCGATTATTTCTCTCACAATTTTTAAGCTCCGGACGGTTCGACGTTACGCCCCACTCTCCAGTGCTAACGCGATTTTAAAAGAGCCGTCAGTTCAAAAGACAGCAGCAAGGGAAGGAGAGATTACATAAATGTGAGGGTTTCAATGATTAGATGGAGGAGGATTGTTACGTTGCCAAGACAAAACTTGAGAGACTGACTCCGTTCGAGAGGACCTTGGCGATAGCAATGCCTGAGACGGAGGAGATCTAGGTGATGATATGGATAGTAAGGAGATCAGACAGGTGGTGATTGTCTTGAAAGTAAGTGTTGTTTAGAATTTCAATGAGATAAAGGGACACATTCAAAATTACAGAACACACGTATGGAGAGATGATTTGCGAATGTTATTGCAAATTCGTAAGATTGATTTATATTTACATTCACTATTATTAAGGCATTTTACACCAAATGCAGGATACACTCAAACGGAAGTTACTGGGATTGTGAAGACATGGCATTAAATACACGCACGTTCCTCGTTTGGAAAGCGGGTTCCTCTGCGACACGAAACTCACGTACAACGAACATACGCATTCATAAACACGGCCGAATGAACGAATCAGGCTGTAAGCAAGTGAGTGATTATTTAGTGCTTCCGGAAGCGCCTTTTTTTGGTCATTAGCCAAGTGAGTGTACGCTGACGAGGACGTCGGGTTGCGGAATTTCCCCCCACCAAGTACATTCCCATGCGGCGCAATATCCCAGCTGGTTCCCGGCCGGCTCTTTTTGGCCCCCGTCTGATCTCCTGCCATGTGTGGTAGTGTAGTGTAAGGTGGTGGACGGGGAAGTATGAGGAAGAAAAGATCGCGCGCGGGAGGTCCGTGGCCAGTTTGTTTGCTTCGACATCTGCCTGATACTGGTCGTAAATCTACCGATCAGAACAATCGGCCACTAGAATTCTCCTCCAGACAGCGGCTGAATTGGAACTATCTATATTCGTGGCAAGTGTCGAAAACTGTCGTCGTCGGGTTTGGAACTTTTCGATTTCCAGGGATAGATGCAGTGGATGTAGGGATGCAGGGATGCAGGGATGCAGGGATGCAGGGATGCAGGGAAGCAGGGATGCAGGGATGCAGGGATAGATGTAGGAACTGATGCTTTTGTAGTGGCAACAGTTGTTGCAACGAGCCATCTCAGCCGGTTCGACCCCTGAGTGTTATTCCGCGCGCAGTGCGAAGTAGTGACTCCGCCCCACCATCCCCTCCTCCAATTTCGCTTGCGCCGGCGCTCGCCGCTTCGCCGCCGGCGCACGTGGCCGCCAGCGAATGCCCCCGCGCTCCCGAGGAGGGACTTCCGCCGGGGAATCCCCCGCCCGCACAAAAGGCCGAGGGCTCTCCTGCCCATCCGCTCTCTCCGGGCCACAAAGGAGCTTCTAGACGCGCTCTTCACAAAGACATAGTTGCGTAGGGGGGTCATCGCCAAGCTTGCTCTTTCTGCGCTCAGAGAGGCGCTAGCGGAAACGTCGGGGAAGAGGAGGTTCATCATCACCGGAAACACGATCAAGGTAGTGCAAAATTATTAATACAATACACCCAAAATACGAATGCGAACATCTAACAAGACAGGAACATCCAACAACTAGAAAAATATGCACATTATTGCCCAAAAGCCATAAAATATAAATACATTAAAATGTATATCAAAAGATTTCCGTGATAATGATAATGGAAACAGAAGTTGTGACTGATACGACTCAGCATTTAAGTAACAATGATAACGTAACTAATTAATGATAAGTTTAATGTACTCAGAGTTTAACAATCTCAATATTGTTGCTCAGTTACAAGGTTCTGAACCAAATTAAATTTGGTATCATTTCGGAGATCAGACCCCACCGCCGAATTGTTCTCATCGCGTAGTGTCCGTGACAGTCGGAACAGTAGTGTTGGTTTTCACAGACAGTTAATACATTTGACAATAGTACTTTGTGTAAATACTGTGGACTTTGTGTTTGCATAAAGTAAGGAAAAGTAATAATACCAAACACAGCGTCCACCTTTACCATTGTCAGTGAACACATTCCCAAGAAAAAAGAAATTTACAACCTTCAAGAAATTCTGAAAAAGAAAATCAGATTTAAACCGCTTCGTAAAAAAGAGAAATAATTGAGTGTAGAAGATTTCAGCAATTTGAACTCACCTAGAAATATTGTGAAAAAAACTAATAAGATTGTTGAAAATTGTAAGTGCTGGGAAAGACTATTACAGCGAAGCGCCAGAATGCTACCAAAGGGGACAATCCCGAAACGGACAAATTGTAGAGGCAATTATCAAGAAAGTTACAGAGGGTGCGAAGTTTATCAACACATTTGAAGATTAAGAACCCAAAACGCAGTTTCGAGCAAAACAGATCAATGAGTCGTACTTATAACACTGCAAAAAACAAGCAAGACTTTACACAATTTAAGACTGTCAGAACTGCACAATACACCGTAACCGGTAATTTAATCTACGTTAGTGCAGTTAAAACAATATCAACAAGTTACCGTCAAATAGCATTAAACCCAACATAACAGAAACAAGGAGTCATTCAAGCGATGAAGATATAGCTCGAAATCAGGCAGAACAAATTGCAACATTACTGGACCTCGTGTCCAAATTAATTACCAAATTTGGAACAAACCTTTTCATAGCTTGACATGCAAACGGTGTACTACAACACAGAAGTGTATTAGAAGTAGTTCTAAACAGACATGCAATTGATACAATAATAAGAGCAGAAACTAATTTATCCTCTAAAACCTTCCTGAGTCTATTGGGATATAATGTATATCGTACAAATCACCCTGTGGCATCCTAATGAAGAAAAGTATCACACACTGAACGACCTCCATTTCAAGAACAGTATATTCAGGCAATGTCAGTGTAAGGGTGGGACGGATATGGTACGAGTACTACCACTATGTCAGTTGCAAAATACAATCCACCAAATTAAACAAACAGCATACAAATATTTCACTACATTGGAGAAATTATTTATAGTTCGTGGCGATTTTAATGCAAAGCCCCTGCTGTGGGGATCAAGAATGCGAAAACTAAGATTGCGAAGCGCAGAATTCCTTATTTACGGAACAACGAACGTACTGGCCAACGTATTTACAAAAGAAAACAGACACCATCGACTTTTTATAATAAAAGGCTGGCAAAAAATTATACAAAAATTCGACCTGATGTCAGAACTTCAGATCATTCGCCCCTATTATTAACGTTCATCTGTCGTGTAATAGATTAAATGAAATCAGCAACATTGAGTAATGAAATAATTAATTGAGATTTCAAGAGCAGATTGACAACAATACCACAGTAAACATCAAACCTGAAACAAAACACTTCGTCACATAACGTCAAATAACGGAAATAAAATGTCCGCAAAACTAATCATGGAACTTCTAAAAGAGAAGTATTACCTTCAAAAAGTAAGGCATAGAACATCTCATCCTAATTATAAATCCAACTTAAATCGAGCCAACCAAAAACCTTGTAGAAACTTCAAGAACTAAAGGAAGAATAAGTTATTTTCTATAAGATCCCTCGCAAAACAAAAGCTGCAGACTACTCCCTAAACAATAAATTAAAGAGAATAAAAAACAAATACAATGCATGCCTCCAATCCTGAAAAGAGGCAAAAATTGGGATATGTTCCAAATGGCAAATCGGACAGGTTTGACGAATATTGTACAAAAAGTAATCCAGTGTAATGCCTCGAATCAAGAAATGCCTCGAAGAAGAAATCTCGGACTTTCTCGCATCTCCTATATATAATACAGCAACACATATACGCAATAAAAACCCAGTTACATTCAAGGAAATCAAAAAAAATTCCTCGGAAGCTACTTCGCAACAAAGAACCTGGATACGACCTTATTACTGTTGAAATCCTTCAAAACATACCCAGAAAAGCAATGATGTCAATATCAATATTTAATGCAATACTAAGAACATCCCACTTTCTTCCACATTAGAAAATCCCCGCTTATGAAAGTTTTTCTTAAACCCTGGAAAGATTCCCATGATCCTTCTTCCTACCGACCCATCAGCATGTTACCAACTGTCTCTATTAAATTTATTAACGATAACCCAATATCAAACAACTTGTCATATCCGCCTCCACCAATCGTACGATAGTACTAACATCCAGCTAAGACCGCAATGAAGCATCTGAGGCATTATAAAACCACTTAGAAACCATAAACTATTGGCTTTGTCGTTGGCACATGAAAATCAACGACTTAAAATCTAAACATGTGATTTTCACCCAACGAAAGGGCGACTGTCTTCGAATAATAATAATTAACAATGAATATATCCCTCAAAATATCGTAATTAAATACTTAGGTATATATTTGGACAAAAGATTAACAAGGAAGGTCCATTTAAGAAGAAACAAAAATAAATAGAAGTAAAATTTACCAATGGCTAATAGCTAAGCATTCCTAATTTCCACACTTCCGTTGACAAAATACTTTTGCATTAAAGTATCCAACTACCCATTTGAACCTACGGCGTCCAATTGCAAGGCAGTCAGTGTCTCCAACATCGAAATTTTTCAGTGATTCCAGCCCAAATATCTTCGATAAAACCTACTAACCTGCTCTGCTACAATCGATGAGCACTGAAGTCCTTCACAGTGACGATCAAATCAAGATCATCAAAGAATAGATAACATTAGCGAGTCGTAAATACTACCGAATATGACAAAATCATTCAAATCGTCACGCTAATAATCTATTTAGATAGTAGTGAAGAAAGTCTCTAACGACATAAACTGTTAGTTGTAATGTACAGATCTGTGTAAAATAAATAGGAATGCTAATGTTAAATAACATTTCCACTCATGCAAATATTCTTAACCAATTTATCTAAAAATCTGTAAAATAAATTGCAAATAGAATTTAAAAAAATAATTTCGGTATTTAAAACTATAAAAAAATAAGATAGAAAACACTCCTTACACAGCATTGTATCGACGATTAAAGGTAAGTATATATGATTCAAATTGACTTGTTAATAATTATTGATAATACATGCTGTGCAAAGCATATTCTGTTCCAAAATATTATTCTAAAACTATTTGAGTAAATATCATTATTAATCACTTTGTCCGTCGAACAATTAATGCCAGAATGTTTGAGGCGTCGTCTTTCTGTAAAAGCACGTGCGTGGGGCCCCCCGACCGAACCGATCCTCGGGGGGAGAGGGGAGGGGGGGGGGTAAGCGGGCAGGTGGGAGCGGCGTCGAGCGAGACGCGCGGCGCTTTCTTCCAGCCGCCTGGAAACAACGAGGCCGTTCATTGACGGCGACGGCGCGCGCACACAGCTCGCCCGCACGGTTTGCTCTACGTCACGAGTTTGTCCTCCGACATGACAGCGGTCTTCGTGTTGACTGCGCGGCTTCTTCGGATTGTCCAGCGCCGAGACGCCCGTCCCACCCGTCCCCGTCTTCTGTCCCCTGCGCGCGGGACGGGCGGGGCCGTCCCTCGCCAACGAGACGTGGCCGCGCCGGGACGAAAAGAGTGGCGGGCGGGGCGCGGAGGCGGGCAGTTTGCGTGTGTGACTCGCGCATGGCTGCTAATATTTTGCACAGGTCGAGCACGGCCGCGGACTCGGGTGGCAGCGTCCCGGCGGAGGCGTCCGAGGCCGTCCGCAGCGGAGGCGTCCGCAGGCGGAGGCGTCCGCAGGCGGGGACGAGCCGTCTGCCAGGGCGGGGCGGGCGTCCGCAGGCGGAGGGCGTGGAGGAGGACTCGGTGAAATTATGGATGTGGTTGCGGGGAAGGAAGCGCGGGTGGGGTCAGAGAAGTCGGCCGGGGGGAGTGATTGATGCGGAAAGATAGTAAGCGACGGAAGGATTGGCCGTAAAGCAAGAGAGGCGGAGATTCCAACAGCAGGGCGAGGGTGTCGGAGAGTCGGCGGAACGCGGGGAGGGGTGTTGGCGGGGCGGCGCGGACAACGTTCGGTGGGGGCGGCGGGG
>BOPP01000029.1:8181405-8244027 GCA_017312745.1 Gryllus bimaculatus
GGCGAGGGCGGCGCGTTCCCACAGAGGTGCATCGCCCCCGCCCCGCGAGCGGAGATGCGCCGCCGTGACCTAGTGAGGCGCCGCCGCCTTCGCCGCACGGATCTGCATGATCGGGTCGTGCGCCCGCTGTCACGCCGTGGCACACATTGCCGCCGCTTTGGGAACGCCGCTTTCCTCCAAATGCGCCCACCCCCCCTCTGTGGCCTTCCCGGCATAAGCACGTTCCACGGCTCTCCAGAGGATGTTACTGTCGAGTTTCGATTGTTCCACATAGAGGTACCGGCAGATGTCGGGTAAGCAAATATTTCCGATAACAGGAAGCTGTTCATCTTCTGTGTGAAGGTGTAAACCATCACCAAACTATTATTTATATTTTACAACAACAATAACAACAAAAGGAAACATTCTATATAAAAGTGAGAAGAAGTGAGGGGAAGAAAAATTCGACTGCGAGTAAGGAACGAAAAAGACGGCGAGGATCATAAAGAAGGAAGAACGGGTCAAAAACAGAAAAGATAAACATGTCTGAGCCAACGGAAAGATAGTATTAGTAGCGACAAACGCGGTATAGATGCAGGAGTGGAAGATAAGAAGAGCAAAGGTAGAGATAGTAGAACTGCAGATGGAAGCAGAAGGCGAAGGTTAAGTTAGCGTGCCCGCCCCAAAATTCCTGAACCGATGTAGAGATATATTGGTGCCAGTGCAAATGTACTGTGGCTTCGTGATAGACTCGAAACACGCTTTGGCGTGATACAAGCTACAGAGGCAGAGATGAATGGAAACTTAATCCAGTGTAAATCGAAGAGGTGTGGGAGGCGGAGGAAACGAATTTAGAGGATGCAATTCGGTAGTTGTATTGGCCAACTGCTCTAGTGACTGCGCGCGATCTTTCCTTCCTCTTCCTTGTCATATCCGTTTCCCTCAATTACACACAAACTAACATGTACTACACTACTGCATATGACAAGAGGCCAGTCGGGAGCTTAGATATATCCCCGGCTGTGCGGCTGTGGAATGACCCCGATGGGGGAGATACATGGAGAGAGAAAGCATCACGGCAAGCCGCAATTGTAAATCGGCGCCAAACCTCATAAAGAGCAACACAACTCATCAGAAGGAGAAATACTGCCACCTGCAGAGATAAAACATTCACTACACTCTTGGGACTAATGACCACATTAGTTGACGTGTCCGGAAACAGTAATCTATCAAACAACCAATAGCAGCAGGAGACCTCAACAGCAGCAGAGTTTCGTCAGAAAAACGATTGACAATCGATGGCACTGATGGCAGTCAGCACTAATGGCAGTCATAGAGAAGTGGAATAGTGCACGAGCAAATAGAAAAGTAAATTTTAAGGACATATGGCTGTGTCAATTGTAGAGTCGGTGTATGATATTGTAGAGAGATAAACAGGGCTAATTTGGCTGACAAAACACAGATAGATACAACGCTGATTACGTTGTGAGTGCAGAAGACCAAAGATCAATCGGAAAGCCCTATTGCCGTGTTACGAGTAGAACTGATGCTGGGAAGTTGAAGGGGAGATGCGTGGCCAATGTGATGTTGAGAGTCAGAAAACAACAGAAAAAGGATCCAAGAATGTATATGGTGACGGCCAACAGTAACGAACAAAACCCTGATGCAGCCTGCTTTTGACTGCGCACTGAGTGCACGATGATACAGCGGACAGCCGCAAACACAACACCAATGAAGTCACAGAGTTTGAACGCGACGGACCAGCAAAATCGTGCAGGTAGAACAGCCAACGTCAGTTAAGTGGTACCGTAGCTCCGGTCGTGCGGGATGCCGCATTGGCGTTGAGGAGGTGAACGCCACCGAGGACAGGCAACGTTTCTGGAAAAGGATATACTGGAAACTTCTGTGGAATTAATTGCTTCGAAACATATTAGCAGTTACGAATATTGTACAGGCACAGACACTGATGTCGGCAGTGTGCTGTGGAAACGATGGTAGAATGGTCTCACACAACGGCATTGACAATTTGAAGAATATAAATATAATGACGATGGTGGATAATGTATTTAAGATTCACGATCAAGAAAGCCTTGGCTATATGTTCTGGAAAATTTTCAACATTTTCAAAACGGCTCTATTTGTTCTTTAAACTTCTTGTAATAATACACTCATAAAGATTGCATCAGTTATGTTTTCACTGTTAACTCAAAACTTTTGAAAATTGCAAAAATTCTGCGTCTTCTTACAATTACAATACTAAAGATAAACATTTTCCTTCAAATAAAATGGCTTCTCTACTTTTATTTCTTTAATTAATGCCACGTACATTATTCACAAAGTTAGTAGGTTTCTCATAATTTTGAGTGCAATGTGGGCAATATTAAAAAATATTTAAGTCAATATTTTCTCAAATGCATTCATGCATTCAGTGTTTTTGTTCAAACTGTTTCTACGGATAGTACTAAATCAGTGAATAACACGTCAGAAATGTCATTTTGACGTTTGTGACGTGTTATTTTTCGTTCTTTTGATTTTCGAAAAAATACACTAATGTATTATTTTAAATATTTCTTACATTCTTCACATCTATATTATGGGCGTTCTTATACATTGTTGAATTTGTTAGTACAAGATCTTTTAATTATTTCTCATACAGTTTCTCTAAAACTCAATAGTTTTCTGCGAAAATGAGCTCAAACATGCGCATTTTCAGAAACGCTCTAACGACATTCTGTCAAAAACTGATCCATATTTTCCATTACAAATGAAAATGAAAAAACAGGTTTTACTCGACCCTAAAATTCTTAAAGTGACATTTAAACTACTACAAAGGGATCGAAAAATTGAGAAATCTAGAAATACATATTTTTAGGAACTGATAGCAGTCGAGAAGAAAGTAGGACAAAAACGAAAAGGTAAGCCTAACGGAAGAGATAAAAAACTAAATGGTACGCAAAAGTATGTGCCATTGTGTACCACCACTACTTTTAATATTACTAACAAATTAGCAACCTACACCCCCGCGATTTACTCATACCACAACTACCGAAAAGAGAACTCCACAAAAGGTGTGGATGATGAGTTTACGTTTATGTTCAGAGGTTTTTTCCTTTTTTAAATTGATTGATTTATTAGTGATTCGATGCCGACCACCTGCCTGTTTGCGTTTTTTTCCAACCAGGTATCTTCCATCAGCGGGGCATACCCCAGGCAGGACAAATTCTTAGATCCCTACTGGTCTCTTAGGTGTATGGTAGTGAAGTCCATGTAAGGTAAGTGTTTGTGTGTACAAGTATGTTAGTAAGAGATGAAGATAGAACAAGAAATGGGAAAGAATGATCGCACACTGACCAGGATGCGTTTGTTAGGGTACAGCTTCGGTATTCGCCTGGTGTTGATGGAAGAAACCACGGAAAATTCCCAATCAGAGCAACCAACCGGACCAATTCTCCTCAAGACCGGCTGAATTCGACACAACTAACTAGCTAGTGTCGAAAACTCCGTCGTTTTGGGGACTGGAAATCTGGGACCTGCCGGTCAGAGGCAGTGCAGTGACATCAATAGATTGCCTGAGCCACCTACGCCGGTCCTGGCGCGTTGGCGTCTTGGGTGCTGCGGCGGCGGGCAGGGACGCGGGG
The DNA here is from genome assembly GCA_017312745.1 of Gryllus bimaculatus. NCBI lineage: Eukaryota > Metazoa > Arthropoda > Insecta > Orthoptera > Gryllidae > Gryllus > Gryllus bimaculatus. Next base: position 8,185,023 of record BOPP01000029.1, read on the forward strand.
GAGTCAGTGGAAGGAGGGAGGCGCCGCTCGTGATGCGGGCTGACCCCGCGGGCGGCGCGGGCGGCGCGGGGGCCGCTCTCGCCGATGCAGCTCACGTCGCCAGCGCCGTGGCGGAGGCGGCGGGGGCGAGGAGAGGCGGGGCGGGGACTCGTGGGAGACGCGCCGCGAGACCGTTAGACGTCGGTTCGAACCCCGGCGACGGCGCTCCCAGGCCCGGCCACGCCGCACAACTGCCGCACAATGCGCTGCCTGTCCCACCAATCGGAAGTCGCCTTTAACTAGCCTTGTAGCATGTCCCTGGGAGGTTATTCGACGGTCGAGCTAGCGACCGAGGTTTCTGATCAAGATTCTCAAGAATACAGAGTCCTGTATCTCACAGAAAATACGTTACGAAAGTGCCCGAATCTGTCTAATTGGTTAATTAGATTCATGTTCACATTATGAAAATGGGTGGATAATATTCAAAGAAGGAGCAGCTTCGAAGAGTACTTCGAACTTAAGCCAGATGAAGCTGACATTTAAAGAGGTGGCTAGGGTATGTGAAAAACCTAGTGTTGATGAGGAATAGCAGATAAAATGTGATAAACACGATTCTTCCTGCTGATAGGAACTTCCCAACGCCTATGAGAGGTTAGGTGTAATTTCGAGTTTTCATTGTGACGGTCGTAAATTCCTGTTTACATGATGTCACTAAACATAAACTTACTTCACTTTATCCCTCACTATCAGTTGTCGATTTTCTATGCATTTCCAAGTTTGGAATCCGTAGCTCCGGCCTTCGACTATCTCGATTTTCGAGAATAAAAAACCTTGAATCTGTGCCACGTGATGCAGTTTTATGCCAAAATACTTCTCACTAACATAAGACGCCACACATTCGCACAAACATCTTACTTTAGCTAGCGGCTTATGGCTAATGCGAATATTAACTGAATGAAGTCTAAAATAATCCGTTCATTCGTCATCCATACAGCTTTTCACTCACTTTCTGGCTAATGCGTGTATAACAGATACTTCTAACATTAGGCATATTTCGGTATTAAGTCGCAATAAATACACTTCAGTACGAAATATTTTTACTACAAGTAATCACGGAAACCTTTGTATAGGGATGTTTTATTAGCACCCTCAAAAAATCGTTTAATTTTTTTAAAAATATACAAAATAGTAGTGCTATAGGGCAATCGACCGCAAAAGTGCATCTGAAAGCCTTTTAACTTTCTTGCTATAATTTTTTTCGTTCGCATAAATTCAGAAATTAATGGAATTTACTGACATATTAATGATTTCATGTCCTAAACATACTAGTAGGTTTGCTTTATCACGAATCCACACATATTTCCAAAGATCTTAAATAGAGGGAAGGAATCAAGGTTGATTTTGTAGAAGATCTGTAAAAGAGAAATAGTCGTGGAGGCATTTCACCGACTGCTACATAATGCCCAACTAAAGGATACGTCGGAAAGGTCAGAACGATTCTGATAATTCATTAAAGAACATTTTCAATACAAGCCTTTCAGTATGTAAATGTATCAATCAAAAGAATGCATATGCAAAGCTAAGGGAGTAAAAAGGTAATCCATATGTGCGCGGATGATCATCTGATACACCTTAATAGCCTCCGGTGTCAGCTCTTCGCGTTCACACAATGAATTAACAAAGATTTTATAACCTTAAATATCTGAGCAGCGTCTTTAGGCTTACAATTACATCCAAATACATAATAGCACACAATTATCAGTTCTAAAAGCTCTACGAATAAAATATCATATCCTGCTTTGTCTAAAATTTGTGTAAATGACACCTTTCTACCCAAATGTTTCGAAGTCTCAGAACCTACGTATGTTTGTCAACAAACCCTCCGCTCGAACTCTCCATGTTGCCGTAATCTGACATTCAATAAGACGTAAATGGATTCCCCTCATTGCATTCATTTAAACGTCACGAGTACATTTGCCCATTAGTATACCCCACTCTCTCATTAAATAACTCTCATATTTTAACTATTGCTACGTACATCTGACGAACATTACATTATTATTTTTATACAAATTCGTTTTACTTTCAGATATTCGGGAAATGGTTCGCTTCTCTTTCTAAATTCAAGAAAATTCCTCACAACTTCTTATTAAATTATTTTAAATTAAGTTAACTAAAGTCGATTCAAATTGGAGAAAATCTCAGGATCGACGCGACCACACTAATTACGTTGTGGACTGCTTTGACTCGGCGGATCCACAAGATATGTCGGAATGAAAGGCCGGGAGAGATGGCTTTGGGCATTAACTGATGTCACTGCAGTCTCTCTGATCGAGAGGTTCTAGATTCGGGTCCCAATGATGGCAGGAATTTCGACACTAACTTGTAAGCTAGGGCGAATTCAGTCGCTGTCTGGAGGAGAATCCAAGCGGTCGGCTGTTGTGATCAGAAGTTTTCTGCGGTTTCTCCGATCAACACCAGACGGATTAATCCGTCTGATCCGGATCCGACATCAATGCCGGAGCAGTACCCTAACAAACGGGCCAAGGACTGCGCGCGATCTTACCTACCTCTTCCTCGTCGTTGCCTCACCCTTTTCACACACTTACTCTAACATAAACTACACTACCACACAATCCGGGAGACCGGTCGGAAGCTTAGAGATTGCCCCGGCTGTGGCGGGGCCCCGCTGGTGGAAGATATCTGGTCGTGGAAATCTTCGCTAGCCGACAGTAAGTCGGCGCCGGATCTCATCATACTGCCACATCCAGAGAAAAACATGCACAACACTTACGGGCCCAATGACCCTAGTAGTAGACGCCCCAGGAATCACAATTAATTAATCAATCAATCGGATTGAAAACTCACGTTTATCATAAAAAGTGTTATTTGATGAAAAAACAAGTCTGTTGACCCTTCTTCAATGCGGAATAGCATTATGGAGGCCAGATTACTTTCTTCTCAAACCCGAATCCTTCCCCACTCCCAGCACCGCGTCGCGCCGTCGCGAGTCCGGAACCAGGCAGGACGAGGACGGGTCGGCGCTGGGCGGCTTGGTTTCCACGCGGTGTGCCCTACCGGCTGATGAGGCGCGGGGGCGGCATCCCACTGACCCAATCCGGCCCCGCCCCCGCCCCCGCCCCCGCGCCCGCGCCCCGCGTCCCGAGGAGAGCGTGGCCCCGCGGCCTGCGCTATAAATCCCGCAGGCGACGGGACGGCTGCGTTGGCGGAGGCGGATGAGACAGCGGCGGCGGCGGCGGCGGCGGCGGTGCGGCTAAAGGGCACGCGCCCGATCGCATCGCACCGGAGGAGGCTGCAGCCCAAAGAGCTGTTCTCAATAAAGTGGACTCGCTGGAAAATGGGTCACGAGGATGGGTTTTGGAAATATAAGTTTTTCTAATTAGAAAAAATTGATCAACAAAACAATGATAATTATGATTTAAATCATATATGTTTATTTTTTACTTATGCGCTATTGCTTGTAGTCGATACGAATCTCGATATACACCATAACTGACCTGAATCGAGAGGTTCGCGGAGTATGAAAATAGTTTAATGATGCAGCATGTTCTCTTTCGGAGAGAATTATGAAAATATATTATAGGGAGGAAATATGAAAAGACAAACCGAGTCAAGTTAACATCTAGTTCATTAGTAAATAAGTAAATCTGAATTTTTAAAATTATGTAAAAAATAAAATCTTATGTGAACCTTGGGCGATGAGTGCTACTAATGATCCCGGAAGACCCCCTCGGACTTTGTCGCCGCTCGATCATTAAAATTCTTATAACCCCTTGGTGCATAAATAAGTATTAACTAGAATTTTATTTTTGATTATATTATTTATTTTATCAATTGACAGTATAAATTATCTAGTGCGAAAAAAAAATTCCAAGATCTGGAAATTGTTTACATTAATTGAGAGCTAGGAAAAAGGCAGAAGTCGAAAATAAGCAAACATATCCTGAACTATAAATATGTGGTAAACCTTATAACGCTAGGCATTCCTAGTTAGTTCACAATAAATAATATTTTCACGCGAAACGTTAGTCACATTTACTTTTATTGTTGTGTTACTAGGTTTAGAAAATAGTAAGGTTATAACAGAGTTTTCAAAATAAAAAAAATGCTAATATAAAAAATTGTACTTGAATTATTAATAACATTGTAAATAATTGCCAACTTTATGTCCTTCATCAAGTTTCATTGGGTATTTTTCATTCAGAAAAACGGTTTTTTGGTAGTTACGTTTAGTTATGAGAATATTTGCAGATTATATGCTCTTGAGGATGTATTTTCTGCACTCATAAATTATGGCTTGAAGAAAATTATATAATGACAATGTATGAACCACAAAATTAAATATAATTATGAATTTGTTTGCAAAATATTAGAAATATGTCAGTTTCTATCCAGATTAAAAAATTCTGTCTCATTAGGAAATATTTGGAAATGTATACGGACGTGAAATAGTACATAAAATTAACATATTCTCACATTACAAGCGTTAATTTTATTGATATGCATTATAAAAATCTAAACGTTCTAGTAGTAACATTTATTGAGTAATGCTTAAACAATGTGAAGTTACATCGATCTTCTACAGTCTAGGATGAAGGTAATCGTGGAAAAAAGAACAATATTACCAGTTATTACTTTTAATAAATATTTGTGGTGACCAACTTTGGCAGTATTATTTCTAAAATAATGTGAAACGTATTTAATAACGCGTAAGAAGACGAAATTGGTGGAACAATCCGTGAAATTAAGATGAAATAAGCGGCTACGCAATTGACACTAAGACGTAATCTTTTAAATAAAGCTGAAGCGATGGCCTGTACAAAAAAAAACGCATTCTACGCTACCTGAGAATCACTCTCTTTGAGGAGTCTGATTGAATTTGCTTTCGAAAAATCAACTATTTGCCTCTACCAGCCCGATTAAATGGCATGGTGTTTCAGGTAAGCGAAACGTAATTCACATCATATATTCAATTTGTTTCTGCCTGTTTCGGGCTCAATAACGGTCTCGTGCCATTAACAACCACGATCACGTTTAACCCCGCCGCTTCCAAACCGCCAGGTGGGGGGTGGGAGAGCGACCGTGGTGGCGAGTGAGTCGTGAGATGGAGCGACGCGTCCCACGTGCGTGGCACGGCCCTGCGCCTCCCCCGCACGCCTTCGCCGCTGCCGACGACGACGCGCCGATCCCCGCAACGGGACTGCCAAGCTCTTCTTCTTCTTCTGACGCTAACGGCTCGTTGTTTCGAGGTCGAGAACTTTTACCGCTTAATTTATAATCACTCAATTTCCTCCTTGTCCGCGCTTTCGTACTTTCAAGCGCGGCGTTTCTCCTGTTTGCCCCTTGTTAAATCAGGGAGGGTTCTTTATCCACGTTCTTAGGTAGGAGTTCGTAAAGTAATTATTATGAGGTGTAATTTGATTTGAAAATTTTGGTTTTAATATAAGATCGACGAGAAAGAGCTTTGAGAAAACGTTTGCATTAAAACTGTTGCTTTAACCCTATGTCAATGCAATAATAAACAGACATGTTCAAATGTCCCTCGTTTGCTTCTGATTTCATTATAATACAATTCTGATTTTATGATTTTATGATATCTATTTTTCTGATCAATATTTTTCAGAACTGATGCATATAAACTAGTAACCTTGACTGTTCATTGTTTGGAAAGTATTGTTTTGCCTTACTCGTACAACACAGAAGTTATAGTCATATAATACAACCCAGTACTGCAAAGTAAAGAAAACACTGGAAAACTACACACAAAGAAAAGAAATGAATCAACATGGCTGCCTCCGCGAATATTGAGAATGATCCGAAAAATATATACGTACTACTAACTTTCCACGAATTCGCACAAAAATGATGTATGCAACTTGTAAAATCTGTCTTTGTCGCACTCATTTCAAAATGCCAGACTCGGCTCGCACCGTCGCCTCGGCCGTAAACATTTCGTGTGTATCGCAAGGACTTACATTCTGTATTAGTTACGTAAACAACTATTAAAGTTCTTAAAAATATATATTTGTCAGTAAAATGTTTCATAAAGGAGAAGTATACATTTTTTAAATGGGCATATGTGTTTTCATGTAATTCGTTTAAAACATAGATGATATATGGTAAATCATGTCACCTTAGTCACTGAGCTCTTAAAACCAGGTTGTTCAGAAGAAAGAGAACCAAGCTTGTTTTTAAATTCAATAAAACGCTCTCACAACGAAACGCTCTCCCAACTATTCACATATCAGACAGCAACAACTACGACAAAGCAAGTTAAAAATTAGACTCATTATTTCCTCTTGCGACCAAAAGTGCGCGATTGAGGGTAAACGAGTAATGCAAGCAGCTATGAGATGCTCCCGCACTCGTACTCCTAACCAGAGTGGCTGCGGCGGATGGCTGGGCGGGGGTGTGGATGGAGTGGGGCTGTAAGGAAGGTGATGGGACGTGGGAGGCGGTGTGGGAGAGACGGACTGCGAGGAGGGAGGAGGGCCAAAAGTGGTGGGACGTGGGCGGTGGTGTGGGAGGGGTGGACTGTGAGGATGGAGGGTCGAAAGTGGTGGGACGTGGGTAGTGGTGTGAGAGAGGTGGACTGTGAGAATGGAGAAGGGCCGCGGGCGGGGGTGTGGGAGGGACGGACTGCGAGAAGGGAGGAGGGCCGAAGGTGGTGGGAAGTGGGTGGCCGTGTGGGAGGGGCGGACTGAAACGAGGGAGGAGGGCCGAAGGTGGTGGGACATGGGTGGCAGTGTGAGAGGGGTGGACTGTGAGAATGGAGGAGGGCCGCGGGCGGGGCTGTTGAGGAGGGAACGCGACTACGAGAAGTGAGGAGGCCGAAGGTGGTGGGTACGTGGATGGCTATGGTGTGGGAGGGGCAGACTGAAACGAGGGAGGAGGGCCGACAGGTGGTGGGACGTGGTGCAATGTGGGTAGGAGAAGTCGCGGGCTGGTGGTGTGGGAGGGGGTGCCTACGAGGAGGGTGGAGCGGTTCGATGAATGAGAGGGCAAGGCGGGTGAGGGCAGAGGGCGCTGGCGACCGCAGCACAGCGGCGCGCGGTCCGTCGTCGCGCGATTTCGAGGGGAGCGCGCGACACGACCTCGCGGCGCGCCGCGCCTGCTCCGCCCGCGCCCCGCCGCCCAGCTGCGGACCGCGCGTTTGTTTGGCCGCCGGGCGCCGGCGCTGGAGGAGGAGTCGGCGAGGAGACCGGGACGGAGTGGAAATGATGCCGATTGGAAAAGGCTGTGGACTTTAATTCTGGGGTGGAGTGTGAGCGAGGTAGTGCAAGGAGGCGGGTGAGATACAGAAATGAGAAAATAGTGGCAATGGCCGAAGGCTGACTGGGAAGAGAATGGTATCGAATCTTTTGAGGAGACTAAAATTCCGATGACGCATGTGCGTTCGATTTCGATGACGTAGGTGATTGGGGGGGGGATTCACTGCCATGTAATGGGCGATCTCATTTAGGGGGAATGGTGTTTTATCTAGAGATGCCCAGCTGGGATAAGGTATGAGAGGTCAGAGTACGAGTCGCAGGGAACGGAATCATGGAGATGGCATGACCTTTCAATATCATTTCCAGATCCTGGGAGATGTATGGAACATCGCAGCCCACTAAATGCGGAGACTAGCAGGGAGGGACGGCAATGGGAGGAAAGCAAATTGCAAGCAGTCACAGGGAGTCTGCGAGAAGGTGCAGGAGGAGAAAGAAACAGAGTCCGAAAAGGGAGTGACGGGTGAAACAATGGGCTTTAGAAGCGGAACAGCGCAGTTAGTTTTTCTGCTGTTCCGAAAGAGACGTGGATTTTGCGAAAAGTAATGAGGGGATACATGTGTCCATTTATTGTATCAAGGATGATGTGTATATGATCAGGTCTTGTAGAGTAAAAAATATGAGTGTGATAAAATTCTGAATATGGTCATGAAAAAGGGAAATGAAAAATGAATGAAAAGGTATTTTAGTTTTGCGGATTGACTGTTCTATGGAGGTTTTGCAAATATTTTGTGAGGTTCAAAACACGCCCAGCCTTCCTTCCATTTGTTTTAAGATAGACTGCTATTTCAAATCCTTTTCATCTAGGATACCAAGAAGCCTTCTCCTTAACATTATCTGGGAAATCTGGAGAGCGTTGAGTTCGTCATAAAACCTGAGAATTATTTTACTTAAAAAATAATCTAATACCACTGTTCGGAATACTTAATGTTTTTGTTATAAATAAATATGATTATTAACAAATTAAGTTGTAAGCATCACATAAATTCTGTATTGTCATTAAAAGTAGTGATAGAGATGGTGAACACTTTGCTAGTGTGTGTCATACCCAACAAAAACTTGCCAACTTCTGAGGTGACAAAACTTTCCCGCCTACCGTGATGCTGAATTCGAATTCGGGACCCCAAGCGAACGAAGCGAACGTCCCCTAAAAAACGAGCATCGCTGCTCCTTCGCTTTGGCGACGGGAGCGCCGCGCCGCGCCCACAATGGAAACATTGAATGGCCTTCCTCGAGCGCAGTCACGGGCGCTGCTGTTGCTGTTCATTCCGAGTCCATCTCGGTGAATTCGTCGTGGCTCGGAAACAATTTCCGTACGCATCTCTTCCCGCCGACGTCAGGAAAAAGGCTCCGCTTCAAAGGAAAGCGGGATTCGAAGGCGAAAGGTGGGCACGTGCCCTTCGTAGAGAAAGAGGAAGGGGAGAAGGATTCTGCTTGGAATCTCTATAAACGAGAAGATTACAGAACAATTGCAGAACAATACAAAATTGGAACGAATTGCCTGCAACAGAGATGGAGACCTTCCCCCAGAATGGCAAAAAATTTAAAATTAGATTAAATATATTGTAATATTTTCATAATATGTTTTCATAATTTTTTGAATTATTATTGTTATTTTATGTCAGCTTTAGCATGAGAGGTTTAATACAAGTATACTAATCTTGTAAAATTGTATTAAGTCATATGTAAATATTGTAATGTTCCTTTGATTGTTTGTGTTGTGTATTTGTAGTAACTACTTAGAAAACGCTACCACCGGAAATATTCCATGTATTCCTAAGTAGTAAAATAAATATTCTATTCTATTATAAACATATTTTTTTAAAAATTTTTTATACTTTCGAAATTTTGAATGTTCCCCGTGCTTGGTCCCCTGATTTTGTTTACTACTTGCGAAAAAAAATTTAAATGCGGAGATCACAGAAAATATGATATTTAAAGCAATCGATTCGACGAATTTATTTGCATTCAATGTTTGAATATCAAGAAGATATATAAATCAAGAAGAATTTCCCACATTTTGTAACCTCAAATTTCTGCCAGAATTCGAATGTTCAGATCCAAAAAAAAGTAAATATCAAAGTATGAATTAATTATGTGAATAGGAGTGTTTGACTAATGCCACGACGGATTGTGCAACGAATAACAGGGCTCATGAAGGATGAAAACAAATTCAACTGGTGATGAATATTTGAAGCAAATAAACAACGATCTACAAAAGAAAATCTGGATTATTGATGTTCAGGTTACGGGCGATGCATTGATACTGATTTTTAATTTCGATTAAAAATTTGAAAAAGCGACCATACAAAAATTAGAGTTATGTTAAGTATAAGATTACAATATTTCTTTGCATTCAATACGAAAATAAAAGTGAATTTTCCAAAGTAATTTGTCAGGATTCGATGTCTTATTCCATACTCCGATTTAAATGCAGTGGCTCTTCAAGGACATGAGCTGGGATGAGATGGGGGCACTCATCCAATCAGGGGCTTCGTAACTAATTAAATTCCAAAAATTTAAGTCGTAAGGTAGCTCCCGATTGAATGACAGTGCATCCCTCTCCTTACAGCTCGTGATTTTGAAGCAACACTACATACAAGTCTGAGTATAATAAAAAAACAATTTTCAAAGTATGAATTAAATAAGAATACAGTAGAACCTCGCTATTCCAAATCCCGTACATTCAAAATTTCGGATAATCCGAACAAAATTCGGTATGGAGGAAAAAAAATAAATAAAATGCTTATTTGTAGTGTAAATGAAGGATTTTATAATTTCTGTAGAACTGAACAACAAATTATTGAAACACAAGTGGCCGAAATGAAACGTTTATTGCAATAGTAACTACAGTGTATATCTCATGTCTATGTAGTAGTAATTTTCACTTCGAGGAACTTGAAACGTTGGTCATCTTCTGTCGAAAGGAACAGAATCTGCTTGATAATACGATCGCTAAACTACTTTACATTGTCTGGCAATCCTATAGATGTATTTGTGTACGTACGACACAATTTTTTTGGATAACCTGAACATATCCGAATTTAAATAGACCTCCCCCCCCAATTAGTTCGGATTACCGGGGTTCTACTGTATATGAGAGTATTTTGCCGGTTGCCAAAGCGTACTTGTAGACTGATTGTGCCGGGGATGGCGGGCGCGCGAAGCGTGAAGCAGGGGGCCGTGGCCGACAAGGCTACGCGACGGCTGCGCGCTCTGCGCGGCCGGTAGAGCACCGCGGGGGGGCCGTGACTTCGCAGAACGCCCGCCTCCACCGCCGCCGCATCTCTCCACGTTTGCGCCCTCGGTCCTGCGGTCGCTGCCCCTCGCAAAAAGACGCCCGATGGAAGCTTCGCGTTTGCTCCGTCGGGTGCCCGTGCTTTTTTGGACAACCGGCAACCGTGTGGCCGCGCATGTCATACAACTACATTGTAACAATTGCTCCTCTGGCGATCATTCACTGTCATTTTAGTAAAGTGGGATAATGACTAATGGATAGTGGGATTAGGCAGACTAATAACTAACTGGCATCTGGTGTTTTTTACACCATATATTTTATGTGTGTCAGATATGCGTTCATTTTTCAAAATGTCATTTTTTTCACGGACATTAATTCACATGCCAAAAACCAGGAAGATGGTATTTCAAAAACAATAATTCATAGAAAGGATTTTGAAAATTTTAATATATATATTTAGAAAAATGGACAAACAATATTGTTTATCCATTCTTCTAAAATCACGTCATATTTAAAGGTTAAATATAATTTAAATATACATTATAATATTTATATTTAAATACACTTTATTCACAATTTACTATAATCAAAAGACGGCATCTTCTAACTAAAATATAACTAAAGATAAATTAAATAGGTAAACTAGAATATAAATTATAGTTTACCTATTTTAGCATTTCAGACAATATCATATAAATACAAGATAATCCTATAAAGAATAAGAACTCCTTCTTGCCTGTGCCCCTTTTAAAGTGTGAAACTAAAGAGGGATGAAGATGAGATTGAAAAAATACTGTGGTAGAGTATGGAATCCTAAAAAATCGTATTAGGTAGTGTTTTATGCTTACAAATTATGAAAATAGAGACTTTTTCTGCAAATTGTGAAAAAACTAAAATGAGTTCATAAATAAATGAGGAGTTATGTTTGATATCAATGTTACTCAGTTATATTAACAAAATTAATTTGTAATAACGAAGTAAAAAAATTAAAAGTTTAAATGTTTATTCAAGTTATGAAGGTTACGAAATTTTTTTATATGCATAAGTAATTTCGCATAATGTCTGAACTCATCCAAAATGCAAACTCGAATTTCCCGCGCTTCATTTGCCTTTCTCGAGATATCAGATTGCAATGTGATAATGTGATATGGCAGTCGATAAGGCCCTTACTTGGCAGTCTGGAATTCTGAACATTCCTACTCGTTGTTGGGTGATGTATATGGCTGTGTGAAACCAGATTTGTATTGTATTAATGTATTAGCTTTAAAATAATTACTTTTCGCAGCTAATGTTCTATAATTCGTATTGAGTTGTGCAGGTGATGGCTGAGATGTGTTACTACGGACAGAAATTGTGGTATTGTAATAATACGCAACCGTTACTAATGCGAGAAAGTACGTGCTGTTGTAGCACTACTGGTTCTTATGAGATAATGGTATTACGGAAGGCACTGAACGACACGACTGATAACACAGATAAAAGACTTCGTTATTTGTAAACTTCGACTATCACCTTTCCTTTTAAACTTTTTTTTTTCTTTTTATCGGCCTAATGAATATTAGTAAATGTTTTCCAAGTCTTACTGCAAGAGGGGGTCCCGGGTTGCCCTTCTTTCTTTTCTATTTTTTTTTCTCGTTCGACGAACTTTGTTCTTGAAGGAAGTTAATTACTAGCAACACACCTCAATATTTTTTCGGTAGGCAGGTTTCCAGAATTGTAAAGATTTAATGCAGTGGGATTTTTGAGACGGCGTAACTTTTATTTTGATTCTCCATTTCTGGATCCAGATAACATACTCGTTTAGTGTGTTTTGAACACATTCCTTGTCTACGGCAATGCAGTTTTGCGTTGCAAAAAAGGCGATATCTTCTGCATACAACGCTATCTCGGAGTCACTCAACAGATATCACAGCTAAAAATATTGAAAAGGATGGGTGATAATACCGATCCTTGTGGCACACCTGCAGCAATGGTATGCGGGTCGAAGTATTGATTTTTACAATAAATGATGTTAGTGAGAACCCTTCTCTCTGGATCCAACTCGTAGTAAACAATGTCTAAAAGGTGCCCGTCGTGTCAGTAACATGGCTCAGACGCTCCTCTTCCCCGGGCAAAACGCGCCGCGGCGGCGTCGCGCCTCGGCCACCCGCGCCGACGCCGCTCTCCGCCGCGCCGCGCCCCGCCGCGCCGCGCCGCGCCGCGCCGCGCCGCCGAATTCATCTCCAAGTGCCATAAATCTCGAAAGAATTCGCGAGGGGTCCACCGCCCGCCCGATTCAATTAATCTCCTCCGTTAATTCCCGGCGACATTCCCGAAGCGAGTTATTTCATTTCTATTACACGTTGCCTTTACCCTCCTCGCGCCAAAGAATTCGACGCGTTTAATCACGGGGAAGACGTCGCCATCGGCGCCCCCTCGCGCTCCCCTCGGCCGCCCCCGCGCGTTCCGCCGTTCTCCGATCGCGAGATTCATTACGTCGCTCAGCCCACAGAGCAGGCTTTCTCTTTAAGCACAATGGCCACTCATATGCTGGAATAAATAATGTCCCTGACTTTTCCCGGTTTTCCAGGGCATTATTTTCATTTTTCACTGACTATTCCACTCGTGAAATTAAAACCAATAGTGTTTAACTATACGTACAAAATACCCCAATCAGGGTGGTGTATCTCAAAAGGTTTATAGCTTTTTCTATACGATTTTTCTTACCGCTGCTACCAACTGGCCAATCAAACTCTGATTTATGAGGCGGTATACATCGATCGCTATGTCGATGTCCAATAAACAGCGTATGCACTACAACATAATCTATAATTTTAACATACACTTTCAGTTATTTTCCATATTGAGATCATTTTGTATCTCTGTTGAACATAATTTCACTCGTGGAATAATCCTATTATAACCCACTCGTGCTTTGGAAATTCTCAGATAAATCCCCTCCTCGCTTCGCGAGAAGGGAATTTACCGACAATTTCCAAAGCACTAGTGGTATTACCTATGATAAGATTTGTAGAGTGTTTCACACTTTTTAAAAAATATTAAACCAAGCCTGAAAATATCAAAGCAAGTTTTTTACAAACTCAGAAGTTTCCTGCAAAAAAGGGCCTTCACATTTTACCTTTAAAGTAACGCCTAAACGCCAGTTTCTTAAAATACGCTCCAAATTTTTTAACGAAAATTTATTCATAGGACGAAGGCTCTTCTATAAGATTCTTAAAGTAATATTTCTGTTCTATTATTAGGAAACCTAAAGTCGAGAACATTTCAAACAAATGTACTTTGGGCGGAGATTGATAACAAGAGCATGAGGCAAGACCAAAAACTAGTCCAGACCAAAAAAATAAGAAAACTAACCACTACGAGAAAATCTGTGCCTTTCTGTCGCACCACTAGTTTAAATATGTTATTATAGAGGAAATATTTTTTTAAGTAATAAAAATGTATTAAAAGTAACATATTAGACGAAAAACAAAATTTTAGTCAAACATACTTCCTTTCATACGTTTTAAATTATTTAAATTTATTTGAAGTATTTTTCAAGAAAATTCTCGAGATATTCAAATTGATGGGCCTTGAGCATGGAGCGAATTGGCCCAATGTTCAAAACTTGGTGTGGAAGCACGGAAAATATACGACTTAATTACCATCTGAAGACAATTTATTACTTGTCGCATCACGTTGAATCATCCCAGAGAATTTTCATTAGTTTCTGATTCCTTAATAATTCTTCATTCTTGCTTCTCCCGTACCATTAGAGCCCTCGTAAGTAAACCATCTCTTAAAGTAGAGGGTAGAACCTGTCCATTATAAGGGGTTGCAAAGTGTCGGATTATACAATTTTTTCGGGATTGAATTAGTTGAATTGGTTTATGGGGAGGGAAAATGTAAATTGAATAGGATTGTCTGAATGTTTATTTCTTTATAAATTAAATTATACAACATTTTCTTTTCAAGAATATAATATTGCTAATGTTGTGTGAGATTATGATTCTCTGTCTTTGTGCGTCGTGTTTCTCGAATATTTTTTATTATTAGTTTATGTTCTAAACAAGAATACTCTGGGAAGAAATAGTATACTTGAAAATATTGCCAAATTCCAGCATTCTATTTTCCCTCTTAAATCCAAGTGAATCTGTCTTCGCCTAAATTTCAAGACATGCTTCTTAACGCCAGCGCAAATAATAATTCAAAGTTGTTGGAGTTTGCATAAAAGATATTTACTTAGTTACCTTTCGGAAGTTTCAATGTGAAATAATCAATTCTGATTATCAGATTTTTCCCAATCGTTCTTTAAAATATCTGAAGGTTAAGTTTAAAAAGAATCAATGGCCATCAGAAAACGGGTAGAAAAGCAATTTCTTGAGTTAATTGAACTTTCAAAAATGCCTTGATGTTGCGAAGTAAGAAAGCATATCAGTCCAAATGAACAACCCTTTCGTGAATTACATTCTGACAGCTGACAAACTAAGCCCCGGAGCACGTTCTGAAAAGTGCGTGCCTCATTAACGGTTTTAAGAAATGAAAGTGTTAAGGTCCAACACGTTTTCAACTTTCATAATTAATTCTTCAAAATAATGCATAAAAAAGGAGTAATAATTTGCATTAACGTGAAACAAATGTATATAATTGTTTGTTTGCGAAAGATGAGATATGAGACACCACGAAAGATTTCTATGCGCCCTTGAGGCCAATCCGCGCAAAACCTTTACGGCCTACAGATTGTGGAGCAAAGAGTTCAGTGTTATCGCTAAGTTTTACGTTTTACATAGTTCAAGGCTAGATGTTGGAAAATAAATTCAATGAGAGTTCTGCCTCTGTATCTGTCTGTCTCTCTCTCTCTCTGTGTTTCTCTGTCTCTGTCTCTCTCTGCCTCTCTGTGTCTCTCCATCTCTGACTGTCCCTCTTTCTTTCTCTCCCTCTCTCTATCGCTCTCCGAGTTTAGTAATACAAACGTATGACTGAAATAAAATAATTATTTTTCGTGCTTTGAAGGAATAATAAAAGCAAGCCCATTGGTCGTACAAACACGTTTTTCATAAATGCAACGGAAACTAATAAGCTAATTGGTTCGAGGGCAAATGCATGACAAAAATACATGCTTATCGCTTTCTTTATTAAATCGAAAATATTGTTTTATAATAATTTCATAAGGGAGAAGGAAAAATTTCTCTAAACAAACTTTTCTTCAAGCAAACGTGAACAGAGAACATCTCAAGACTCTTTTTGTCACTTAACATAAGACAATTAGATCTCAGCCTCTGTTCTTAAAAACGTCCCACAACAGTTCGAATAATTGTTTTTTTGTTTTACAAATGTAAGTCTACCAAAGTAGGGCATCTAGAAATGAGAGAGAAACCATTAAACTTGTGCATTAAAAACTTTATTAATATGAAAGATTTGAATCTATCATATTTTATTTTCTTTCTGTATATAGTCTTTCACTTCGTACACTCAAGTCTCAACTTCAATCAAAAAGTACTTCGGGAACAACGGTATAGAAACATTTTAATGTGTCCCGATTCATGACAAATTCATGGTATCACGAATACTGAACGTACCCTTCCAATCTCAAATTTAAATAAAATGAAAGTCGATTTGACTGTTCTATCAATTCCCCAGAAACATGAACAAAATTGCATCTATCAAAAACCATTCTTACCAACAACACAATAACCAATAAAACCATCTTCATGATTTTTTAAAGATTTTTTGTAATAGAAAAATGAATGAATTTCAACCCATCTCTTTATACAAAAGGAAATTTGGTTATAGTTTGGGGTTTTGGTTATAGTTTGAACCAACAGCTTTAAGGTCTCCGAGAAGTCTTTTTACTTATACGAACTTTTTACTAAACCACATTCGAATTTAGATTCTAAAATTTTTAAAAAATTCAAGACTTCCCTTACAGGAAGGTTACGTCCTTGATCACGACTTAAAAGAGTGTGACGAGAAGAACCAGCAATCGTAGAAGAAAACTTTGACGCCACAATTCAGGACCGATGGGCGAAAGAACGAGAAACAAACGACCTGAATTCGCAACCGTTCCGCTGAGATTCCGGCTGCAATATGTACGATTCGGAAACGCGCGGCAAAGAAGCCTCGTTTTGTGATCTCGTTATAAACACGCGCGGCGCCGCGCCTTCGACGAGCGATGGACAGTCGGGCCTCGCCAATGGAAGGAAACCAGAGGGGCGCCGGCGCGACGCAGCCTCCGGGTCCTCCGGGGCTGTGGAGCGCCTCCCCCGGCGTGTTTTGAACGGATTCTCTTCCACGAAACCGCGCGGTTTATTTCGAAAGAAAATAGAGCGCTAACTTCTAGAACATAGCGAAAGAAGCAACTGCGAAGTCGTCGCGAGCGAAGTTACGTTACCTTTATACACGAAAACAATAAATAAGCAACTCGTCTCACTTGTAATTATTGCGTTGTCCACGTAGCTTTTATTTGGGACATTTTGCGTAATGGAAACAAGTTATAAATGAAATGGATCAAACTAAAAAAACGGAAGGTGGTGAATACGTTTCAGATATTAACCAATAAAAATCTAAGGGAGCTCAAAAATGAGCTAAATTGATGGGATTATGTTTCAGTTATAGGTGTAGACATATTCTTAAAAGTGTTAAAAATGTTACATTTATTTATTTAATTAGTTAACGGCAAAACATCGGTTAAAACTGTTTATCGATGGGAAGTGCAATCAGTTCACGTTTTCTTGACTCTAAAAATACACCAAAACTCTTATACTGTATTCAGCAGAAATAAGAAATCGTAGCAACGAGCACTTTGGTCAAAACTGATAGAAATAAAAGAGAGAGAGAGAGAGAGAGAGAGAGAAATACTCGCCTACACGAATTAAATACTTTTTGCAACGGCAAATGAGCTAAAGGTTTTCGCTCTTATTCATATGTTCCCAAGTTTTACTGATATCAGTCGAAGCATCAATCCCACGTGGCACTTTCAATCCGTTTACACAGCTTCTCCGCGGGAACTCTTAAGTCGGACACAGACATCGGTCCAACCTTCCTACATTCACGCAACACTTCTGACCCCGAAACCAGCGACCTCATACCGCAAGACTGGAAGAGCCTCTATAAGCAAACGTGAAGACACCTACGCGAGGCCTACTTTTCAAGAGGCGTTTGTTTCTCTTATTTACTTGCAGAAGCGTGTGATGTCTGCACAATTGCAAGAGAGCTAGAGATGCGACCCTCAATCCATTAAACTTCTATTTTAAGCTCTACTTGATGCAGTGCGAGTACAATAAAGATGGTTCATGATCACGAGAGGAGATGGCGCAGTTCAAGGCAAACATCAAAGAAGCGCTTGAAAGTGGAATTTGATTGATCTAAATTAAAAGTAGCTTCTGATACTCGTTCACTGAACACAGTGTGGAAGTCACATTTACAACTTAAGTCCACACGAGAAATCTCAGGGTGCAAACAATACGCAATTTTTACGACCTTAAACTTTCATGACGTTTACAACGACATACGTATTTTTGTTTCTGACTTTGCTCAAAGTCCTTCTTCCTCTCGTGAAAAAAAGAATCTCTATATTGCGATATTTATTAAACTTTCACCTAAATAAAAATAAATCTTATCAGTTTAAGTTTATATTTAATATTTCTGTTTATTGGATATGTATGTTCGGTTATGGTTGCCCAGCTTACGTTTTCCTATTCTCGGCTAGCTCCCAAACTACTTATCTGCTGATAAAAACATTCACAATAATAGACATTTATAATAATTATTATTTGTGAGTAGGTGAAAGGCTTGCCTGTACATGATTTCCGATGTGACTCTAATAGTTAATGAAACATAGTCATATTATTTTCTGATAAGGAAACATGTATTGTTACCTGTACTCTTCTATTATTTGAACATTCCATGATCATTCACAGCTACTTCATTCACATTAATTAAATGTGATTTCCTTTATGTATCGATTCTGCTGTAAACATTTGAAAGAAACATAAAATATACGTATCTCACGTCGTGAAATAAACGACAAACAAATGGCAATTTATCCAAAAAATTTTAAAAAAATATCGTTTACACCTTTGAATGCAAATTATTAATCATACATTCTTAAACTGATTACAGTACCACGCAAGAACTTGATACTTTATAATTAGATTTATTATTATTAAAAAATACTGATTAATGTCTATAATAGGGACAAAAATTGATCTTCTTAAGTTATTTTAAATCGAACTTTGAATTCCCCTTACTTCTTTGCATATTTAGTTGATTTCACCTTGTGTGGCCGTGTCTTCGCCCTTGCGCTTTAACGACTTACGCCCCACTAATTCCGTTTTTTCTTGCATACTTTCCTAACGTCTTGTCCGAATTCTTATTAACTCGCTACTCCCTAATTACTTCTGCAAGCGAAGTTCAAGATCTCTACCACTGCCTCTGTACATCTGCCCTTCACGAAGGTCTACCCGCTTTTCTCCCGCCTACCTTCTATTGTTGTCTACAACTTTCTGTCCGAGTTATGCTCCTTTCGCTTCGACAATACAATCGCAATTCATTTGTTTTACACACCCCGTATTTCTACTTGGCAGTATATTGTAAGAAATACATTGGTTTCTTATTATCTCACTCGATCTGTATTTAATTTATATCCTGACATTAAATGTAAACAAACGTTTCTTAAATGTACTTTCAGTTACAATAAGTCACAATTGCCAATACCTCCGAGAATTCGTATTAATCTATTTTGTCTGAAAACAGGAATGCCTCACACTTCGTCCTTTCTTTGTTAGTTTAGTTTTCTCTCCATTGATTTATCTCTTACACCTAAAATATTTGTATTTTTAATCTTTTGAGATGAAATGGATCATCTCTGATTCTAATTTACTAGCAGGTACAAATTGTACTGAGACATCATGCCTTAAAGCAAACTGGTTCTTCTTCATTCATACGAGCATTCGGATAGTATTATGTATTTAAGGAAATAATATGATAAAGCGATGTCGTTATTTATTAGCAGTTCATCCTTTATACATAAAATCCAGCACTAAAACAGCATTGGGGGAAACACATTCATTACTTTCCCAAGACACATTGTAACCCATGTTGGCCAACCTTGGTTCAGTTTAGCGAGATTGCCAAGATAAGTGACAAATAAGAACATTATCAGGGTGGGATCCAAAGCCTAATTTTGGAAGGAGAAATTCAAAATGTCTTCTTCAAATATGTATATTACAGATTTTGTAAAAAGTCGCAGGCTACACTCAGCTCGTGCTGCGATACTATTTTATTAGTTTTAATGATAACCCGAAAATATTTTTGCTTGAAAGTTTCGTGACAAATAAAAATTAATAGTTACTAAAACATTCCCGCCTTAGATCCGCGCCTGACATTATATTATCCAGATGCAAGAAAATTCACCCGTATATTGAACAGGGTTCCAAACCGAAGCATTTCCCAGTGTCCTACCGGGCCTACCGCTCTCCAGCTCGTTGAGACGGCCAGGAATTCCGGTCAATCGCGATGCGAATAAACTCGTTCGCCGTGTGCTGCTGAAGGCGGCTGGCGGGCGGTCGGACGCCGGGCGGCGGCCGAGCGGCCGGGCGGCCGGGGGCAGCCGTGACGGATCGCCCGCCCCCGGGTCCCGAGCACGCCCGCGGCCACGGCCGCCGCCCCCGCCGCCCCCGCCGCCGCGTGGGAACGCCCGCCACCGCCGTCATCGCCGCCATTCGCGCAATCACAATCGGCCACGAGCGGCAGGGAGGCGCAGGCCTTGTGCTTCTGGTGCCTCTCGTATCTGCCTTTGTTCTCGCTGCTGTTAGGCGTGTTATTGGCCGCGTATGGACTAACGCATCAGCTACAACCTTAAATAAACTGCAAATAACACAAAATAGATGTCTCCGTTTAGCAACTCGCGCACCATGGTTTATATGCAACAAGCAATTACTTAAAGGATCGAATATAAAATCCATCATTAAACACATAGCCCATCTCTGCAATAACTGTTATTCAAATATCAACTCTATACCACTCGTCAGCCACTTCAATCTCGCCTCAACAGACTATACTCCAACACGAATAAAAAACCGATGCTCTTTCAATGCCTTACTAAACACATTCTCCAACAATTGTGAACCGTAGGTGCAGATTGTAGTTTTCTACCACTTCCTGTAGTTAGAGCTAGTTTTTAGATTACGAAATAAGAATTGTAAGGCATACAATACATATGTAAGCTGTTACGTAAACTGAACTATGTACTTTCGGCTGAAAAATAAATATGTTATTAAAAAAAATTGTATTGACTCACAAACCTTGGCGGCATCTCCTCCACCAAAGCTGCACTTCTATATCACATGTCAACACAACTGCAAAAATTACATTAATCTTCAGCAATTGCTTAGAGAGCGAGTCGGTCACTACCGTGTCACAGATGTTAGAAGTATCATTAAGATTCTTTTAACCACACTTTTAACTTTATCTCTTACAACACCACCATTACTGAGGTCGGAGTTTCTAGATTTACCTTAAATGTAGGGATGTCGGCCAATATGAGTTTCAGCTTCGGTTCACGGACCAAAACTCCACCTTGCAAACCGCTCTGACCCGTCACCCCGGCCGTTATATTCCAAGGAGTTTCGGCCGAAGAAAATATCTCTGAGCATGGAATTCTGTACAGTGTCATTTCGGTTACAAGGAGAAACCTCTACAAGAGTTACCAGAAAGCCTTCTACAAGATTTAGTTTAGGTCCACGGACCAAACGACTAAATGTTGCACGAAATCATTGCAGAACGCAGACAATACTTGGGCCCCGCTTTAGCAGCTTTGGGCGTGTAACACTAGAAAAATACGATTTTTGTCAATGTTTCTCTATTTTCTTCTGCTTTAAATATGTAAAACTCGTAAATACAAAGACATCTTAGTTACTGGATTGATTAGTGATTCCAGCGCGTCAACTGCCGTCCCTAAGTGTAGTGCATGTTCTTATCGGGCAGTAACAATGATCTTTCCCCGCTGCAAGGTGAGATCCGGCGTTGACCTTCAAGTCGGCTAGCGTTTTTCACCATCTAGGTATCTCCACCAGCTGGTCAACGCCTCAGCCATGACAAGTTCAAAGCTCTCGACTGATCTTCAGGCATGTGTGGTAGTGTAGTGCATGTAAGTGTAACTGTGTGTATGTAAGAGGTGAGGATAGAACAAGGAAGAGGAAAAAAAGATCGCACGTGGTCCGTGACCTGTTTGTAAGGGCGCTGCTACGGCATTCGCCTGGTGTTGATCGGAGAAAGGGAAAAGTACGAATCAGGGCAGCCGATCGCCATATTTCCCCTTTCAGTCAGCGGTTACATTCGACCTAGCGATCCAGCCTTTTCTAAAATCATGCAACCGACGGGACACGAACCCCAGGACATTTCCATCACAGACACATCAGTTGATGCCCTGAGCGACCTCTCCCGGTTTGGTAACCGGCAAAAATCTTTGTTTCGCAGTCACCGTGATGTACAGCGCGTTATTTACAAGTACAGCCATTGACATTTTTTGGCGTTGTTGTTGTGGCGCCCCTTTAAATGCCCCCTCCGAGGCGACCTCCCGCCGCCGAAGGTCGTCCGCGCTCCGCCCCGCCTCGCTCCGCGTCGCGGTGGCTGCCCCCGGGCCGGCGACGCGACGCCCTGCGACGCGACGCGACACGACGGCGTCGCCACAGCCGGTAGCGCACGGGGCGGTCATCAGCGGGGTTAACCGCCCGGCGGGGCGTCGTTAGGGCGCGCACCGCCCGCGACGCCGCGCCGAGCGGCCGGAGCAGCAGATTTCGCCCGCCCCCGTGCGGGGTCCGCCAGCCGTGTGCTCCCACATGCGCGCCTCGCCGCGCCGCACCGCGTTCCCTTGGGAGCCCGTGAACAGAGGGCGGGCGGCGGGCGCAATGGGCCATGCGCGATGACGCCGGACGTTGCGTCCGAGCACGCGACGGCGCTCGGCCGGCAGTGGCCATGGGAAGCGCCATTCGCGCAATGCAGCCGATTCTCTGCGGATACAGAAATTAAATTCTGCGATTTCAAATTATGGCACAGAAACTCTCGGAAAATAAATTGTTTGGATACTTGTCTACTTACAATTATCGTGAATCATCATCATCATCATCATCATCATCATCATCATAATAATAATAATAATAATAATAATAATGATAATGATAATGATAATGATAATAGTGATAATAATGATAATAGTGATAATAATGATAATAATAATAATAATAATAATAATAATTATTATTATTATTATTATTATTATTATTATTATTAATTATTATTATTATTATTATTAATTATTATTATCATTATTATTATTATTATCATTATTATCACTATTATCATTATCATTATTATTATTATTATTATTATTATTACTATTCACAGTACCTACTGGTGGGTATGTCAACCACTCACAGCAATAATGACCAGGTGTGCGGTTGCTTTACAGAAGATTTAGGTGGCTTCTAACAATACGGCATATATTCAAGATGACTGGCTTTTGCATATTGTATACATTCCTGGCATCCAAGTGAAGACACTCCAGTGCCCAAAGTGTCATTTTCGGGATCACTCCTGTAGCTGATATTATTATATGCATCGTTGTCACTTTACTGAAGTTCCACTGAGTTGCGACTTCATGGGCGAGATCGGTAAACTTCTGGATCTTCTCTTGATATTTTCCCGATATGTTGTGGGTATTGGGTATCGATAAGGAAAACATGGTGATGATTTCTATCAATGTAAGTTATATCGGGTCTATTGTCGCCGACGTGTCTGTCCGTGATAATGGAGCCCCCAGAAGAGAATGTGCTCACTACTTTCAAACACGTTCTGAGGCACATATTTATAATACGTCTCGGAAGTGGCGAGTAAGCCCGTTTTCGATGCCAATAATTGGTGGACCTGGTTCGCCACTTCATCATGCCTGTTTTTGTATTCCAACTGTGTGTGGCCACTACATCCACTTGTCACGTGTTGGATAGTTTTGCTTGCAGCCTCACTTATTATTATTATTATTATTATTATTATTATTATTATTATTATTATTATTATTACATTCATTCTCTTCGTTATGTTCATAAATTAATTGTCCGTTTGTACCTTAATAATCCTGTGTGTTCTGACTGTAATAATTTACCACACTTCATTGAGAGTGTAGGTCGTTACATTAACGGATAAAAGTAAACGAATTAAGGCATAATATCAGCATTGCTAAGATAAAGCTATACAATGAAAAAACCTCAGACAAATCTAAAAGGTTAATATATTTTATTTGTTTAAAATTTTTTGTATTTGTTCAACCTTCGTATTAATGACTTTTTACATAGTGAGGGTGACTGCACTGGGGGAAGTTCTTGGAGCTCCTCTTCACCAGATTCAATGGAATACACATCCAAGTAAATTTAATACATTTTTTTGGCTGAATCTAAAATACATTTTATTTTGACATGATTATATTATTAATTTATAATCATGTCAAAACAAAATCTATTTGGCTTATTTATAGAAAATATTAATATTTCTGGTAATATATCTACACCGAATACGTGATGCATGACATCCAATTGCGTAAATCGCACAATCAACTATTCTTTCAACCCCCCCGCCGGTGAGCCCATTCCTACGAATCTTTGAGCTCTGTACGTCATTTCATCGGCAAAATATAATAAATACATTCCACGTGATTATGAAGATGAATTACATTGAAAATCCAGGAGGAAACCATCTTAAGAGGTGGCCTGCAATTCCAATTGATTCTAACCGCCTTAGGTGCCACAGGCATCAATTGATCTTACTGCAGAGCATCTGATCGGAAGGTCCCGACGGTGGCAGAGTGTTAGACATTTACAGTAGCTACATAGCTAGATCCAATTCACCCGCTGTCGGGAGAATTCGATAGGCCGGCTGCTCTGATCGGTAGTTATCCATAATGTCTCCGATCAGCACGAAGCGAATGCCGGAACTCTTACAAACAGGCCACGGATCGCACGCGATCTTTCCTTCCTCTTCCTTGTTCTCTCCTTACCCTTTACTTATACGCACAGTTACATGCATTACACTATCACACACGTTGGGAGGTCAGTCGGGAGTTTAGAGTGCCCCGGCTGGTTTTGAGTTTGGGAGGGGCGGTGCCACGGTGGTGGGAGATACGTGGTTGGGGAAAACCCCGCAAGCCGACGTAGACCGGCACCTCCGGCATCCAGCGGGAGAAGATCACCGACATCTCCCACGGAAAACATTCTCTACACTTACGGGACTGGTAACCTTATCCGCGCCTGGAATCATCAATTAATCAATCAACCCAATTGATTCAACACACAGCTATCAATAACGTATCCACAAGAGGAAGCAGGAATTAGTAACGTAACATTAACGATGGAGGAAGCCAGCAGAGGAGGCCTGCGTCGCCGTGCACCTGCGGGCGCGGCGAGGGCAGCGCGGAGCGGGTTTGACCGGACGCAGCAGCAGTCTCCACAAAAGAACAGGGAAAGTGCGCATCGCGGGGTTCTCAGGGGGCCGTGGCCCCGGGGGCGCAGCCGCCGATTTTGGCAGCGGCGGCGGCGGCGGCGCCGGTCCACTGGCGGGCGGCTACGGCTGCGGACGCCGCGTGTGAGTGCGACGACGTAATCGGCCCGCGCCGAAAACCAGATGCGCCGGAAGCGCTCTCACGCAGCTTACGAGAGCAAGCTCTGCAGCAGCAGGTGCCGCGACGCGACGGGGGGCTTGCTGGAAAAAAGGCTGCGAGGTGGTTAGCCCGCATTTGTGGAGTTCAAACCCACTGATTGATTGATTGATTAGAGATTCCGAGCGCGTCAACTGCTAAGGTGATATTCCCAAAAGCGTACTGCATGTTTTTAATTGCAGAGGTGGCGGTTAACTTCCCCCGCTGCCTGGCGAGATCCGGCGCCGACCTACATAGGCTTACGTGAATGTTCCCAACCAGGTATCTCCCACCAGACCAGACAAGCTCTAAACTCCCGGCTGGTCTCTTGACATGTGGGGACGTGTAGAGCATGTGAGTGCCAATGTGTGTAAATAAGGGAGAGGAAATGACAAGGAAGAGGAAGGAAAGATCGTGCGTGGTCCGCGGTGTGTTTGTACTGAGGTACTGATTCGGCATTTGCTTGGTGTTGATCGGAGAAACCCTGAAAAACTACTGATCAGAGCAGCCGGCCGCTAGAATTCCCTTCTAGATTAGGTTGAATTCGACTCAGCAGTCTAGCTAGTCTAAAATAAATTTATTATTATTATTATTATTATTATTATTATTATTAATTTAGTTTTATTTTTTCTCTTCCACTACTTCCACACTCTGCCACTGGGTCTAGAAAATCTTTTCTTAAAATCAAATTCAGCTCTTAGGAAACGGGAATTCACTCTAACGCACTTCAGCTTTCTGTAAAAAATTTCGAACTAGGTCTATGTGACAAATCTGAAGTAAAACTGCATTTTGCCCAAGAGTTTGCAATTTTATTGGCAGTTTTTTTTATTTTTTTATTTTTTACAATTTGTCGACATCACTCCTTCTAATGAAATCAAGGCATAATAAAGCGAAACCCTTTTATGCCGACCACTTAAATTTGCACCTAAAAGTGGAGGTCTAAAGAGGTGGTCGACATGAAGGGTTTTTTCTAATCAAGTCAACATTCTAGGCATTGACGTAAACACTTAATACATAAACTATGTATTTATTGGTTTATTCAAAAAAATATAAATAATATGGAAATAACATGCCATTTATTAATAATCATTAAAACTGTTGTACATATATGAGTATACGTGTACATGAATATCTCACATTACTGTTTATTTATCTTGAGCATAAAATCTGATATAGTCTGTTTGAATTTCTTTACACGTTCAGCCACAATAATGTATTCATATTATTTTACAATCTCACCTAACACATTATTAACTTGTCATTTTTCAATTCATTTGCCAATAACCTATGACTTCTAATACTGGAGGTTATAAGGTAACAATAATGGTTCTTGAAATCTATCACTTCCTCCGTCATTTTCATCGTTGTCGTCCGGGATAACTTCCGAAACCACGTCATCTTCTTGTTTGTATGTTGCATTTTCCTGTTCAGTTTGTGCAGCCACGAACGAAAAATTTCGCACGTAATCCATGCTCTTTTTGTAGACGTACCAGAATATGTTTCTCATTGTAGTGTCATGTTTTAAGCATCGTTTGACGCAATGAATGATCAACAAAAGGCACAACAATTGCGCATTACGCAATTGTTAGTCTCTGTTTTCTAATTAACTACTTTTGCATTTGACTCCTCTCAGAGCAAGGGTATTGGGAATCATTTTAAATATAAGGCCCGCTTTACCCACTTGCAAAGTTCCATAGCGCGTATCCTTTGGCGATAACGGAAATTCGCGTTTTCCTATCACTGGTTGTATTTTCACTGACTTCACCACTTTCACCAATTACTCTAAAAAAAAATGTTGAAGCGAACCCGAAATCTACGAGCACTAAACTTTCGACTCCAAAGTCTGATGCGATTCGAAGTGCTTTTCCTTGTATCATTACTACTCACTTACAAGGAGACCCTTTTGAATGAGCGCGATTAAACCATTCTCTTAAACACTGTTAATACTTTCGTAAAGCTGACATTTTCTTTCGTAGTGTCCTTATTAACGTTTTCTTCCCAATTTTTCAAGTACCAATCCCGATTGGCAAGAATTGCCTGTATTTGCATTTCACCAGAATTAAACAGTTTAGTTAACTTAAAATGCGACTTCCCCTTTTCTTTTTCCCTTATCACTGATAAGCGAGTCTCGAGGGAAACGATTGTGAGTTTCTTATTGCGGTTGATATTTGCCATTTGCTAGGAAATTGTAGCGAAAACAGACATCACTATTGCACTCTCTATACTATCAGCGGCAACACTACTCAGCGAAAGCACATTCAGCGGTAGATTGCATTGCAAACTGGAGGAGAAATCCTCGAACCTGCCACCAATGGGTCGCCCAAGAATAACTCAAAGGGGAAATGACAGCTGCGGTAACCTCTACCGTATGTATCATTTCCGGCTGTCGCCAAGGCCGC
Source organism: Gryllus bimaculatus (assembly GCA_017312745.1). NCBI lineage: Eukaryota > Metazoa > Arthropoda > Insecta > Orthoptera > Gryllidae > Gryllus > Gryllus bimaculatus. The sequence continues at coordinate 8,212,590 of BOPP01000029.1, forward strand.
AAGTTGCAGCTAGCAGAAAACGATATAAGACATTGAAAAACGTTTCTCAAAACGTAGATAAAAGTTGTCTCCTTGAAGGTGGAAAAGTGTGGTTTTGTAGAGGAATTGATGGTCGTTGGTCGGGAACAGGGGTGGTCGGAATAAAGATGATTTCAAAGTATTGGTTTTATGGGAAACACATTCCGACCAGAAAAATGTGGTCGGGAAGAGGGATGGTCGCGTTGAAAGGGTGGTCGGCGAGAGGGGTTTCACTGTATATAAGAACTTTCTCCAACCGCTATACCTGTTCCCATTGCTTTGCAATACCTCATACTTCCTGATCTTCTCTAATTCATTTTGCTGATGAAATGGATCAGAGAAAATGCAATATCAAATATGGGGGCCTTTATTGGTTTTATCAATGAGGAGGATACCAGGTCTGATATAATCTGCTGTTTTCTCTCTGACAACAAATTGGTCGTATCTCTCACATGCAATAGCTATAGTGTTCAACGAAATAAAATACGCGAATAGTAAGTCGAAAATTTAAATAAACTTAAAACCTTTTAAGACGCATTTTCCTTGTATTTTCTGTAAGCATGTCATTGGTCTTCCTTCGAGTTGTTATTCACGCCACTCTGCGGCGTTATTACGTTACACACCAAGAAGAAAAACGGATAATTCGAACAACAAAAAGGGCTTCATTAATCTGTTTTGACAATTCAGAAAATCCTAGTCCGAAACCCCTCCCTGTCATTAACTGTCGTGTAAAACACAAAAGAAGACAATGCAGTCTAGAAAAACAATCTGCACACCCTCGTCGAATAAGAAACATTGCCACCTGTGCTAACTCGTGTGTGTGTCACACTCGCCTGAGCACCCTTGTCATTAGAAGAGCAGGGACGTAAAACGACTGAGGGAATCACCTTAAGCACACACATTTTCTGGCGCCGCGCCGTGACAAATTGCCCACACGGCACGCCGCCGCTTCCTCGCTCACGCACCCTCTCCTTCCCGCCCACGCACCTGCACTTTGGCAGGCGGAAGGTCCCCACGTCACATCGTGCTCACTGCAGAGAGCGGAGGTAGACCCTCCAAAGAACATTCACATTCATCCATTCCGAGATAGCTCAGGGCAGGGGTGTCCAACACGCAAGGCCTCAAGGACCAAAACTAAATCCTTTACTACAGTTGCGCGCCATGTTTTCATGAGGGAGTTTGTGCACGCCATAACTGAGAGCACTGAGAGCACTTCTGCGCATGCGCAGATGCACAAAAATGATGCGAAACTTGCACTGCGCATGCGCAGAAGATCGACGGTGCTTTAACGTTCGAAGGTGCACAAACTCTCTATTACTCGATCGATCCACATCTGACTTCCCCGTATTGTTGATCTTTTCTCGGCTACTCTGAAAAGGGAGAGGGGTGGAAGTATACGTGATCCCATGCCGTACCTTGCATAACGCAGTGAAACACATTGAGATGATTTTGAATTTCTTAATTTGCTATAAAAATCCTTAAATCCAAACTTAACTTATTTTTACAAGAAAGGAGGTGTTTACCCCAGAAGGGTGCATCTACTAGGCGCACAATGTTGTTGCCCGTCATCGACGAAAGATAACCTTTCGCGGGCCACACTAAATGGCACCCCGGAGCGCATGCGGCCCGCGAGCTACCAGTTGACCAGCCCTCGCTTAGGGCAACAACTCTTGCCTGATAATAGTTGTGCAATCTAGCTAGACAGCTAGGTAGAATTCAGCCGCAGTCTGCAGGAGAATTGTAGCGGGCGGCTGCTCTAATCGGTACTTTTCCATAGTTTCTCCGTTCAATACCAGTGTCGGAGCAGTACTCTAAGAAACAGGCAACGGACCGCGCGCGATCTTTCCTATCTCTTCCTCGTCATATACTCATCCCTTACACACTTACACTAACATGTACAACACTACCGCACATGCCGAGAGACCGGTGGGGAGCTTACAGCTTGTTCGAGCTGGGGCCGTGCCCTGCTAGTAGGCGATACTTGGTAGGGGAAACCCCAAATATTCCTTTATGACGTATAAATATATTAGTATGTAACAATATAATGTTAGGAATATGCATTAATAGGCAAAATGTGTAATTATACCCAAATATGTGAAATAATAATATTATTAGTATGTAAGATTTGAATTCCACCATGGAAACTCTAAAACATTTACTGAAAGAAGTTATTTTTCACCTATAAAATATATATTTACAGGAAAACTCGTTTCCTAATGATGACGTAGTACCATTTATTTCCTTACCAGAGCAGCCCGTGAAGACTTACGCTCCTACAAGAACACTCACGCAATCTCTTCTATTCTTCACTTACATCGGCAACTCACTTTCAATGTCCTTAGGATTCTCTTAATCATGATTGAAAATGATATCTTTGTTTACTTACATTAAAACGATTCTCTATTCTCCTAATGCCATGAACCTTTTAATAGGCAAAGACTTTCTGGTGGGGACATGAGCTTACATTTTCTTCTGACCTCGTTAACTCTTAGAATCAAATTTTTACCTGTCACTTCAACGTCTTCATTAGCATAGTTGTTGTACTGTTCAATAAGCATGTGTGGGAGACAGTTCATGTCTCATACGAGAAGAAAGGACAAGTTGATCTGAAGATGTGAATCGATAATTCAATTAATTCGCCATTTAATACAATTATCACAATAACATACACTTTTTAAATCTTAAAGAAGCTGAAATAAATTTAAAATTATTAATGTCACACTAATCCGCTATTCTATTTTTTAGATCAATATAATTACTAATTATTACTGAAAAATGAGAATATGTTAGCGTAATTAACGGCATATTAAGACAAACGTAGTAACACGATATTTACAAAAACTCGGAATGGACTGTTTGAAAATGAATGCGGAAAGTGAAATCAGAAGCGTGATATTTCGAAATGTGGGTCGGCGGTAGTTTCCACTAGCAAATGATTGAACGCAGGGATTTCCCTCCAATGGAGCTCGTTCGATTCCCGCTTGCGCTGTTAATTCCGAGAGCCAACCCGTTCGACAGTAATTCCTCCCACGGGTCAAATGCATGTGTACACGTCCCAGGGACCTCGTAACCCTGTGGGAAGCAGCGGGAACGCAGCCAATTGTCAAATAGAGATTAGTTAACGTTCCTGCACACCCCTTCACGAAGTCAATAAACTATACAGTTAACAATTGTAACCGCCCCTTGAGCATTGACCGAAGAACACCTCAGCAAAACAAAGTTGAGAATGACTGATCGTTTAGGCTTTTCAGAATACTATAATAAATATCTGAAAATGAAAATGATCATCCATAACGATCTCCAACGCCAACATTTTCAACTCCATTACATTTGTTAAATCGTTTGAAGAAACGCATCTTCATGTATTTTTACATTCCCGCATTTCTGCTTGTTAACGTTTTAAAGAGAAAGTAATGTATTCCAAGTATCGCAGTTTTGGAAAAGAAAACTATTTTGAGGCCCTGGAAAATACAAAGGGATTAATGATGTTCCTACGTGTAGTAAAAATGACTCGCAAGCATTTAATAGCAAAGGAATCCCCAAAACTTTGCCAAACTTGCCATATACCTATTACCATCATCCATATATTAGTTCATTGCCCAAATTTGAATTATTTAAGAAAAAATACAATCTTACTAACAACATATAAACACTTTTAAATGATATGTATATAATGTGATCCATTTCCTCGATGAACTCAACCTCCATAAATGCCTGTAAACTACTAGAAACAACTTGTCAAGTTAAATACTAGGTATCTAAAATCATACCATTATCTTAAGATCTTATTCATGTAATAAATTTGTACCATTCTGTAATATTTGTATTTATAATTTTTGTGTTCCATTCTGTAATATTTGTACTTATTGTATGTGTTTTCATACCAATTGTAAATGATTATTTGCTTCAAATATTGTTAATACTTTGTAAAACAAAGGGGTCGCTCATGACCATGCAGTTTATGTGACCAGAATAAATAAAGCAAAAAAAATGACTCCCTCTAACAGGTGGTGTAGTCAGAATCCACATTTGTCGGTCCTCAGTACCGAAAAAAACGATTCATAGAAAAACATCTGCCCCTCCGTTGGTCCATTCGTCTGTGATTCAGACGATTATCTGCAAAACTCCCCTAACAATATAAACGAACTCCAGACCCTGCGAGTTTGAAAAGGATACTTGGATTTTTTGTCGCACTTTACAAGGAACATCAAGGTTTAAAAAAAATTGTCAAAAATATACCCAATTTTTTTATTAACTTTTTTCTCACATAGCGAACAGGGCATTTAAAATGTCTCAAGTATCATTTAAAATCTATATATTTCAAAAGTTTACAAAGAAACTCCACTCTTCAAGCACATTTTGAAGTCATAAACATATTATCAAATTAAAATAAATTCGCAAAACATCTTAACAATATATCAAATACCATTAAAAAGTTACTGAGTTCGTGTTTAATAACGTGCACATGTCTAAAATTAAGGCACGTATATGCAGTGATATTTAGACAAATGCAGAAAACTGGTGTTTCTCGAGAACCTCAAAGACAGCTGACGGTGAGGTCCACAGCTCATTACGACGACGTGACTCTTTCTATGTATCGTTGCGGTACTAAAACGCACGGGGAATGACCCAGTACTCACAATGTTTACGCGTATGCACGCGCGGTCAGTTGGATGGCTTGTGCTTCGCAACGTTACATGACCAAGAGCGTGATGTCACATCCGAGTACTGCCTGGCTTGCAACTAGACGCCAAAGAGAGCAATCGTCAGACAAGCTCTGATTGCAAAATTATTTCATACATCGATACTGTTGAAATATCTCAATTATTGAATATTATTAAATGAAAAATAAATATTCCTAGTATATGATACTTATTGTACTGGAGATTGAACAAAGGAACAACCAATCACGAACCGCTACTGGGTGTTGAGGACAAAATGTTGGCTAGGCTATCCGGGACGCGCCGCGTCAATGTCATGGTGGCTAACGTTTCGGCCAGCGTATTGTGGCCTTCTTCAGAGCGTACTGCGTCCCGGATAGTCCAGCCGCAGTAGCCCCGGATAGCCCAGCCAACATAAACTCCGGCCGCGGAAGCCTACGCAACCGTTAAGGACAAAATATTTCTTAGCCCCGAACAAAGTGTATTCTTAGACCCGAATATGCTAACACTCAGAGCTGGATATAGGGGCCTGCAAACACAATATCGTGATTCCCCTCCCCCTTCCTGAAAAATCATTCCATCAGAATATTAAAAAACTATTTTACAGATAAAAAGATATTGACATTTTTTCGAATACTTTATGAACTTTATCGGGACGCCGGTCCCCATGAATGGGGACCCCCTACACTCCGACTTAAATGAAGTGTCCCTTCACGATTAAAGCTGGAAGGAGAGGGAGACACTGTCATCTCATCGGGAGCTTCGTTACGGTACTGAAGCGCCCGATTTTTGATATTGAAACTTCCGATTGAATGATAGTGCGCCCCTCTCCTTCCAACTCGTGACCTTGAAGGGACCCAGCATTTAAATCAGTGTTCAAGCAACTGCTCACCCTGTTTGTAGGTAAACGCGGCTCTGACCACATTGAAGTAGTCCTCAGCGGCTGCGTGGATGAGAGGCGCTTCCGTGAGCTGGCGCGGCGCGGCGCGGCGCGGCGCGGCGCGCGGCGCGCGGCGGCGCGCGGGCGGGCGCGCGTGGGCCCGTCGAACAGGTCCTCCGGCCGGGCGGCGCGAGCAGACGTGGGAACGCCGATGATGCCTCCGCTGCCCGAGACGGGTCCCGCGAGCGCGCGCGGGCCTCTAGCCGCGCCGCGCCGGCCCGCCGCGCCGCACCGACCAGCCAGGCGCCCAACACTTTTCTCGCATGGACGCCTTTAAAATGATTGCTCGCTTCATCGACTCCTTTAATTTTGCCCAAATATACCGTACAACACAATAATAATAATAATAATAATAATAATAATAATAATAATAATAATAATAACCATATAATAATAATATTATAGTAATAATAATGATAATAATAATAATAATCTTCTTTTTCTACTGCACTTCAAGGATTAGGCGGCTGCCTGTTCCGTCTTCACATATCAAACTATCTTCTGCGTGGTCTTTCTTCACTCCTTGTTCCTGTTGGGTCTTCCTCTTGATTAGGCTCCATTCTTTCTAAATGTTTTTCCAGTCTTATTTATATAGTTGTATACAATCATTTAGACTAAATATGTTTAATTCTTTTCTTATATCTTCATTTCTTTGTTTACACAGCAAAGTACGACCTTTTACTCTCCTTACAAATTTTATCTGTACCTTGGATATTTATTTTTTTCTTTTTGAGAGAGAATACAATTTTCACTCCCATATACGACAACATAATACAATGAAGAAGGAAAGATCGCGCGAGGTTCGATGCCTGTTTGTCCGGGCACTGCTCGGGCGTTTGCGTTGAATTAATCGAAGAAAAACTACCGATCAGAGTAGCTAGCCGATGGAAATATCCTCTTGAATAAATAAGCTACATTCAACATGGGAATTTATAGTTTTGTTTAATTCTATAAATTAAGTTCAGGGTATTATGTACCAATGCGTATAATTCAATATAAATGAAATTAAAAGTTCTCAATGCTGATTTTAACCTGAAAAAGTGTTTAAATAAATTAAGATAAGCTGATATACCTGATGAAGCAGACACATCAGTCTGTGTATCATTGTTGTGCCTTGATATCCAATACAAAAGTATTACGAATTTTAATGTCTATAATTAAAAGATTTTATATTCCGTAAAATTAGAGATACGTACACAAAAATAACCTTCGTTAACTAGTTTTGTTTTATAATTTTTCTACTATTATCATTTTAATTTTACATGTATAAACAAATTTTCAGAAATATAATCTCAAATACTAATAGCAGAAAAAATTGATTTTCAAAATTGAACCATTTTAAAAATTGGTTTGCTCAAACGATGTTCGGCTGAATAATTTCCATAAAGAAAACTGCGAGAGAAGAAACCCAAAAGAGCACCCTTTGCATGGAAAGTTATGTCTACAACAGAATGCGGAGGAGATGCTTCTTGTGAGCTTTGGGAGCAATGAACGTCGGTGAGCGTACAGAGGCCAGGGGCGACTTGCCGCCTTTGAAAGTTCCGAAACCGTAATCGTTTCTTACTCAATTTACCTTGTGTGTATGAATATATGTACTTGGTGTGACAGACCGTGAACGGGCTCAAGGCTACAGGCGACGTCCCTGCCTCACGGCCATGGGTTAAAGAGGTACGTGTGGTTAGCTAATAGACATCCCCACGCCGTATTCCGGTGTTCTCAACCTGTGAAGTGAATTTTCTCATCGTAACACAGTAACGTATACTAGGACATTATAAGGAAAACGCACAATATAAACTTGCCTCACCGGCAATCGAACCCGGGGCCGCTTAGAGGAAAGCGAGCACACTGACCAACAGCTAGCCATGAGGACACTCAATTTACCTTAAGTAAATAAAATATTTTATTTCCTTAAATATGTTCAATCCATAATTTATCTTGCTTCAACCTGATCTTTTATGGAAGTGGCTCTCTCATTGAAATCTCAGTTATTTACTAGTCAATGTCATGTGTAAGTAAAAAGATTAATAGAAACTGGGCCAATATTTTTAATGGATCCCTCCTCTTCGAGGCTATGCTCGCCAGCGGCAATGAATAGTCTCTGATGAAAACGTTAAACCGAGTGCACGCAATACAAGGCAATACGAAGGTTGCCTTTTATATTTCAGGATTAGAGACTCCATCATATTTATCAGATACTCCATCGTTGAGCCCTGTTCGATATGCTTTCATTATTAAATACCAAATTTGTTTTGTACTCAGCTTTCACATGATATTTAATTTTACTTAATGACTTTCATTTTGAAACATTAATATTATAACATTTATTTTAACAACGACTTTGAAGATGCTTTTCATCAAGACGAAACCACTGATGCGAAGGCACGCTATATACTTGTATCTAGCACACACGACAAGACGTGGCAAAAAGTTTCAGTTTGATCGGAGCTCAATTAAAAAAAAATATTAAAACGGAGCAGGATTATTTAAAGCCGAGCGAGCACTAAAAGCATACAAAAAATTCAACTCGCAATAAAATCGCGCATTTCAATTATTTGAAAAATTGAAAGTCTGACTCTCACAGATGTATTGCGTGTACCCGCAGGCTAAATTGGATCTCAGGAAGTGTTCAAGAAATCATTTCGTGATTGGCTTGGAACACCTTCCAGATGCGTGGAATCAAAAAGTTTGATTACCAGTTCCGCCCGGATCGTTCCTTAAAATGCAGTGAACAAGCACTCGACTAAATAGTTCTTTGTCATATTTTAATGAACTCGTATTTTAATGAACGGGTCCGCATCACTGCGACCAGCGCAGCGAGTCTCCCCCTCCCAGAATTCAGTGCATTTTTTGCGGGCCCTTCCTTCCGCGGGTACACATTTTTCAAGCTCTCAAGAAAGACAGAATGAAATACAATTTGCTGAAATCTTACCAAACTTTCAGAGCTTGCACATCAGATCACTTTACCCAAGTAGATGCGCTCGCCCTGTGTTAAATGGAGCATTGCCAAGAGGGAGAACAACTGATAAGCAGAGCTGTGACGAAGAGACCCTTCACTTGGAAACCGGCGTTGATCACATCTTTGTGTACTGTACCTTGTCAAGGTAGGACATTCATTTGTGCAGATTTTGATGACAATGACATGTCCTTTTGGCATGATTTCCAGCCAAATTATTTTCTAAAATAAGATGACAATAAATTTATTTTTTTAAACTTAGGGGTAATGAATTGACGGTCTGTTGAAAACAATAGAATATTTTGATGAAAGAAGTAAGTAAAAAATTTTCTATCAAATTTAATTAGAGATGATTAAGGAAGGAAAGAGAAGGAATCGTACCATTGAAAAGTAACTCTATACACCCAAAAATATTTAAAGAACATTAAATGAATTAAATATAGAAAGCAGGAATGAATTATTAATTTATATAAAACTATCTGAATCCCTACGATTATACTGCAAAAAAGGAAGAATAGTAGAAAAGTTACAACCGAAAAGTACCACTTTGTTTTACAGGGAAAATCGAAAAACCCCAAACTATTGTTCCATGTCATTTTTATTCTCCGAAACTGATTAAATGAGGGCAATTTACAGACTATGGAACAGTGTAATACATTATTTTTTGCGAACGTTGAGTTAAAAATGTTTCTGAAAATGTAATTGAAATGTATGTTGTAGTTGACTATTGTAGGATACTCTACTACCTTAATTCAAACCGTACTGTATCACTTGTAAATAAAATCACCGAAAAGTTTTTGTAAAGAAACATATGTGTCAGATGATTGCTGGCCATTATGTTCATTTATACGATATTATCATATGCACTCACTAAGATTTGCATTTAAAGATAATCTTCGAACTTAAAACATTTCCTATCTTCGCATTGCTAACTATATAGCCTCACGAAGCAAGGACATCCTTGTATTATTTTGTATATGTATTGTAGTTGGTCTTGCAACCGACGTAATGAACAATGTCAGACAAGCATTCATTCTATTAATTTTCAAATATCCATACAATTTATTGTTTTAACTATAAAACCAGTGAGTAAAAGCATGTGATAACCTATCTGGAGCCTCTTTTATTACAAGAGGTTCTATTTCACAAAATTCAGTAAAATAGAAAGCTCAAATTTCTTTCTAAACAAAAACCATTAGTGTTTAAAAAAATATAATTGCACATTTGTGACTTTGTAAGACGCGAGCGCGTTCTAGAGCGACGCTGTTTGCATGAATAATGCTGTGTAATGCAGGTTTACGGGTTCCTCCTGTTTCATAGTGATTCGAATGCAACACGAGAACTCACGCGTTGCGGTACAACGGTGCGTCCGGGAACGCATCTCCCGTAACACAGAGTGCATCCCGCAGTCGATGCACGTTGTCAATACGGCAGATAATATCGATAACGTGTTATGGAATGATAACCATAAAGGAGATGCTGATGGACTCGCCGTCTTCGCATGCAAAATGCAGTAAAGACTTAAATTCAAAATGGATTCTCAAAAATTGAAACTAGCGATGCTACAGAGTGGCACAGGTTTTCTCGTACTAGTTTCCTAAATTCTTTGGTCTGATTTACCTTTTCGTTATTGCCTCACCCTTTTCTCAGCTGCTCCTCTCCCTGCATAGGTTTCCTAAAATACATTTTTTTTCGAATATCTCAATTTTTCGACCCGATAATAGTATAATGATATATGACTTTAAGAATATTATAGTAGAGTCAGTCCCGGTTCTATATGCAAGTTGTCATTGAAAAATTTGAAACAATTTTTTGAGAACATGTTTGACCGTTTCAAAAAATACGCAATTTTGAACTTAATTTTAAAGAAAAGTTTTGAGTTATCGACAAATTTCATTTAAAAAATTGAATCACTTGTTCTCACAAATACAATAATCCAAAAACGACGGTTATATAAATATTAACGACGTCAGATATACTTTAAAAAATACATTTCTTTTTTTAAATATTCAAAAGAATAAACCGAAATCGCATTTATGTCATGTTTTTAGTACTTATAAAAGGTTTATGTAAAAAAAGGTTAAAGAAAAAAATGGATCAGTTTTTGAGAAAATCATACTTTTAATATTGCCTAAATTTTACGCGAAACCACGGGAAAAGTACTCATATTTTCAAAACATCGAGCAAGAACTTATTTAATGATATTTAAAAAAGAGATATTTTTCAAAATCTCTATTTCCAATATTGAAAATTTTCAACTTTCACCAAAAAAATGTAAAAAATGAACTGTTACAATTTTTAACAATTCAGACAATTTAAAGAAAATTAGGGAGGTGCCATTTTGAAAAGCTGTTTTGATTCTATTTGAGACATAAATGGGAAACATTTTTTGAGAAAATGTTAAGGTTTATGTAAACAATCCCCAAACATCAAAATATCTATTTCAACTTCAAGAGGCCGCGACATCAGTCAGCTCGATCGGAGAATATCAATGTTGGTGAAAATTCGATGGTTAAACTGCTAGCGTTGTTCGTGGACAGACAGATGATTCTTCGTAAACCAATTTGTCGGTATCAAAGTCCTGAAAAACGTGGATGACTACATAACGTGTTAGAGGAAGTAATTTACAACATATTACAAGATTTATCCACTTTTTATCGTAATCCGAACTCCACAACACGAGTTTTTCCGGACCGCTTTTTGCCACATTTCTCTATGAAACAACTCCCAAAATTTTCTAATGAGAGAAGATATAGATATAGGTATAGTGTCAGTGGTATGTTTATATTTACTATTTCTGCTTATACGATATCACCTAAAGTAACATAACCTTACTACATACGTCAGTTGTCGCCTTGCCTTTTATGAGTTAGTGAACAGGCTATGCTATGCTCAAAGTCCCACATTGAGCCTGCGTAACAGATAATCGCTTCACACGCGGATAAGCACCTTACTTTAGCCAGAGTTCGGAGGTTTATTTAACATTGGACGGATGATATTCGATGTGATCCGTTCACACTCATTCACACATCCAGATAATTAGCTGTATTTCGAACTTTAGCGGCCACATGCACACGTGCATGCATTAGTTCATTCATGAAATTCGTCGTCGGGGGGATATGGGTGATGGACTTACGTTGAATTTTTCTTCTGGGAATTGTTATTTCCCCCTGTCGCCGAAGAAAATGAAATTTTCTTCCACAGAACTCGATAATTTGGAAGTAAAAGATCATTTCCTCTTTTGATAACGTTTTCAAGAAAATTACACACAATATTCGATACAAACACTCTTACCCCTCAATAAAGACGTTTCGCCGACCATTTTGGTGAGCAGGGCTTGTTGGCGCGGTGATCGGAAGTCATGTAAACCCCTGCGAACGCAACCACCAACCCTGCAGCACGTGCCGGCCGCTTTCCCAGAGCGATGTCTCGATTCGCAGCAATTTACACTGCGCGTCCTTGAGAAGACTACAAACTTGAACCGCTCGCAAACTCGTAGAACATACTTCGCACGTTTGCACACTCATTCGTACACAAGAGGCCGGCGTACAACGCAGCGATTATTCTCCCTTACGATCGCAAGACGTTCTCACTGCTACCTCCCTCCTGGAAGTGGCCCAAGGCAGCGCTCACCCCAGTGAAGCTCGAAGGCACCTCAGGGCATCGCAAGTCGAGCGAAATGCCAGATGGTGCCGAAACCGCAGGGCTCTCGTTTATTGCTAACCAGGAACGGAGGGGCGAGAGGGATAAATTAGTGCCAGAATGTGTTCAAGTAGAGACATGAATGCCAGCGAGTAATTTCAGATTTGGCAAACAACAAAACGAGGACAGATGGAAGATTGCTTGAAAATTGTCTTGGGTAACAAACGAGTTAATTTTACTTGGTAAGTACGCGAAATATCGTTAAATCTTCTCTAGATATTACCGCTTTTACATTGAGTATACTTCAACCTAATATCTTACTGGTACATACATCGAGTAATGATTATCATACTTTGATAATCTAAAGCCACGAACCCCTTGCGTCTGGAGAGAGAATTTTACAATGGGGTTGTACGTTTTTCAACTATAAAAGTCAAACTGTAGGGTCAAAAATATGTTATATGAGATATGATATGAGATATGATATATGTTATATGTCGTGATTCGATTATACGTAAATTAAGTAGCGTACGAATCGTCTCTCAAGACTACATATCAAATGCATAACTTCCATGCGCCTTTCTTGTTATTCAAAATTATGTACAGTACGTCTCAGAACAAATTTTAGAAACGTTTAGAGCATTTAGTGGGATCGAAGGAAGTATAACTTTTTGCCAAAAAGAATTTAATTTAAAAATTCAGTGAATTGATACTTGATGGTGAACATAAGAACATTAAATATTGAACAGAGCACTTCAGTATCTCTTATGTAATTATTTTGATTGCAATTGCAAGTCTAGGATGTGATGTCTCTGGAGTCTTTCAACGTGTCCACTGTTGTTCAGAAGATAGATGGCTAGGGCGTCTGGATGTTGGCTCAGGTGCGCTTAGTATTTGATGTTGCGTTGTATTATTTCTTCGTACGTGGAGGGAATTTGTATATCTTATTGTATAAGAACATGTGGATGGATATTTCATCTAACAAAATTACACATGTGAATTTATCCCTTAATGATAGGCAACCTATATATCGGCTATAGTGAACATAGAAAATAGTTCTTGAAATTAATTGGATGTTAATAGGCGTGTAAAAGGGCGGGCTTTAGAGAGCGGGATGGCGTTCCAGCATTGCAAGAGGCATTGAAGGGTTTCAGGATCACATTAAAATACTTAAGAGACAAAGGAGAATGCAGAATCAAATATGGAGAGACCACCAACTCTGGACAAGTATCTAAAGATATTACTAATGAAAAATGTACGAAGCAAGCACTTGAAAATAATTGATTTTTTAAAGACAAATAAAAATATTGAAATTTTCTGTTCGCGCTGTTAATTAATTTTGTTGTATCCATATTTTAATAAAAGCCATAATTATTGCCACAATTATAATTGCGGAGAAATTATATTTAATTTTGACATCGGATATAGTGAACCAAACGTGTTACTCCCTAGAAGATCACTATAACCGGAGTCGACTGACTGTATATCAAATTTCCCACATGTTCACTAGCAGAAAGTGATAATCTTAGAACCCTATATTTGCCCTTGAAGTTTGTAACAGAGATTCTAAAATCTTCTGTAGTAATGAATATATTATTACTCTCAATGTAGCAATAATATTTAGGGATTGCTTTTATTAATAGTTTCCCCTATTCCGCCACTTATGTATTATTTCCGCACAGGGTAAATAATTGATTTAAAAATGAAAATACCTTCTTACTAGATCCCAACTTCACGCCAGAACAGGCACTGTACATTGAAGTACTGTAAGCACATCATAAAGGGCATATAGCGCAACAATTTAATTTTACATATTTTCAAGTATCCACTCTTTTCTGGCCACCTGCCATGTAGTAGAGGTCATAAGAAGAGCTAAGTCCTCAATCAATTCTTCTCTACACTAACCTCGGCACGTTCCCTATATGATCCTCTACATATTCATCACCACAGGTTCCCATATGTTACCAAATGGCCTCTCATATAGTTCATAAATAACTATTTTAACATTAATCTTTTAATACGCTGCTTTCGTCCTCTTTCTGCTTTGAGTTAGACGATTGGCAGCATATAAAAGACCCTCAAACCTAGAAGAAGTGTCCGAGTTAAATTCTAATCGCCTGATTCGTCACCCAAGTTATACTTTCTTTCACTACTAGATGTGAAAGGAGCGTAGCGGAATTTGCGTTGTCAAGGGAAAGAGCATGAGCCTCGCCAAGGACAATAAGACACGAATTGGATTGAGCACATTTATGAATGAATTGAATTTATGTCTTATTTTACGTAAATTTCGCTATGCTCCTTTCACCAGCTAGCAGACAAAGGAAGTATTTCTTGGGCGAGAAACAGGCGATTTGAATTTAGCTCAGAAGCATCATTTAGGCTTGAGGATCTTTTACATGCAAGTAAATCTACTAACATGGGTCAGCCGGTTTTACTGTCCATCCGAAGGATTTTTTCGCCCTTAAAAATCCACGGCTTCGATCGCGTTTGAACCCGCCAACTTGGGTACAACAGTCCTACCGGCTAACCGTTACCTCAAATTTAAGCAGTATGTTTAAAATAACATTACGCCTGTAACACCAACTCGATGACTCCTTGGGCGAACGCCTTTGGCGCTGCCCTCAATCCCACGATGGCTCGTGACCACACACGTGGCGGCGCGTGCGCGGGCCCCGGAGCGGGAAGCGGCGGCGGCGGCGGTGGGGGCGGCGGCTGTGCCTGGCACAGCACGAGCGGGGGTGCGCATCGACCAAACGCAGATTTGTGACCGAGAATAAATTACACGGAGCGAGCGGGTCGTCGCTGCATTGGGGTCGCGACCCGCCCAGACGGATTCATTCGCCGCGACGCGACGCGACAGGCCGGGGATTCGTATGTCACGCGGAAGAGAGTCACCAGTCCGTTCTTCAACAGGGATCCTCTAAGGGGGTGTTTCTACATTGAACTCTAGAGCACCTCTATGCGCACCGAAATACTGCGTGAACGTGTTCAATCGATTAGCTTAGTCATGTATGATAACAGGTGTAAGGGGCATATATCCTCTATTTACGAGTAGTTAAAGTAGGAGCGAAACTAAGTAACTGAACCGTTCCTATGCATTACTGATTTCTAAAAGTGCTTGCTCATTACTTCTTCTAGCTTCGTAGTACTTCTGAAACGACAGATTAGTGAACACAAATAACCAGAAACATATAGTGAAATTCACATCCACGCTGAGAAAAAACTTTAAAGAACATTACGAAAATCCAACGTTTCTCACACAAGTCCAAGATGATAGGGGAAGGCGGAGCAGAATGCTCTTGTTTACTTACCTGTCAGTTTGTGTCACGCTTTTCATGCACACACGAAATCGTTCTACACATCTAACGTTGCATTCTGCCACGTTCGATTGCTCGACTGAAGTTAGTGTTCTCCTGTCCCTTCAGTTTTCAAAGACTGTATTGTCTGGTTTCCGTCATCGATCTCCTCGGAAGACCAGGCGAGATGCGACCACGCGAAAATATCGTTCCACACTCATTCACACGCAACCCGACCCGTAGGGCATAGATTCTGAATTTCAGAGCGGTAGCAAGAGCCATTTCCGTTCCACAGTCTACGCTTTGCTTGCCTGGACGAAATTTAGAAGGTGCGATTAATTTATAATTCTTTGTTGTTTTTGATCTGATCCCAGATTCAAACTACTGGTTGTACAACTGCACACACTTTTCCGCATTAGTACCTATTACGTAATATAATACTAATTGAACAAACTAAAGTGTTTGCAACCGGCAAAAATATTTGCCCGGGCTCGGATACGAACTTCTGCGTGTAGACTTCGCAAGCACTCGTCTTAAGGAGGTTGTCTCTAGTCGGCTGAACGAAAAGTTATAGTTATGGAACGTGCTTCTTAAAAAATTAAGAACGAGTGTCAAGTAAATTATTTCTGTATATTGCGTCAATTAGTATATTTTAAATGATATATTAAAAAGTGTTAATTATTTTCAAATCCAAACTAAGAAGCTAATTTGACTCGAAATGCTAGCATTAAGTACTGAACATACGGGAATAATGTATGTTTATGTATGACTGCATCTCTCTTCAAATTTCAGTTATCTTATAATTCTTACATATTACGTAAATGTTTCTTTTTAAAGAATAATATCTTTAGATAGCATTTAACTCCTTCGGAGAACCGATAACCTTCAGGCAATAAACCTGGCAGCGCTTTATATTTATCATATTGATACCAAGGGTTTACGTAGTCGGGAAGGTCTAGAACGCAAAGAACAGCGATTTTAAGGAGTTCCGACTTCGGTGCTGTAGGCTACACTCATGTTTTTTCTTGAATAAACAAAATACAAAAAGTCTACATCATATTAATCAACACTCATTTCCCTCACTGCTAACTGGGAGTTACAAGGTAATTTGCAACAACATGAAGTTAAAATCCTGCATTAGGTTACATATGAGGTTACGGTAAAGGCCCCGAAGGCAATGAAGGATCATCCAAGTACACCATTAAAATAGTTTATACCGCATACGCATGTTAGCTCACTACGCAATGCCTTCAAACCAGCCTTGCTCAGTTTCTCAATATTTAAAATTCCCGCCGAGCTTTTTTTCGTTCGTACGAAAAACTGATGACTTATTTTGTTTTTGCGTTCATGTCCAAACTACACGGTGAAATATTTTTATTCCACTTCTTTTCTCTTTAGAAAGGTACATTTATAACATTTCTCCATCATGTAATCTTATGAAGAAATATTTCAAATTTAATTATTTATGGTCGGATGAGATCATTTTCCTATACTTTGCGTGTTAAAACGCACGTTTTCAAAATGTGATTATCTTTTAAACTACAAGGTAGAATTTTTTCATATTTTAACAAAGCATGTGAAAACATCTATTATTTTAATAAATTTCAGTTGCAACGTTTAATCTTATTTTTACATTACGTGACAACCACAATCTGTTACACCACCACCGAAGGCTGCTGACCTCTAAGAATGCTCTCAGTGTCAGTGTCAGCTCGTGTTTCGATAGCACGGCTGCTCAACCTCTCAGATAACCCTAAATCACTTGTATTTTTTGGAATATATATTTTCTATTTAATTGCATTCAATACTCGAATTATTGCAATAATATTGCCGTATGAAATTATTTTGAAATCAAAGAGTACCTGTCGAATTGTCTGAGAACTATTTAATGAGAACTTAATTCATATTTTGAAAAAAACAAAAACAAACAATTATTGGATGTTTCATTATTACCAACAGCATTAATAACAAAAACTATTGAATGAACTATAACGAGTTTAAGCAGAATATTACTTGTTAAATGGTGAAAGTGTGATTACAGTTAACTTGGAATCCCAGCCAGTTTTTATTTTGTATAAATTTTATTACGGCACGGTGTGTAATGAGGCAGGGCACTTTTAATCCAATTTTTAACCCTTTTTTGGGGGGGTTCGGGACAGGTTGATTCGTTTTTCTATTTAAATTTTGTTTTTTCAGTACCAAGGGCATGCAGAATGTGAATTTTGACTATGTAAAGGGGCAAGAATATAACCCACTCTTTAAGTAAAAGAGTCACTTTTTCGTGGTTTCTGTCGAAAAATTCGGCACCTTTCCCTGCAGCATTTCAAAACTTTATCTCTATCACATGGTATCCAAGATAGTAAAAATGTGATTAATTTACAATGATGTTTTTTGAGAAAGTTTATGGACTAGTAATTAATGGATTGAGAAAAACAGGAAGTAATTTCAGGAAGCAAAAATGTACATGGATTAGATGGAATAATTCTCAAAGAATGAAGAAATACAGTTTTTATTCAGTATTGAATATTGCAATACACTAAATACTAATGAATCAATAAGGCCTTCGTTTTAGATGTTCTATGCATTAACAAATAGAAATCATTTGATTTCTGAGGCTTCTGTGCATACAATTAGATTGGATGAAATATCACAAGAAAATGTCAATTATCAATGTGACCCACTATGATTAATGATAACAATACATGAAGAACAGTTATCACTAAGTTCTAATTTTCCATGTGTAACATCCAAAACTATACCATCCATCAATTCCATTCATTCTTAATACAAAGGTGTTGCACATTCAAATATCTTAATATATTCTTTCTCTATAGTTGTATTTACTTAGTAAAAATAAAAATAATAATTTAGTCAATTTCCCACTTTCAGGAGCAAACCTTGAGACTTAATAGGTAAAATAAAATCACATCTGTTTGTAAAATAATATTAATCTGTGTTACACGTCTAACATAAGATAGGAAAATAAATAGTAATGAAGTTGAGTAGAGTTGCTAAAATTGAACTTTCTCGCATTCAAATCACTTTTGGTTCACACATATACATTCAAGAGAAAATATTTAAATCTGAAATAATACATTTCCATAATTATTAATTATTATAATTTATTATCTGCTACATTTCTATATGTGTTTGAATAGTAGAAAAAGCAAATAGACACCAAGATGGATAAATATTTATATTATATATTTAAAAAAGAGAATGTTAAAATCACACAAGTTGTTGAGAAGATGAACAATTATTCTCTAACACCAAAAGAAGAAATTCATGTAACAATCTTAACAACAACAAAATGTATGCATCAATAAAACAAAGGATCAAATATATCCATACAATATGTTATCAAACAACATTGACACAACCTTTGCATCAAAAACACTCTGAAATACAGAAGAATCTTTGATGAATGTTTAATATCCATTAATAGGACAATATTACATATTGTCTTATTCATGAATGCCATACACACGCGCACACACACACATATGCACACACACACATACACAATCAATAAACTAACACAAATTCATTTATACAACCACACATATTGCTAATGCACCAACAATGCATTTGTTCATAAATATAAGAAATTAAGTATCACTTGTTTAGAAAAAAAAATTATGTAAATGTGATAAAACATATTATACACAAGATATGCATAAGAAAATTAAGTAGTAACTAAATTATTATTTTACAACAGAAATTAAATTGAACGGATTAATGATAAAACAAATCAATGACAATTACCAATTAATACCTAGTAATTTAGTAATAACTGAATGTTTGTGCACCATGTATTTCTCCAAATTATTTATGTTATTTGCACATAGGTAATATATAATATAAAATCAGATCTTGCTCAATTCCAAAACTTTCATGACTGAAAAAAAACCACAATAATACTAGACACAAAATTTTTGTTTATTGTACATTATTTGCATGCCTACACATCTATTCTCCAAGATAAATTCTACCTTGTACTGGCCATCCTGCATGGTGTTTTGTCCTGTATAATCTACATCTAATCATAATGGATGACTGAGTTTAAAGCGTATAGGTATTATTGTTATTATTCAATCATTAGAAAATAAAATTCTCCTTCAAATTGGTCCAAAATGTTGTGCTGCTTGTTGTTCTTCTATACACATAGATTTTTTAATATACACAAAATGACAAAAAAAATCAATGTAATATGTACAAGTTACTTCCTATATATAAGGTAATTTTGATGCTAGTGTATTTTCCACCTGCAACAAGAAAAACAAGACACAAAATATGATATTAGCACACATTATTAAAGTATATTTTATTTGTACCAGTTGGTACAAATTTAATCATCATTTTGAGAACATTATTAGAATTTGATTTGAAATTGTTTAAGGGTTATGTAGATACAGAACTTTTATTAAGTGTAACTTCTAACAGAGCTGTTCTGCTCTGTGATTAATTTTCTTGACAGAACATATTTGAAGAAAGGCATAAAAGAGCTGATGTGATTCAAGAACCTAATTACATATGAATAAAACAATTTTTTTTCAGAAAACGTCAACGGATGATGCAAACGTAAAATTCTCATACGAAAACGAGTACAGAAATTGGAAGGAGTAATTGCCGGATTAAATTCTAGAAAAATGAAACGAAACAGCCAAGGAACTGCGGTGTGGTTTATAACAGGAAAGGTAGCTGGGTGAAGAGGGAGGGAGAGAGTGAGGAGGAGAGGGGGGAGGAGGGAAGGGGGGAGAAGAGGAAGAGAGGAGAGAGAGGGGGGAGAGAGAGAAAAGAGATGGGTAAGAAGAGGGGAGAGAGGAATGGGGAGAGAGGAGAGACAGGGGAGACGGGAGGACGAGGTGGCAAGGGAAGAGGAGAGAGGGGAGAGAGAGGGGCGAGACAGGAGAGGAGGAAGGGGGTGTAGAGACCCATCACAGGCTCATGTTCATCTCTTGAACTTACATTGTCATCAGAAACCTTTTTCCATATTCTTTTCAAGTGAAAAAACGAAAAAACAAAAAGCAAATATGTATCTGTTTACCTCAAAGGGACGTAGAGTACGGTATAGAATTTGCCTGACCAAATACCTACTAAAACAAAATATTCTCCAGCAACGAGCTGCATATTTAGTTCGTGTCATTTTTGCAATTAATCGTGTTAAAAAGACCACGAAACACTAGCCGATTTTCTGCTCCCTTGCCCTAGCGACGGCGTGGCGTGGCGTGGCGCGGCGCGGCGCCGCGGCGCGGCGCGAGGGCGGGGAGGGGTGGGGGCCCGGGCGGGTGACGAGTGCAGGACAGCTCGGGAGGTCATCGCACGTTTCCCTGAAGCTGGCGCCCTCACAAAAGCCTCATTACCGCAACGTGATTGAGGGAGCACGCGGCCCAAAAAAGCCGGCAGGCGCTACCGTAGAGAGCGAGGAGGGGAGGGGGGCGTGCCCGCCGGCGGAGGCGCTCGCGCGTGCTCGGGCTCGCGCTGGGCCTCACGCGCGCCGAGATGGCCCTTTTTTGGACGCGGCTGGCCCCGGGCGGGATGCTGCGGGATGCTGCGGGACGGGACGGGACGGGACGGGACGGGACGGGACGGGACGGGACGGGACGCGACGCGACGCGACGCGACGCGACGCGACGCGACGCGACGCGCTGGCCACACAGCTCGGCTCTGTATTGCACCTCCTGAGGATGGCGCAGCTCAAAACAGAGAGGAGAAAAAAAGGGGAGTACACACGAGAGACATACAGATGAGACTTGCAAAGACTAGAAACATGGACATTGATCATAACAATTCATACTAGCAACCCTTCCCCAAACAAATCAGAATTTTTTTTCTATAACCGGGCTTCCCAACATCGTCCATATCGACACAATGGAAGTCGTTTTATTTGTTTTTTGTTTGCTTGTTATTGAAGGTCGCATCAACTTCTAGGTCATTAGCGATCACTATTGCTTGTAACGGTATGGTAACTGTCAGGATAAAACGACTTGATGATGATAGTGGGTGAAAGGACGAACACAATACAATCATGCCCGAGGCGGGACTCGAACCCGCGATCCTTCGGTCCGAGATAGCTATGGCACTACTGCCTTAGCGATCTCGGCCACCGGATCGACGATGAAATTTTGATGGGAGTCAAAGAAGATTAAAGGGACTGAGTGGGCGTTGATGGCCAAATAAGAACTGGCGATAGGCATTATAATCAAGATCAAGATGCCATTGACAACAAAACTAGTGGGATTATGCGGAATATCTTCCTCTTGGTGTTATTACTCAACAATTACTCTTCTTTTAATGTATGACAATTAAAGATTTACAATTGAATGAAATTATCAAAAGAAAAAAAATCCAAGCTTCAAGAATCAATGTGGTTGAAAAATCGCTTGAAAATTTGAGACATCTTAAAATGCCTATGAGCAACAAAGCACGCCGGAAATGATATGTGCGGGATATGGCAGTAGAAAAGTTCTACATATTCACTATACAGAAATTAGAAAACACCACAAACATCGCTTTATATCGTTCAGTTTTAACCTCGAAGACTAATGAAATGAGGAAAGTTTACAAATTCTGGAACTATTACAATCTCTATTCACTCAGATCACAGAGTTGAGCATGTTTATCCAAATGTTTGAAATATTTTATATTTACACAGATCTATACATGTATATTGTAAAAAACTAGGGCAAGGAAATCCAGCAGTGATGGACCACATACAATGCCTGAAATTATTTTGTGAAAGGACACCACACGATTCGGATTCAGTCAGACGATTGCTACACATTGCGTTAAAATACACTCTCTATTCTTCGCATTTAAAAACACTTTTCGAATTTTTGAAAAAATTGCTAATTTGCTAACAGTAACATCACACTCATATGTTTTCTCGAAAAACAAAATCTACAGCTCTCAATAGATCTATTACAACTCTAATAAATAATGAACAAAGGAGAGATTAGCGTTCATTCGGTTAATTTCCATTTTATTAAAATTTAATGCGTATAGTATACGACAGATTAATAACAGCAAGCGATGAATCATCCGGGGCCCATTTACTTTCATTTAATGGAAAAATCACGAAATTTGAGTGGAGAGCTCAAATTTCTTACTAATCGAAAACCCTAGACGTTTTAAATAAAAAGTGTTTTACAAATTTTTAAATATCAGAAGTTTTATTGAAAATTGGAAATGTTCCATATTTATAAATGCATTTGTTCTATTCGAGCAAGGCAATTCACGAAAAAAACATAAATTTGAAAATTTTGAAAATGTCTAGGGACTTCATGTAAAGCACCCTCAAAATTAAAATATCTTAATAATCTCCTGAGAAGCACACATAGATCTGAGTAATTTCCCAGTTTTAGCTCAAAAGCTTATAATCTGACAGAAGTATACGTGACACATTCATTCATCCATGCATAGTACGTCCCATTTTTTCCCTCTTTGAAGGAAACAAGTGTGTAAGAGTCTCGTGACATCCATGTTTAAGAGCCAGTCTCGCCGCATCCCGCAGCGCGACTATCAAGGCCGTATCGACCCCTCAGACGAAGAGCCTGCGGAGTGTTGCATAGCGCGGGCCTTTTTAGTCCAAACGACCACGTCTTTTTGCGGCGGCCGATGTGAAGAGCACGATCGATTCGATCACGTTTCCCGTGGACGGGCGATCGACTGGACTCGAGCGAAAAAGCGCATCCCGCCGTTCTGACACCTCGGAGCGAAGACAAAGCGGGGCAGCGGGCCGATTCGAAGAAGGGAGCGGATGAAGAGAAACGAGTGGCGGAAGAGAATGAGAAGAGTTACCCCCTGAAAACGATTAGGCAGGCCACAGAGCGGAGGTGGAAGAGGGCAGATTCATAGAAGGAAAGGGATGCACATGGAGGAGGAAGACTATGAGAACGACGAAAACAAGCAGGCAGAGGACAACAACGCAACCGAATGAGGCAACGGCGACGAAGGAGGCGGCGGACGGACGTATGGTGGGACCCCCGCGCCTTTGGCCTTCTGAAGACCTCGCGGCCGCGGCACTGGCGCGGCGTAAGTGAGGTTACTTGCGGGGTCACAGCCAATTCGCTTAATCTAGCCGGGGCGCGCGACCCGCCCACACACCGCCGCCGCGCCGCAAGCGGCCGATCCGTCAATTAATCGCGCCCTCAAGCGGCGCTCAAGTGGCGACGGCCGCCGCGCGGCTAAAATTAGGCGCACTGCGCACCGGACCCCCGCGCGAGCATGCGGCCAAATCCAGAAGGTCCACGGGGAAGACAAGAGGGCACGGCAAGAGACGTAGCAGAAATTATATCAACAGGAAAGGGGCAATATACTCCAAATATTGCCCAAAACGCTTGAGTCCAAGGACAATAAACATAACTGGATGAGATACCGGCTTTACGAATGATGGCCGAGGCACTAAATACCAACAGGTGATAGCAAGGGGGGGGGGTGCACGACAACCCACAATTAAGACGGAGTGCAGGTGTCGCAAGGGAATCGATAATGTAAAGAGGGATTAAGATGGAGTTAGGCCGGTCGGAGAGGAGAGAGAAGAAAAGAAGAGCAGAGCAGAAATGAGAGAAGAGCAAAGGAGAGAAAACGGAGGAGATGAGGGCAAACGAGAGGGGAGGAGAGCAGAGCAGAGCGAGGGAGAACGAGTGTTGAACACGTTGCGGAGGTGCGGACCGGAGTGACGGAAAGCACAGGCGACGTAGACGGCGGAGGAACGAGCGAGCGAACACAACACCGACACAGGCGGCGGCGAACGATGGGCACCGCGGTGCCCGGGGGGTCATGAGCCACGCCGCGCCGCGCCGCGCCTCGCGAACCATTCGACGCCAGAGCCACTGCGCGATCGCTATCTGTTGTCGCGGCGGTGACAGGCCCCTCGCGAACACATCCACGGGCTGGTACGCTGTCAGGAGGTTCTCGGGTATGAGGCGGGCCGGCGTTGCTCGTACGTGAGAGGAAATCGACCCACAAGGCCACAACGTATCCAGGATAGTTGTCGAAAGGCAAGCACTTGGTGAATGGGAAAGGAAAATAACGAAGTGTATTTTTATAAACAGTAAACAACACTGGGCCAGTGGAAATTCGGAGCTTGTGTAAGGTCAAATCGATTCGGAAATATCAGTTTTGGAGAAAATTGACTAAACTGTTTAGGCGCTAGTGTTGACCAGAGACGGAGGCATTTGCCGAAAACCAATTTGTCGGTATCAGGGACTCAATACATAAATCCAGACTACATACCGTGAAATTTAATAATATGTTATGTGAAAAAATTGCCGGTTTTGAGCCAGCGTTGCAATACTGCTCTATACCACGTAAGTAGTACGCAAGAAAGTAAAGTGGATGGACTAATATTGACTATATCGCACTACTCCTGATGTTCCACCCACAATAAATTAAATTTCTTTGCCTATCAGTCGGGCACAATTTACGATACACTCAAGTTCAATATCACAAGACCAGAAGAAGCTGAATTAACATAAACAGTTTGTCTACAAGTTGTATTTCCTACTCCCAAATCCGGCCCAGCGTGACTGGTCGCGATAGGTTGAACAATAGCAAATTTGGTTACGAAGTCTCACTCGACGTTTGTACGTCGTACGTGCTCTCCCGTTGAGGCTATTATCAATAAAAACCTGTCAATTGTCGATGGATTAAAAGGTGTTCCTTCAACATCTTCAATGAAGGGTCCTGAGAACTCACTAAGGGGAAGTGTTACGCATAAAGAAAGGAATATATACATTGCGGGGCCTACTACTCTTCACATCTTCTCTTTACCAAGACTATTCCACTCGTTAAATTAAAACCAATAATGTTTAACTATTCATACAAAATGCCCCAATCAGGGCGGTGTATCGCGTGGTGTATGAAAACGTTTATCGCTTTCTCAAACCGATTTTTCTTACCCAAACCGTCTCCTCACTACATCTATCTCATAGACAGGAATGGACCCTGCGTGATCTATCACGACACACAATTACATGTTTATCAGGAGGATTTCTCCCCGAAGTGAGCACCTAGACTTTTGGCGTTTATACGCACCCACATCAGTGCAAGAAAACCTTCAGCCCGGAGGCTGAATCCTGCCAGAACGATTATCCTTCACGGAAACCTTCCCATAGAATGTCTGTGTCGGGCCGCCCGGCTAGCTCAGAGCTACTACCTCTCCAGGCCAGTACCGGAGACGAATCAATGCGCCGAGATAAGTCCCTCCTCTATGCCCAGAGTATCGGGTCAGTTCCACGACAAAGTCAAGTCCAACTGCCCCCCCCCCCCCAGGGGGGCACACGACCACCAAGCCGTCTCCTCATTGCATCCACCTTGAAGCTATCGACGTGAGTACCGCCGGAACCTAGGCAACCTGATAGGGAGGTTCATGTTACCGCCTGGACGTTTACGTATGGGCTTGAGACCCGCCGCCCTACTGCACAGAGGATGCTGGCTAACCTCACGCCCAACCTCGTCCAAAGGTAGGAGACAAACCACCTTCTCATTGCTTCTACCTTGAAGCTAACAACGTGAGTGCCGCCGAGACTCGGGCACCGGGTCCTCTCCTTCTACGGGGCAAAGAAAGGAATGAAGGCTCACCTTGGTCACTGCGAGGGCGGCGTGCCGCCGCCGGACGACGCGGTGTAGAAGCCGAAGGGGCGCTGCGCGGGAGCCCAAAGCGACGTTCAAGGGCAGCGACGACGACGACGACGCCAAGGTGCGGCCGGGGAGCGCGCGCTGGCGGGTGTGGAGTGGTGATGCTGCGACTTGCAGGCGCGGTGCTGTTGGTGACGCGGGCGTGCGCCGGCGGCGCGGACACGCGTGCAGGCCGACGAGGCGGCGAACGCCGCCCCGTCGCTGTGATGCGGTTTGTTGGTGGTGGAGCGGCGCGCCCGGGCCCCGAGCGCAGCGCACGGGCAGCGGGCGCGCGGGCTTGCGCAGGGCGGCGGCTGCCGCCGTGCCCGGTGCCGCGGGCCCAGCGGCCCGCAGGCGCGGCGCCCGGCCCCGCCGCACGCACCGTGTTGACGCCCGGCAGCGCCACGCCCCCCACCGGCAGCCCGCCCGACCCTAGTGACCCCGCGCCGCCACCACCGCCGCCGCCGCTGGCCCCCGACGGCGACGACGACGAGCCGCCACCGCGCCCGCCCACCTCCTGGAGGCTCGGTACGCCTGCGGACACAACGCACAAGAAGTGAAGGCAGTTGCATGCTGCTGTGAAGAGATCAGTTGAAATATTGAAGAGAAGTTCAATCCATAATGTTCTGTTAAAACTAGGTTACTCTATTCTTTAGAATTCAAATGAACCCCATTTTAACCAATGTCATCACGTCGACCATGCTCCACACTTACTTAGTCTCTTGAAATTTATTATACATTGGCACCTTATTTGTTACGCGGAAGTTGCGATCAGCCATCTGAACTAGAAATCATTGAGAAGTGGGTTTCAAACATGTACAGCGACAGGGGTCATAGCTGTCAAAGAAATACGATAAATAATTTACCGTCAAGTAATTTTTCGATAACGTAAACCAGATTTTTTTGTGGCGTAAAAATAGATTTACAAAAAATATACACTCGTATACAATGTACACATGACATTAAATTGAATTTTGTACGTTACCACCAGAGTTTTTACGGTAAACTTAATATTCACAATGCATTATAAATGCGACTTCAACAAATCACAAAATATGAGTTCCTGAATTCAATAAAACTCCCATCAGATCTAAAGACACACACCTAAAGATTACGTTCTAAAACAATGCCAGCGAAACCTGAATTGACATTTAGTCTCTTTCTCAAAATTGCCTTCTAATTCCCAAATAATAGGCAACGAACATACATTTTGTTTTTGGCCAACAGCGTAGTCTGCCTTCCCGTACGATTTAAATTATTCCCTTTGTGGTCTCCGCCCAAACCACTCGACGTAGATGGGACTTTAACGAAGACGACAGGTGAGGTGGTGATAGCGAGAGAGGTCGGCGACTCGCTTCTACGCACCTGAATCGCACCGGGTCGGGAGCGGACGGTGTGGCGCGCCCATAACATACGCCGGGCGGGCAAAACGGTTACACGTTTAGGGCGCGGGGCGGGCGGCGGAGGTATATTTAAGGCGGCCGTTAAGCGGCGCGGGCGATACTTAATGAGCTCCTAATTCACCGAGCGAGGCTCTTGAAAACGAGACGCACGCGGGGGTGTGGGGTGGGTGGGGGGAAAACGGCCACCGGCGGAGCGTGTTTCTAAGCCTATGCGCGTTTATTTTTATAACGCCGGCAATAAAATACCAAAAAGGAAGATCCGACAAAGTCGAGCCGTTGTTCGAAGCTCAACACCGCAGAATTGTAAATAATAAACAAACGTGCGGTGAAGAGGGCAGCCTGTGTAGGCACGATACAATAATGAATGGTGTGGTTGCTATTAAAGAACAGCATAATTCGGGTACTGCCGCATCATGCACTTCTGAGTCAATACGAAATGATTTTTAGTTCCTATGATTGGATTGAAACTTGGAAACGTCCTAGTTTAGAATGAAGTTCGTTCATCTGAGTGTGCTCAAATCTTACAGGAGCGGAACCAATCCCTTAAACCCACGACACCATGACGGAGGATCAACACAGCTTGGTTCGTATTTTTCATGTGAACTGACATGGATTGTTCATCAAATTTTAGAGTATTGTTTAATGCCACTATTACATTTTTAAATTGCCAATATTTGTTGTTTTTACAAATCTTAAGTAGGGTTACGTATTTTTCAGTTTTTAATTTAAAGAACGCCAAAACCTATGACCAAAATATACTCATTGTTTTTGTACGAAATTTTAATTTATAAATATTGGTCAAACATTTATAAATTTTTACTTTCTTGTTTAACTTTACTACATAACAGCCGTTAACTGCAATTACTACCAATCTCTTCGTGTTTAATACTATCTCATTTTACTTTTACACTGAGGTTAATACTGACTGTGTAGCAAATAAAAAGGTGAATATCTCATGTCCTGCGATTCCAGACAATTGTGGCAAATCTTAATGTGAAGTGAATATCTGCAATTTTATAAAATAGATATTCAAATGATCTCGTATTACTATTACTTCTCGCGTACTACTACTTACGTTGCATAGAGACAGTTAAGTAATGCTGTAGGCGAAAAAGAACGTTTTCTCGCCCAATGAAGTCGTATTGTAGGACCCTGTTCCCTGTTGTATAATTCAGGTTCCTACACGCAGTACATTGTAATTTACATGTAAATTACTCCTCGCTGTGTAGCCACAAGCAAACTTTTGTGGGTCCTTGGGAAAAATTGGTTTACGACAAAACGTCCGCCCACCCTTCGTCTGAGAACAAAATTATCAGACAAACCATAGGCAGGATTTTCATCAAAAGATAATTTTCCCTCATCGATCTGGCAGGTGTCGCGGCCCCTTGAAATCGTAACGGAAATTTTGATTTTTAGTTTACATGAAGGCAAATGACATTTTCTGAAAAATCTCGAAAGTGTCTACACATTTTGTTAATTTTTTTCCCTTCAGACAGAGCAAAGTACTACTATAAAAATAGCGCAGATCCTACTTTCACTAAATTATCTGAATATTCGAAAATTGCAAAATATTTTTTTTAGCGTTTTCCACAACTACATTGAAAATAGGGATATTTTATCTTAATGATATGTTATTCACGATTAGATCCTTAAGTAAAGCCAGGGACGCTTTTTTTAAAAATAATATATTTTTTGAAGTAGTTTTTGCGTAATTTTGCATGAAATAAGACGAATTTTTAGAAACACGATTTTGTTTAAAAAACGCTTTCAAGTTTGTTTCATTAACCTTTTTGAAGGGATACAGTCACGTGCAGTTAATAACATGATAAACTAGTTGGTGAAACCTTTTCATTTTTCAAAAATTACAAAAGTTCCAGTAGTACTATTATATTATATGAATCCAGTAACACAATGAGACGTGCTTTAGGAACCACTAGTTTTAACAAGAGCTGATATGAAAACTGAATAATATTGACGATAAAAAACAAATTAAGATGCCAATGTTTGAAACCTTTTTTAGAAAGAATTTTCGTTTTCACTTACAATGATAATTTGGCAATACACTATTAAGGCCAGCGGATCTCTCTTCACTTGGTTTTTATCAGTCTCTCCAAAGAAATCCTTCATATTTGTGAAATATAAGCTAAGATAACTGCAACGAATTATTTGATTAATGGAAAGTTTTATCATTGTTTTAGGAATATCAGAAAAACGAGTACAGGAGACGACTAGTTACGCCTGTATAAAAAACCTAAACTGGCTTAATCAACCACTCGCGATACTTAAGCAAATAAAAAAAAAAAATTAAAGATGTCGCTGTGGCTTCGAGTAAAGTAGCTCACAAAATTAAAATATCAGGTACAAATTCAAGGGGCTGCGACATCAGCGGGATCGATTTTGGAGAAACTGGCTGAACGTTTTAGCCGCTAGCGTTGTTCACAGACGGTCAGACAGATGCACAGACGAACACACGGATGGACAGTCGGATGTACAGATGGCCGGACAAACGTTTTGTCGTCATTCGATTTTTCGTTAACAAGGGGTCACGGGACATGGATTCTGGCTACAATACATTTTCCCCCTAAATTTAGCATTTGGATTTATGTACTTTTTCGTTACTAGGGCTCTGTAATAACAGATTTTCTACCGAAAATTGGCAGTTTTTTTGCGCTGCGTTACATAACTTTCTCTGTACACCGTAGCGAAAAAGTAAAACGACGACACGTCGAGAATACGTTGGGACGGGAACGGAAGAGAGATGGAGTAAGTGGTCTAGATGGGAGGGGGAAGGGGGTTGGGTGCGGTGGAATGGTATAGTTCCAATTTTACGAACCGAATACACTGGGCACCTCCCTCTTCCGTCTTAAACAGCCGCTAAGCAGCCGCCCTACCGCCATCACTGCTCAGCGCTTCCGGCCAGTGATTTCCGTTTCGAAACGGATCTCACGGCCGGGCCACCCTCGAGCCCTCGCCGCCTTCCCCAGAGGGGCACCTCGCGCCCGCGCTCAAATCTACCAACCGCCTGGCCATCTGCCAGCCAGAGAAGACAGCCAGCCCGCCCGCCCTCCCGCCCGCCGCCGCTCCGATAATGTTCTTTTTGTTTCCACGAAGCAAAAAGATACACGGGCGGAGAAAAAAAGGGCGAAAACGATTCCACTATTTCAACGGAAACTTTATAGGTAATCAGATGTATGCCGCGCGGCCGGGCAGGTGCCCGCGAGATTTTTATGCAGCTCTTGCCCGCCGCCTACCTCGCATTTATGGTGAATATAAATAACGAGGCGAAAGGAGAGGTCTGGGTTGGGGAGGAGAAGGACGGAGGATGCCACTCCGGCATACGAGCTATCAGCTTCAAATAACAATACACGCGTTGTTAAAAGGCTCTTGCAGCAATACGACGTAATGTACAAAATGTTTAACATTGGAGACGTCAGAATGCTCGATTTGCTGGCAGACCGCAAGGGAGAAGAACTCAATTGAAAACTAAGGATTCTCATGCGGATGTAGTCAGTTGCTGCGCGCAACACAACACGCTGATTGCAAAGCAACACGACACTAACCTTGTAGAACATTTCGATGACATTTCAATATCTAGAACGGTTTAAAAAATATTTGGGGACTTCGCATTGGAATTGGGACTCCTGAATAACGTCTCCACTACAGCAGACACGAACAAAAAGGATTTAGAATTAAGTGAGCATCTATTATAATCCTTTTAGAGTTTCGCGATTCAAAAAATAGACAAATGAAATCTGAGCGAAGAAACAGCTGTCGACTGCATCTGAAATAACGTATTAGCGGCAGCGCGCGCTATTGCTTTTACCCGGAACTAATGTGCGGGCGATCGAGGCTAACTGGTCCATTCGGGGGTAGCAGTCGGAAGAGCGTGAAGCTGGGTGGAGCGG
>BOPP01000029.1:8260488-8286965 GCA_017312745.1 Gryllus bimaculatus
CTTTCCGCCTGATTGCGGCGTGATTGCCACGCGAAGGCGACCTGTGTTTTGCCGTCGCAGGTGTGCCGAGAGCGACGGAGGGCGGCGACTCCTCCGCGTGCGGTGACGCCGCCGCCGCCTCAGAGCTTTTTGCGTGACAGACGACGTCGCGCGCCGCACCGCGCCGCCGGGGGTTGTGCCCGTAGCGTCCACGCGTCAACGGCGGCAGCGTTCGCGTCGGCGTTCTTAGGACCGCACAACGACACAATTTCACAGTGTTTTCAAAAATAAGTAGTTAGTAAATTAAGTTCAATACATGAAGTTTTAGAGTAATACGCCTGTTGTGTGAAAAGTTGGGTGCAATTAAATCCGCTTTTTGTTTTCTGTAGGTAAACATCCTTTGTTTAGTGTCACTGAACTATCATCGGATTTCTTCATCACTTCTCCATCAATTGATAATGGACGGAATTTCTTTGAGTTCTCTTCAGATCGTTCTAACAAAATATTTCGATTTTTTTTTAATGTTGATGTGGTATGTCAAAATGACAAGAAAATCTAAGGAACACATTAGAAACTTCCGTTCCTATCGGACCATTTATTTTATAAATTTTCTTAGATCCAAATTGAAAATAAATAATACCAAATATTGTATAGCAATAAGAAACAAGAATTTCCCAGTATACAGACTCTTTTACGACTGCAATTTGCCTCTATCACGAATCCTTTGCAAAAATGTTGAAGGGTATTTTCAATTCCTGAGTAAACATTTTCAATTATCCAGATAGTTTCCCTTATGTATACTGCGTCATTCCACCTAAAATTAATTTAGCTTGCGACACTGACGCATGAGGTGTCGACGGTGGGCAGGCCATGGGGACAAGTCACCCCACGAGATTTACATGTTACAAAACACGATCAAAGCGAGGTTAATGAATGAAAATTACATAAAGGGAGGGCCCCTCTCGTGCAAAACCAGGGGAGAAAGTCCCCTCACCCTCGCTTCCCCGCCGCCAGTGCGCATGAGCGCGCGCTAATAGATGCAAAAACGGGCGTAATCTGCCCGGAGTCCCCGAAATTCATCACAACGCGCCGTTCAAAAGGAATGTTTAGTCACTTAAGCTATGTGCGCGCGGGCGAGCGGGAGAGTGAGTGGTAGGGCGTGTCGGGGCAGCACCGGGAGATTAAGAGGGGTCGCGGGGAGAAGGCAGGAGAGGGGAGGGGAGCGTTGGCGGAGGGTGGGGGCAGGGAGCTCTAATCTGCCCCCGAGATCTCGGATCCGCGAGATTAATTGCTCAGAGGCGGGGCCGATCAAGTCCCTCCCTTGGCTCTTCCCGATCTCTTCCTCCCCCAGACTACTAAGTCGCTTTATAGACATGCCGCACCCAGACTCCTAATTTTTAATTTACCCCTTTGTGCGCCCTTCGCCCGCTCGCTGCGACTCCCCTTCCGCCCGGGCAGTCGCCACTCGTGAGAGGGGGCGTGGCCGCGTTGGAGTTAATGAAAGCGAATGTCCGATCGGAGGGTGGGCGCGGGCGTGTGCCTGCGCATGTGCTCCCGTTCGGAAGTAACGTTTCACAAGACGCGATGGAGAGCGAGGGAAGAACGGCAGGCAAACGCACGGCTGTCATTGCGCCGTGGGGGCAAGGGTGGACGCCAAGGCGGAGACCGCAGAGTGTAGAAGAAGATGACGAAAGAGGAGAAGATAGTGTCGGCTAGGGCGGGAGAATAGTGAGGATGGAGGAGCCGTCGCGTCATGACGCACTATGTAGATGAGTGAGGAGGCGTGGGTGAGGCAGCGACGAAACGGATCTTGAACAGTGATGGCGTGAGAGGGCGAAGTCGTGGGAGGGGGGAAGGCGGGGAATTGCCAGACTGCATCCCGCGGTCGGCTTTCCCTCACCCCAACTTCCAGATTAATTTCCTTAAACTTTCCGTTACCCAATATGGCATAGCCTCACTGCATCCCATGTCCTTCATCCGGTGTTCCGGTAGGAGTAAACATTTTTTTAAGTTCCTATTCCTAAGTAGCGCAAACACCACGACTTTCTCGCGCCAGTGTAGAGAAAACCTCGAATGCAAGTGAACACGAACAGGGCAGAATCTTCGGAAATGCGTGTGTTAAGGCAGCGGGGCAAGAAGACGATCGTGCTAGGAGATTTCAAGTTTTGTTTCCATAAATTTTTTAGAACGTTTTTAAAATTGGGAATGCTCTAAAAGGGCGTACAAATGTTCCTTGAAAACAAATACCATTAGCAGCAGCATGGGTTAGGCTGATCGAACCTGTTCCGGCAAAGTTGCCTAGAGACGACCTTCTCTTCTTTGGTGTTCGTACTTCACTTTTTCCTTTTGGAAGATAGTAATACGCCTCTTTGGGCAATATCTCATTGTTCATTCTTTAAAAATGTTCTATCCAATTTTTTTCTATATGTATTTATTTGTTTCTTCTTAGCTGGTATTTCCCAATTCTTCTCTTATATCCTCATTTCTAACATGACCTATTAATGTGGATCCTTTCACATACCTCAGAAATCTAATTTCTTCTGCGTTAATTCTCCTGTTTCCTCTATATGTTACACATGATTCGCATCCATACAGGAGGGTAGGTATATTGCTTTATAAAGATAAAACAAATCAATTATAACCGATCAATAAAACACTACGATGATCGCGCTATATGTAGAAATGAACACCGCGCTGAAACACGGAGCAGGATGCAGTCGGACCATGCATTTTTCGAATAGATATATAAACTGCCTAGGAAAAGTTGACCGCGGGATGCAGTCGGCATACGCCCGAAGGCGGGGGCGTGGTTTGCGAGTGGGGGCGGGGCCGCGTGAGTAACGCGTGGGCTGCGCCCCGGGGGCGCCGCCCCCTCCCAAGCGCGGGGGTGGTTTCCCCAGCGAGGCAATTTGTCGGCGCGTGGCGCCGCGTCACCGCGCGGAAACGCGCCCCCCGCGGCCGAGCTGCTTGCCGAAAGTTGTCACATAAACGCGCCCGCCGCATATTTCGGAGTTTTCGGGGGGAAAGAAAAGTTAAATGCGGGCTAATCAGTACAAAACCAACAGCTTAGTTCTGGGGTGCCGAGGGAGAAGACGGAAATAAATTTCAGAGACGCGAGAATCCGCAGGGGGAGGACGCCGAAAAGATACAGCCCCTGCGGAAAAGGAGCTGGTGTGAAAATAATGGCCCAAGTTGGGTGGCGACAAGAAAGGTCGCGAAGTTCAAAACCTATGGGATTTGGAGGATACAAAAAGTGTGGTATTAATATTCCCAAAAAATACTCCAGAGTTTTTCTTTAGAGACTCGAGCAATATTAAACAATTTTCTGAAACGGTGGTGCAGGTTAGAGGACTGGATGCCTACTCTTCCTTCAAGTAATGTTTTCACACACTACAGAGCAACATTGCAAAATGTATCATAAAAAATACTCTATTAAAGTTTCTTAGCAACTAGTGCATTATTATTAAGAACTAGCTGATCACGAGCGAATACATCGCACAAAGGAAAGACTAGACAAGTACTACATACGCACTAAACGAAAAACAGAAAACCCCAAATATATTGGTTCATGTCATTCTAAACTCTCTAAGACTACTGAAATATGGGAGGTTTATAATTTCTGGAATTATTCACAGTTCACTATTAAAAAGACACGGTAGCCACTGTACATTTTCCTGGTAAAAGGACTTATTACACGCCTGGTGAACATTTCTTTATACAAGCTCACTAATCTTTGCGTACACACAATCTCCAAACTTTAAAAAAAATCGCGTCTTCGCTTCGCTAACTATAACTACATACAATTGGTCATAGAAATGACCGAATGAACAGATGGCAGCAAATAAGCGGTCAATCTTCTCATTTTCAGATCCACTACCTTTCATTTAAATAAAAAATTATGAAATGTGACCGAGAACGAATCTGAACGGAAAGCCTGGGCGTTAAAAAATATTTTCATTCCCACCAATGTCTTTTTTAAATAGATAAAAATAAAGGAAAGGGTACTACATATGTATATTTACTTATTGTTGCTTATTCTTGTTTACACTTTGCTTGAATATATCATTTAAACCTTCAAGAAGATACCTAAAATAGCCTACTAGATACTAAGAATGAAGAAAAAATTGGTACTAGCGAATTATGACTTGAACCTGTCACCACTGACATTCAATATTTGGTGATGAGCCCTATTACTCGTTTGATTTTCCTCTTAGATGAGAGTCTGGGATTAAAGATATATCAATATCTCCGCCACTATTAGTTTCGAAAACCATTAAAAGTAGGAAATTAAAACCGTTTAAGCGTAGAACCGGTGAAATAAAAAATATTTGCAAAGGCAAATCAGCTATAAATTGCGGTTATTATCTTTCATCGCGCCATTCCTGGAGAAATCGACTTCCTGCCGCGACATGGAGAACGTTCATTTGAATAACGATATTCCCCCACTGAACTCTAAAGACGCGTACAAGAAAATATTAAAAACAAGTGGAAATACACCACGACAACGCAGAAAAATGCCAGCAGAAGGGCGCGGCAGGTTAAAAAAAACACAGAGGAATAAAGACAGAGGGGCCCGTGCGGAGACCGAATTTCGAGGCAAAGTCTCGGCGCTCCACAAGGCCCTCCCCGCCGAGCCGTGCCGCGCCGAGTGGCGCCCCTCGTATCCCAGCTCGGCTCTGCTCCGCCCGCTAAAAAAGCAAGCGCGCCGCCGCTGTCGCGAGGTGGCGGGGGCGACCCGACGGATTAGGCGCGCGCGTCCGGATTTAGCGGCGGGCCGCCCCGGGCGCAGTCCTTCTTCCGCGCCTCCTGCTCTGCCGCTGGAGTTATTTCCTGCCGCCGCCTCGCCGCTCTCCCCCGCTTCGCGCCGCGCCGCGCCCCCTCCGAGCAAGCCGCGTGATGGAACGCCCTCCGCGTTAACAGTCGCCAAATCCTCCGCGACGAGCGGTTCCTCTCAAGACAACGCCACAAGAGATCGTCGCTTCGCAGGTTGTTGCTGCAGCTGGCTTCTCAGTAAGCGATCCAAACAGGCTCCACGAGCCCCGTGGCAAATCGCGTACGCGCGTTTTTAAATAATAATTTCTGTTGGTTTGACTCCTAACTATACCGTAAATTAAACATGTTATACATCAATTTTAATACTTCTTTTGCAATATATTTGTGTTCCTATTCCTATTTCTTCAAAACAGCAAATAAATTCCGGACATCCTTCAATGAACGGTGTATAAGCTTCTGAAGATATGCGAGCTTGGAATACGAATTAAAAAGTAATGAAAGTTGCAAGTAGTGAAATATCCAAACATTGGATCATCTCTATGATAATTTCGCTGGAGGGAATCTGCGGTTTGAATGTCTCAATCTGGCATCATGCCCGTTTTTCGCGGGCTCCTGACTGGTTCTGCAGTTGCCCTGCGATTCATTGGGAACGACATTAATAGAATTTCTGGAAATTCTCTTACTCCATCCGCTTTTCATTAGTAAATCGTTCTCAAAGCCTGACTCCTGAGAAGATTTGAGTTTCCTGAATGGAAAATCGGTCCTATATTTTCCATTGATTTTTCATTGATTTCCATTGACAAATATTTCCGGACATATAGGAAATAAGCAAAACTTGTGAGTTTGTCAGCGACTGCAGGGGGGGGTGGGGGGCAGAAGCTCTAATAGAGGCCCCTCCTTGGAAACAACGCTCATCACCATAGGCTAGTTTTTGTAATTTTGACTTTCAAAGATGTGATTTCTTAGTTTTGGAGTGCAATATATGAGACATGGCGGAATACACTATCTCAATACACAAATTTCGTAGATGACGTCGAAACCCACGTCGATCAGTGTCAGATAAAAAAATACTACAATTAGATTTTTGTTACCAATATAAAAAAATGTGCTTTTTAATACCCGTTGGTCTATCGAAATTACTTAAATTGTCTGTGAAGGTTGAGAACAGCACATCAAAAAGTTAATTTTGCCACCTGGCAGAAGAGAGAACATAAGAATAACCTCGGGAAGACAAACTTTTGAGTTGACACCGCGTAATTCCAACAAAACGACCATTTCGTAATGGACGGTACAGTAATTTTTAATAGAATATCGTTGATTTCGTTTACTGAACACCACACAGAATAACCTTCCGCGAGCTCCGCGTGCTCATTCCGCCCTCATCCCCGGCGAGCGCGCCTCCCTCGCGCCCGCGCAATCGCCAAGTGGCGTCCCGTCCGTCAGCGGCTCCCCCTCGCCGGCTAACGATAGGTACACGAAGACGTCCTCCGGTATGCAAATGGGCGACCGACGTGCCGCCGCCGGGGCCATCCATCTTAACGCCGCCACCGCCACCGCCACCGGCGACCGACCGAATTGCAAACGGCCGCGCGCGCCCGCCACCGCGCCGACGGCCTTCATTTGCATGAACCCGCACGAGTTGCGGCGACGAAGGGCGCGAAGCTCGCTCCGCGACGCGAGGAAGTGGTTGGGTTGGCAGCTGCCCACGAGAGGGGAAAGCTGGAAAAGTCGAAATGATAGAACCGAAAACCTCAAGGGAACGCGAATGAAGCGATGGGTTGAAACAACGGTGGATGGACTGTGGACGAATTAAATTTATTGTCGATTAAGGACGAACGGAGACAACAACAAAAAAGCTTCCATCTCAAGGTTCACACTTCAAAACAAGATAATGATCTTACTCGAATTGAATAAATATTCTAATACTTGCTGTGGCAAAAGTCAAAATCCACAAAGTAAAAGCGAGGAAGACAACGTCGCAAAGCTGGAAGATCAGTGGAAGAAATAAAGAAAATGTATCCACTGCCGCTTATGGGCTTTCCCAAAGAATTTTAGAAGGGAACGTGTTATTTTTATTCAATATTAACAGACCGGTCAAGGTGGCTCACTACATCAATTGATGTCATTGCAGTGCCTCTTACTGATACAACATGCAATAATCTTACGGGAATACTGACCATAATAGTTGACGCGCCCAAAAACTCGAAATAATCATTAAATCCTCCACAATACTTCATCTCTTTGCTCCTCTCGAGGTGCCCTCAATAATAGTAACTGGCTTCGTTGGTTGTAACAGCAAGTCACGGTGGGGCTTTGTCCTTCGACCTCAGATTCATTATCTTCAGAATGCCCAATAGAATGTTTCATGCAATTCACTGCTAATGACATGTACAGCCTTTCATGAATAACTCTGAAGAGCGTCTCCGCATATTCACATACTACCTTTCGCTATTTGACGCGATGGACGGTCGCGTCGAAA
This sequence comes from Gryllus bimaculatus, assembly GCA_017312745.1. Taxonomy (NCBI): domain Eukaryota; kingdom Metazoa; phylum Arthropoda; class Insecta; order Orthoptera; family Gryllidae; genus Gryllus; species Gryllus bimaculatus. The sequence goes on from BOPP01000029.1 coordinate 8,267,720, forward strand.
CAATGGTTATAACAAGCACGCAATGAAAGAACAAACCTGCGATGAGGGAAATAACTACAATGGATAGGGAAGAGAGGAAGTAGATTCCCAAAGGGAAGCAAAGTTGCGCGCAGACGGTGGACTTTTGGCGCCGGTCATGTTTACCGCCCGTTCCCCCAGGCTCCCACCGCTTACACAGGCCAACTGGGAAGGCAGCCGGGCTCCTGGCAAGAGTGGCCGGTTTAATCAACGCGCTCGCCCAAGGGTGGAAAGTACTTCCTGTAACGACCTGCCTCCTCGCCCCCCAAGGAATAGCCTCCAAACTTCCTGGCCAGCTCTCCGAATCCTACATCTTCGTAACTTTATCTTAATGTCTCGCAACAACAACACAAATTTTCTCTTCGGATGATAAATTCGCAAAATTCTCTATTAATTTTTTCTGAAGACCAAAATTATTTTACAATTAATAACGAATAAAAAATAATTAAACAATAATTAAAAGTCGGAACGCACAAGATTATACAAAACGTGATAATAGTACAAACATTGAATTCATTCTTCAGGCGAATTATTTTTTGTCATAATAAGAAATGCACCAATTAAAATAGTTGGGATGACTAGCTTACCAAGCAAATGGGTTTCTTAGATCATACACACTCAGCAAAAGACATTTTCACCTACATAACACCGATAGGCAGCAACTAAATCTAGCAAAACCGATGGACTGCTTTTGGTACTCACATTGTGGCTGTGACGACGCCGGACTTTCCACGTCGACAACCAGTCCTTCGTTGCTCGTTTCATCCTGCGGTAGCGCCCCGCTGCCCTGCGACACCTGCAAGAACCAGTTCACAACTGACATAGAACATAATCCGCACAGGATTCGTTTTCGAAGCAGCTTTTTACTGATGGGTCAACCCCGCTTTACAGATGGCACTCGAGCGTTTCAGGTCGAAGAGGTGGACGGTTATTGTAAGTATGGGAGTAAATATAGAATAATTCGCTGTAGAGAGCAGAGAGAAAACACACTAAATTGTCCAAATTTTCCGAAATGAAAATTTCTTTAAAAAAGATAGTTGTGCGGATTTAAGTGCATTTTCTCGTTACCACGAAGGCGAATGAATTGAATTGAATTGATGCCTTATTTCACGTGGCGAGACTCGGGCCACTAGGCACGCTCTTTCGTCTGACCACGTACATTTCGCTACGCTCCTTTCACCAACTAGCAGAGGAAGGAGGTATTTCTTGGCTGAGAAACAGATGATTTTCAATTTAGCTCAGAGGCGTCATTTAGGCTCAAGGATCTTTACATGCAAGTAAATCTACTAACATGGGACAGTCGGCTTTACTTCCCCTCCGAAGGAAGGCGTACGAAGGTTTTTTTGCCCTTCGATCGGCTTTGAACCCGCCAACTTGGGTATTCCAGTCCGATACGCTAACCGTTACACCATCGCGCAACCGATACGCGCAATGCGATCTTACCTCGCTCTGGCTGGGGCTGGGAGGGCCCGAGTCGGCGTTGAAGCCTTCCTCCACGCCGTCTTCTCGAATGCGCTTGCCGTCGGCCTGCAAAAGCAAAGAGAATTACGTCCGAGCGCCCGTCTGCACCTAGGAGCCGCTCGAGGCACGTCACGTTGCCCAAACGGGGGACTACCGCCCCCGCCGGGGCCACGCGAACAGGCGCGACCCCCGGAATCCTCCTTATTGGGTATTCTGAGGGACGAGCATCTTAATCGCTCCGGAGCAATATACATTTCTCCTATGACAAGTACAAGGCTGAGAATTTGCATGCTCGCCACGCGTTGTAGCTGAGCTCAAGCGGGCCTCGTCCGTACGCGGCAAGGGTTTCGTGAGTCTGAGGAACGACGTAGAAGAACACGGTAGGAAATGCAGTCAAGATTAATTTCCTGCGGCATAAGGAAATGTTTCTAAGTTTCTGCATCACATATTTCACGGCAAGAGTTATAAGGTTACCCAGGAACAATATATTACATTACTGTCTCTATTGAGATTGAAACCTACTCACTGTCAAAAGAAACTGCTTTTACTAATTTACTTTCCACAAAATAAAACCCTCAACATGTTTTCATTATTTAATGTTTTCATTAATTAATTCGTATGGCATTTCAATTACTGTTCATCAAAGTTATATTTCACGGTAGTATGGAACGAAAATTCAACAAAACTCGTCTTCAAATGCTTAGAGATTGCCATTTTTTGCTGGCCAGAGCCTCCGCGAGGAAGTTCATTTTTCTTTCTTTGCGTTCACGTTTCTTCGTTTTCAGATTTACAAGTTTTCTGTGACGTATTAAAACATTTGTTGCGCTGACACGCTCACCTTGACGACACCCAGGAACTGCTTCCGCTTGCGTTCGCGGTCCCGGTCCCGATAGTAGTCTGCTCGCTGCTCCTCCATCAGCCGGCGCTCCGCCTGCCGCTGGCGATCTGCAAACAGAGGGAGGCGAAGTTACAGACACGCCGCATGCACCAAGAGAAAGCAAGCCCAGACGATTTTCAACGACTGACTAACAGTCAAACGGAACAAAATTAAGGAAAATGAATACTCCATGTACATTTCAATGCCATCTACCCGTTTTTAAACGAAACTCTTCTGTCCTGCATTTTTTCCTTTATTTCCCAATCGGTACTTCAAATGCTTATTATATGGCTTAATTCCCGGGTAATATGTATGTTTGTATGTATGTAGGTGTGAATGAATGTACATATCACGTAATAATAATAATAATTACTATTATTATTACTATTATAGCAACCACCTCTGAGGTTGTACGTTTTAACCCACGATAGTAAAAATATAAAAAATTGCTATTACAAAATATTTTCCTAATTAAAGTACTGCGCAATGCAATATTACAAGAGTATTTTTGCCCCAATATTTTTATTTTTCTCCCGGGATATTTGTTCTATCCCCTCCGACCGGGATTTGTACTGTTCTACTACATGACAATTCAATTCGCAGTTCAAAGTTCACGTGTTGTTAATGAGAATTTTAAATCATTGTTAAATTACACTTCATCAATTGGTATTTTTTTATATGCTGCAGAGAATTAAATACTCAATTCCTCCAAAGAAATACTCGAATATTGGAAAGCCTCAAAGACAATCTTTGAGATCATACTAGTCATCTGACACTACTCACACTTCTTTTCGATTTCCTCGTCGTCCAGCAACAACGACACCACCTCTTTTGGTTTAAGGGTGTCGGGCTTGAAGTTCCCTCCGCTGATGACCATTCGTTGTATCTGGAACAAAGAATTTCCGATTAAGCCCGGATGCCACCAGTAACGCTATATCTAATTACCTACGATTTCTCATCGTTGCAGCACCTGTCCGAGCGCCGCGTGGGAAACCACGCAGGGCTCTCGCCGAAGACGCGACGGATCTTGATATCTCCATTATTACAATGATTAAGATAAACCTTTTTAAGATCTGGGACGGCGCGGCGGTTTCTTTCAGCACAAATAGAACCAGGATGCCAAATGTCAGGAACGTGAGTCTCGTTTGTATCATTCGATGATAGTTTCGCGAACGTTTTCCGCCAGTCGCAGAAGTTACAACACGCACACGCACACACCGGTACAGTAAATCAGGCCTGAGATTATCTCGCGATTGGCAGGTTTAAGCAGACGGGGGCGGCGTGACGAAACGGAGAAGCAGCGCCGGCGAGGGGACGGAGCGGGGCGAGGCGAAGCGAGACGAGTCGAGACGGGGCGTGGCGGGGCGGAAAGGGCAGGAGGGAGCGGGCGGGGTCCGAGGGGGAGGGTCACGATCGCAGCACGATGAGGCCTCGCCGCCTCGCTGCCCCCGACGGGCCGAGTCGGCGGCTCCCCTCCCGGCGCGGCGTCCGCCCGCCCTCCCGCCAGCCTTACGAAAGCCGCGGCGTCCCCGGCCCTTCCCGTCCTGAATGATAAGTAACGACTACATTACGAGCGGTTAATCGTTACAATTGCCGCCTACCGATTGCGGCCACGCTGGCCGAGGGGCGGGACGGGCGGCAGCGACCGAGTAGAGCTTCTTGAGAACAAAGCGCGCGTTGCCACACGCCGACGTTGGAGCTACGCTCGACCGGCCGCCGCCGCCGCCGCCACCACCGCGGTTGCAACGGATACGCCAGGCGCAAACGCCGACCTGCGGCGAGGTTACATCGACACCCACTAGGAGATGGCACTCCGCCGGGGAGAACTCAAGACTCGGGGTCTGCGAACGTGTTTTGAACAAGTGCAGCTGAGGAAGCCACACAGAGTAAACAGGGAAGAAGAACGAACGATAGCGGCAGATCTGCCGCATGTCAAAATCTACGCTTGCAGAGACAACATCCACATAAAGGAGTGGCGGAAGCGTGCGCCAGAGGGGGATATGGGTTAAGGCACGCACGTGGCCGTAAGGCGATCCCTGGCGGGCCACCCACCGCACCTTCCTTCCGGAGAGGGCTTCTTTCGAGGGCCGCTGGGCGGTCGCGCGCGGCTGCTCGCTGCTACCTGCGCTACGCGGCGCGGAAGCACGTGCGCGGGAGCGAAAGCCGAGAACAGCGTTTTATTTCATGGTCGGGCGGCAGAAAACGTAACGAGTCGATTGGATCTTCGCCTTCTTATGCCCGTGGAGGAGACCTTCGAGGAACATTTTTAGTTTTCGATTAACAAATCTCTATCACATGAGAAATTCAATTAATACTCGTCCCTTCACTGACTCAAAACTATAGACGTATGACAACACCAGGAGTAAGAACAGCTCTGCTAAATTAATTAAAACAATATTTTGGGGAAGTTTGAAAGTGCTTTCTTAACATCGCGCCGTTTCATTATGATGAAAAAAGTGGAAACCATTTCCCATGGTTCTATAACTGGGCATGATTCTGCAACCGACACAGGCGACTACTCGACCTGCACAGTGCACGCCGACGTGACGTGACTGAACGCACGTAGATGCTAGTGTCTCTTCATGCTCGCTGTTTCAAGAGCACGGAGCCACTTGATTTACGCTTGATATTAGAGCGAGGCTCCTCTTCTCCGTTCCACAGACACCCGTTTCTCCCGCAGCAGCCGCAGCCGGCGACGAAGCCTCGGACAGTGGTCGGGCCGCGGGGCGCCGCCGCCTTGCTCTATGCCGCTCCTTCAGCACGCCCTGCATGCCGCACAGTGGGCCGAATCGGTAGGAATAGCGCGTGGCAGGCTTTCCGATTTCCACGTATCGTTTTCACATCCACCAGAGGTTTCTTAAAGTCTATGGGGAGAGTAAAGTGTATGGAGAGGTGGTGATACATCACATTCATATTATTACGGGCGGTTACGTAATAAAATATTGGAATTTCTGTCCTATTAATACTCTAGCCATCACTTGAAAAACTAACCAAACGAAGCGGGAGAGATTAAGAAAAAAATATATGCATTTACTATTTTTGAAAATTCAAAATTGAAGATAAAAAGGGCCCGAAAGCACCGCCTATACGAGAAAGTAATGTATAACGTATAAGAGGTAGAAAAGTCCGTCTTCTCTGTAACTGGATCTCACAAAACGTGCTTTTCTCACAAAAATCACGTAGAATAAAATAAAACGTCCATCTTCACTATTCTTTCGAGGATTCTCTTAACTTGCAACGTATTAATTAAATGCTAAAAAAATGTGAGTCTCCAGTCTAATAGTCATTGCTCCTAACCTTGCAGTATTGTGACCCTTCACCCAGAGCGAGATATATTATTAGATTTCACTACTTTTTATCAACTCCTTTTTCCCAGAGTAATCCTCGCATTCTCGATTTAAGATCTTAAATTCATGCTTACGTTACCCTTCCCTGAGCTCCATATTTCGTGAGTTGAAAAGGACCTATTGCATTCCTTCCCATCTCGCAAAACGTCCATTGTCTCATTTCCCACCCGCCGAAATCGTTCCTCCGCACGCGTGCCTCGTAGCCTCTTCCGGCCCAGTGTGCGGCGTCCCACACACGCGCGCGCACGCGGCTCCGCGCTTCGGGGAAAGGCCTCGCCCTCCGGCCGGTCGGCGCTTAGCATTTCGGTCACGGGGGCGGGGGACGAGGCGCGCGCAGCCCCAGCACACGGCGGCGCTCCACGTGAGAATCCGACTCACGCAGCCCGCACGGCGTTGCGATCGCCGAGGACACGTCACACGACGGCGCGGCGGAGGCGGGCACGGACAAGGACACGGCGCGCACAGAACACGCGGTACCGCAATGGCAAGCGCGCGACGCCTGGAGGGGGAGAGATTGGAAAACGTAACGACAGTTAACACGGCCAACAACGAAGGAGTAAGCGGCATGTGATGAGGCCTTATACTGCGTCATCCACACGGTATATAATATCAACAGTTAAAAAAAAAAAAATATTGCATGTCAGAACATGCCAAAATTTGCGGCAGAGACTTATGACTTACTCAAAGAACTAATTTGCAACTTAGTAAACTAGTTTTTCGTAGCTTAGTACTAGCGGTACAACAGCACTTTCTTGCATCAGTAATGTATCAAACCGTTTACCTAACAGCAATTTCGGTCCACATCTCAGCCATCTCTTGTAAAACTCGTTACCAATATTTGTGCATTAGGCGCGAATATTTAATTCATTCAACCCATTCAACAATCCAAAACTCCGTTCCAAACACGCAGACAACACGCCCAACACTGTGAAGTTATTCTGAGAATTTCAAACTACCATATTGGGGCGTTTCCATTATATTGCAACCTGATAGATACAGAAAGATTCTAGAAAAAGAAATGCCAGAAATTCGAATAACTCCAATTTCCAATTTTGTACACATTATGCTCCGTTCGAATGAAACTGCTAAAATCTTTAAAAAATATCCATGACTATTAAGATTAAATTAAAGATAAAAATATAAAGTTCAAGATATAATTTTGAAGAACACGTGGTATTAAGAAAAAATCTCTAGCATCAATATTGTAGTTTTATTAAGACAATCCTTCCCAATTTTCATAACTTCACAGCGTACATCAATAACAAGACCTGCGCCATTTAAAAATATGTCAGTTCTATTCGTAGAGAATTTCACGCAAAATTTCGCGAAAATTGCTTATATTTTCGAAAAATTGTATAAGACCTTACTTTAAGATGTCTCTGTCAAGATTTCGTTTCCGAAAAATTCATTATCTAGAATATTTTGGCAACTGGTACTTGTAGGAACACGCCGAAAAAAATTGCACTTCTGCAATTTTAGAAAAAAACAAAAATTTCAAGAAAATTATACCTGACCAATTTGATAAGAGATATTCGAGAATAGAGTTTAATAAAAACAGGAGCAATTAATGACAAAAGCTTGAAAATGTTGGTGAGAATATATGTAAAGTACTACCAAAAATCAGAACATGCGTTTCAAACTCGTAGAGCCTCGAGTTCGTTCAGATCGATCTCGGAATATAAATATTTGAGACAACCGTGTGAACGATTTAATCTGACCACAAATAGTCACACGTTTTGGCGACACTCGATTTTTCGGCGTCAAGAAAACACAAAATTTGGACAACACAATGGGTTAAAGAAAGTAATTTACCACATACAGGAACTGGATTTATTCACATTGTCGTTGTCAGATCACGCCAATAAGTTTTCTCTTGAAATACCGAGGTTTTTTCCTGCTCTTACAATATTTTCTCTATACTGCGCATTCAGAATGCGAGAAAGTAAAATCACATGACAGTGCATTAATACTCCAATAAAAACTCGAATTCAAATTAATCAACAATATTAGATTTTAAAAATTTTAAATACCTATCTAATGTAGTAAGCAGACTTTTATTTATTTAATGTGAAAAACGTTAAAAACTACGGGAAAGAAGTGCAATCTTTGCTCAGTCTCTTGAGCTTTGGGCTCTTTGTTCTCCCTCATTTATATTAAGGTGAATTATGAATACAAATAAACGGTTTTGTCAAGAATCGGTATAAAATATTTTCCCTTTCTATCCCCTGTGATTTTGCGTTCTCGACGATGAACATTTGTGAAAACGGTTATTCTAAAACAAACAGTGAATTGGAAACAAACGTATGTATCCCCAATGACTTTCTTAAAATTCAGGCATTTGGCCCTTAACAGGTTGCAACATGACGACCGAAACTTTGGCCATCATTCCGAAAATGTGGCGCCTCCGTAATTAAAAATGTTGTCCTTCTTTGAAATCGCGTGCACATTGATTCAGAATTATATGAAAGTAACTTTAGAAATCTGAATTTAAAGCACGGCAACATTCGCACAAATTGTAAAATGTAAAGAATTTGTTCAATTTGTTCTAGTGGCGCCGATACGGGAAATGAGTTGCACGCTTTTGGCTCTTGAAATGGCCAAATTAAAATTTCATTTTGAATAATTTGTGCAAATTACTGATTACAAAGAGCTCACGTGATTTTCAGCAGAAGCCCGACGAAGGTAAGGATCAACGTCGATGTGGGAGGTTTAGTATCCCAATCATTCTAAATACATCAAGTGACACCTTTCCAGAAAGGATTTTAGTTCACGCTCGGTACAGACAAATATTTATTACACTTGCAAAGGGCCGTGGACACCTTCTCCTGAAGGCCATCTATTTCTTTACATTTGGTGTTCTTGCTCAAATAACATTACTCCATTTTCCCACTTTTTTGGCGAACGTAATCGCTCACGCGGTTAACACTGTTTTATCTTCTTCTTGCAAGTCATAAACAAGGAACGGGGCTACAATTGTTTCTTACAAAAGAAGCTTTGTAAACCCACGATCTGCTTTTCGTCACCTGTTCCTTGCAGAAGAGGACGGGGAAAGGTTTGTAATCCATAAAGTGGATAAACGTTTTATCCCGTGGTCCTCGCCAACAAGGGGACACCTCGATTGCGTGCCAGAGTTGCCAGAGGGTTATAACGGGGAATAGCAGGGTTCTTCTCTTCGCCGCCGCACACCCTTCCCTCATTCTGGAGTTCAAAGACCTTGTCCAAAACGATTGATCGGAGTGGGTTTGCTCTTGACTGCCCGTCGAGAAAAAGCCGAGGCCATACTGTGGCACTGCCGAAGTCACGAAAATACGAACTAACGTCCTCCCAGGTGTGGTGGTTGAGTTCAGGACCACAAAAGCAAAAGGATAATGACAGACCCCTCAATCGTCGGGAAATCTATTCCGTCCATCTTCGCGTTGCACGGTAAACTTTGTGTTCGGCATACGGGGAGTCAGTGAAATAAGAGGAAGTAGCCAAGAAAGAAAACGAATGATGGGAGGATAGAAAGATAACCCATGAAGGAAAGAAATACTTGTACATTAAGAACCCTATACCTACATGTCAGAAAGTGGACAACCTTTCGAGTAAAATTATGTTATCTCCATGTTAAGTATTGTTATTGTTATCTCCAAGTAAGTACGAAAGTATTTATGAGCTTTGTTCATGATACTTAGGTTGTTACAAATAATAATAATAATAATAATAATAATAATAATAATAATAATAATAATAATAATGCACTGAGACTCGGGCCACCTACCCATGTAACACAAAATTTAATATCATAAAACTGAAAATAAGAATTTTTTAAGATACATTTAGCAATATCATAATAGATAACAAACATGTCTTGTCCCTGAACTCTCAAATCCCAGTATATGCCTTACGCGACCAGGGGAAAACGGGAAAACTGTGTGAAAGATCTTCAATTTTAAAGGGGGAAAATTTAAAAAAACGTCAGAAGCATTACATATACAGAAAGCACCAAACTCGATAGACGTATCATAAAAATAAATTATAAAAGAGAAAAATTTTAGCGATATGCATCAAATGTTGACATAAAAACAAAAATGTTAGATACTAATTAAAAGCATTACAAAAGACATTAGTTGCCCACAAACACCCAAAAAAATTGTTCGTTTTGTAGAGGGAGGGCGTACTTTTAACGTAACGTAACTGTAAAGAGTTTTATATTTAGAAACTCGTAAATAAGTTAACAGATCGAATACCAGTTAAACTCATATCTGTCCACAACCGGGTGGTTGTAATTAAATGTTCCCCACTTCATAGCCTCTAATCGAAAAACGCATCATCGCACAAGCGTTGAGAACGTCAAGGACATGGGGAAGATAAATTATGTATAATCAAATCCACTGAATAATTTTGTGTATGTTTATACATCTCACTAAATGTATAGTTTTTTTGGTCGTAGGGTTCGTAAGACTAGGGCATGTTCTTGAAACGGTGGCCATCAAAGATCGGGATAGTCTGAAGCGTTGGATTGCAAGAAATCATTTGCGAAATATACTCGTACATGCTGACACGAACCCAAGAGCAATTTGACCCGGAAAATCATTTTGGATTTCTGAAACTTTTGTGAATAAAAATGAAAATAGATATCGACAATGGCATGCCAAGAAAATACATTGTAATAAGACTACATATTATATTTTTCGATTTTCAAACAAAGTTCTAAAAGTCCAATATCATCAGTTCTAAAATTTGGGAGTTACAGTCTGCAAAACACAATACTTTGTAGAACCTGTCTTCTTAGGGACGTAAAAAAAATTACACAAGGAATTAGAAAATGACTTCAACACTGATAATTCGCAGCGTCGAGGCAGAAAGTATCAAATAGGTCGTCCAGGACACTTACCTCGCTTTTCTCCCTCGCGCGCTGCAGGATACGCTCCTCGATACTGCCCTTGCAGATGAGGCGGTACACCGTCACCTGCTTGGTCTGCCCCAGACGGTGAGCGCGGTCCATAGCCTGCTGATCCACCGTCGGGTTCCAGTCGCTGTCGTAGAAGATCACCTGTGCACATAGAATAAGCAATGCATCATTAGAAGTACGGAGCTGGCATAACACCACCATTTATACATAATGAAGACCTGCAATGGAACGAGTGTACTATGCACTTCACACCACCATTCTACAGTGGTGACTCGTGCTGAGGTTCACAACCCTCAAATAATAGAAAACAAATCGAAACATAATCGAAACAAATAGAGAACAAATCGATACACATTTTCCAGTAAATGTCATTCTATATTGCTACAATATGTCGAAAATTGATATTGAAGGGTTGGGGCAGATGTCGGCAACTATTCTTTTTTCTGAAAGAATTGTTACCAGAGCAGCCAGTTTCATTTGTCGTAGGAAAAAATGCTGTACTAATGTGTGTTCACAACAGATGGTCTTGTGTCTCTATTAGCACAGAGAGCAATGTGAAATCAGTTGTCTTGACTGCCGCCACGCGAGATAAATGTAACCTGTTTCAAGCAGCGCTCTTACCCCAAGATATTCATGGGGCGTTATTCATGGGAGAATGAACGAAAATGTCATCTTGTGAATAATGTCCTTCCATTACGGACAGTGGCAAGATAGGTAGGAGTTTCTGCGGCGGCCAGTGACAAGCAACACATGTGACGACTTATGAGTGTGCGGGACGTTGTCACCCGTGCGGTAATCGAGCAGCTACCTAATCTGGCCTTTAGAACGAGTATCCAATTCTTTTGGAATGTTGTGAACTCGTATGTGCTAAAATGCTTTCGAACATTAAATTAGAACTGTCATTTCAAATACCTTAATATAAGAAACGCAATTTCCGCGTGTCGTTAACTGTTCATACACTTAGTTCATATGTTCTTTCATGTGTATTTAACATTATCTATCCGTGCTCGTAATCTCACAAAAAAAACAGTTGTTATGCCTTACGCTCCAACCCTCCTATAATAAATCACTTTCAAATCAAAGAGCGCTCGTCCAGCGCTCTCTTTGGCGTCACTCAACATTGGGCTCCGTGCGCTTTCGCCTCGCAATCCTCGTAGATAGAGCCACTGGTTTACACTGCAGAGCGATGGCCCTGCACAGCGAAGGGCGGTGGGGAGTGCACGGGTCTCTACAGCCCACCCCTTCGCGGATTTAGACTCTGGGGGTAATACCAATTTTCTGTCTGCATCTGGATGGATCTTAATGGATTTCGCATGTTATGGAAAGTACACAAGTTTAGTCAATTCCTGACAGTATTGAATGCATTATTTAGGATGTGCCGAATTAATTTTAATTTGGTGTTAGGTTTAAAATGTACATATGATGGGTGCCGTTTGTTGAATGTAAAGTTGCCCGTCATGGCAGAAAGATACTCCCCTTTCACACTGTGCGTGAAGTGTTCTTTCCAACAGTCATTTCGCGAGCGTCGTGGATGAGTGGTCAATCCAATCAAGTGCTATTTATCGTGGGTTGAAACGTCGACCGCAGGGCTAAGAAGGGCCAAAAACTGAGCCCCAGAACCTGAGAGAGACTGCTGCTGCCTCCTCCTGCGCACGTGCTCGTGGGCGCAGCCGCCGACTTCGTCGCGCGGTGCTCGCGCGGGCAATCGCCAACAGCGGCAGCAGCTGCGGCCGCCGCGGAGGCGGGAGTCGCGGCGTCGTCGTCAAGCGGCTGAGCGCGGACATGGATGAATGGGCGCGCGCACGCACGTCGTAACTCAAAACCGAGCGAGCGAAGTTATGCCTCGCTTCGTATGGGCGACGAGCCCGCTAACGCCTCGCCCATACGCGCGGAGACAGAGACGCGGAGGCTGGAGCGGTGGCGGGGGCGGCTCTCGCGGGCAACGCGCGGCACGACGAGGATGGTGGTGGCGACGCGAGGCAGAGCGGGGCGGGGTGGGAAGGGGTTTGGCGGGGCGGGGCGGGGCGGGCGGTGCAGGGCGTGGTGGGGTGGGTGGGGTGGTGCGGAGCGGGATGGGGAGGGGAGGGGTTTGGCGGGGGCCGGGATGTGCGGGGCGGGTGGGGTGAGTGGGATGGGATGGGGCGGACGGAGCGGGGCGGAGCGGGGGGAGCGGGCGGGGCGGGAGGAGCGTGGCGTGGCGGGGAGGAGCGGGGCGGGGCGTGGGAGAGCGGCGTCGCGGGCGACACGTGCGATGTACTGGCGCGCTTCACGACCCATCGTCGATTCATAGATCGACGGCGCTGCCGATTTACGGGTCCAAGGCTGGCTTTCCCACCGCGCCGCGCCGCTCTGGCTTCCGTCCGCCCGCCGGCTCTTCCCGCGCCTCTCTCGTCCGATCCCCTCTCCTCCTCCGCAGCCGCCGCCGTTTAACGACTCGCCCGGTTTATTGCCGAATGAATGCCCGAACCAACTCGACTTTCAGGATTCTGACAGGAAACGAGATTTTAACGTCCTCGAGCAGCGACTGCGGCGGGCGCGGAAGCGGCCGTGATAGTGATGGTGTCGGAGATGCCGACTGCGGTAGAGAGGAGAGTTGGCTAGAAGAGATTAAAGCAATGCATGGTAGAAGTGCGGTGAATTGGAATGATGGAGAACGAGCCGCATTCGTTGCTGCCTTGAGGGAGGGGACGACAGTCATCCCCAAGTCTCAGATCTCTGTTTCGTTTGATATCGGAGTTCAAAGACGATAGGGACAGTGCTGGAAAACGCAAAGCACTGGGCTCCCATCACCTGCACCCCAAACAAACATGCCCACTGCGACAATGACTGTACAATGACCAACAGGCGAATCACGTTTGATGAATTTGAGAAGGCTACAGGTCTATCACGAGAACTCTCGACACCATCATCTTTGAGGATTTGAAAATGCAGGTGTGTGCACAATACGTGCCCCATATCCTCACCATTGTGTAAAAACAGAAGATGGATTTTGGAGGTGTGCCAGTTTTTGGTTTAACAGTTCAGTGCAGATCTGGCGGAGTTCTTTCGGCATCTGGTCATTGTCGGCGAGTCATGGATCTTCCACGAGATCCCATATTGTTCATATTCGCCGGATCTGACTCCTAGAGAACACGCCCTATTCGACGCAATGAAAGGTCATGCGGGATAAGAAGTTCACCACTTCATGCACTGTCCAGCAGTGACGCCGGGATACACCCAAAGAATGGTTTGCTACGCAAATACGAAGTTGGGAAATTGAAATAAAATCCACAGACATTGATGGGGAATTCCTGGAATATAAATTGAACCCAAATGTATATATGGAAACAAGGTGCCGCTGATGAGAAGGGCAATGTCTTACACAGCCAGACGGTATTAAGATCGATTCTTAGAAGTTTGAATTTTGTGAGAATATAATAATTGTTAATGACGTATTCCTATAAATCTCTGAAATTCGATTCTGCAGTTGCAAGGAAGCGAAACTCAGCAGACCCAGAAACTTTACTCTGAACTTATCTCTGAACTATAGGCGATTTCCGCATCGCAACAAAGAGGTATCTACAGCACTAGTAAAGCACAGCCCTTCCCTTTCAGATTTATCGAAGAAGTTACTGTTCTCTCCCCCGATTTGTGCTTTTCTAACTTCTACGAATGCACCACACACAGAGCACGAACTCAGATAAAAGTTCACTGTCTCGTAACAATGTTTCTAAACCGCCAAGAACATGTGAAACTGTGAGTTATTCACAAACCGGAAGTTTTTTCTTCACCCATAAAAACATTAAGCGTTTCTTGGCAAGTCGTCATTGAGAAAAAGTTCAAAACTAAATTCCCTACTTTTAGTGACTTGGCAACGTTCTATACGTGTGCCCTTCCTAACAATGTTCTTTCGTGGGTACGCATCCGCTTGACAGGAGTCTGAAGATGAAGGCATCCTCGGGGTGAGGGGCGGGGTCGGCAACAGAAGGAGAGATGAGTAAAGGCAATATATCAAGAGAAGATCATAGGATAATGCTGAAAACAGCGGAGAAAAAAATAGGGTATGATAATGACAGGCAAAGGAAACAATCTCAAAGATGCGAATTTTGACACCCTAATTTTACAACGAAGGTAAGGCAAAAAAATGTGCCTATGCTTATATCATGAAAGTAACGCCTACTACAAAATGCCAGAAAGTTTAAATTGACAGCTGCAATTAGTAACGACCAAGACAAGAATATCTGGTCGTAATGAGAACAGAAATTAAAGAGGGTCCAAATAAACGACAAAGTTTAAAAATCTATCCTTTAGAAAGTCAAAACGTTAACAACTCCGCAGGGCAAGTCTGCGGCACTCCTAAACATTTTACGTTCCTCGAAATCAGGTCATAAGTCTCTGAATGATCCATTTCAAGCAAAAACAAGTTTTATCTTGAAATGGACACTTATTACTTTCTCGCATAACAACCCACAGGAAATGTTGTGTAATGCTGCAGCAGAAAATAGCGATTTTTGTAGTGTTATACTTCCTCTATCACGTTGTGTAGTAAGAACATTTTGTGGGTCTTCGATACCGAAAAATTGGTTTACGGAAAATCATTTGTCCGTATGCGAACGCGAACGAACTACACCATAAAGGATTTTTCACCAAACTTGATGTTACCGATGGATCTCGTTGATGACATGGCCCCTTTAATTTAGAACGAATAATTTGATTTTTGGGTATACACTACATGTAGCCTCAACGACAGTTCCAAAATTGTTTATAAAATGACTCCAATTCTTTCCTTTATAATTCCATTCTCAGAGCAAAGTACGATTTATGAAAGTGATGCATGTTCGCTTTTCCTTGAACTTTCTTATATTCAAAAATTTAAGTTTTGGGCGTCTTCCTTCACCTACATTATTCAATTAGAATACTATTTTTTAAATAAAATATGGTCAAAGTTTGACCTTAAAAGAAGATCATCCACTTGCTATTTCTCGGTGTGCTGTTTCAGCATTAGTTTCAAAAGCGTATTTAATATACGAAGCATGTCTTTTAAGAATCGTTTTGATACTTTGATTGTTAGTATTTCTGGGCACGTCAACTACCAGGGTCATTAGTCCCGTAAGTGCAGTTCATGTTTTTGCTCGGGATGTGGGGGTGGTCTTTTCCCCGCTATGGTGACATCCAGCGCCGACCTACGGGGCATCGCTCCAGCCGGGACAAGCTCGAAGCTCCCGACCGGTCTCTCGGCATGTGTGGCAGTGTAGTGCATATTAGTTTACGTATGTGTAGGGGTGAGTATAAGCCAAGAAAGAAGAAGGAAAGATCGCGCGCCGTCCTAGGCCTGTTGGTTTGGGTACTGCTTTCGCATTCGGCTGGTATTGATAGGAGAAACCACGGAAAACTACCGATCACAGCAGCCGGCCGATAGAATTATCCTCCAGATAGCGACTGAATTCAACCTAGCTGGCAAGCTGTGTCGAAAATCTTGTCACTGTCGGGACTCGAACCTAGTAGCTATCGGTTTGAGTGAGTGCAATGACATCAGTTGATACCCTGAGCCACCTCCCCCATTTTTTTTTATTCTACAACAAACTAAGCATTGGCAATACAATAAACGTTTTGCAGTCAATCGACTTTTGAGTATCAAGGAGCCACAAACCATGGATTCTGATTACAAAACACGTTAAAGGAAGTAATTTATTGTAAGTAGGGTCATGATTTATATAGGTTTTGGTTACCAAGACCCGGTAATAAAAGAGTTTTTTCTGTTGAAAATTCGCCGTTTACCATTGCACGATTACAATACTTTCTCTTCTTAAGAAAGGCGAGAACGTAAGAAATGAGTTGTTTTAAACTGACATAAACGCAGTAAAGACAGAATTTATTCTAAAATAAGCAGGTCGAAAACCGATTTGACAGAAAATATTATCTACGATTTCCGAAGATTAAACATTCGTTGAAAGCACGTTGATATAATAACGTGAGAGGAGACACTACGACCCACAGAACAAGCTACAACGTACAATTGTAATGCATGTTTTCTAGCTCTGTGCTTTGGCAGCAAAACACGTCGCCAACAGTACTTGTGTGCCGTTCCACAAAATACAGTTTTAATCCACGACGCACGTTACTTGTCGTGCGTTTACGCAAAACTCGTGTGTGTCTTAATATTTAATTAACATATTAAACTGCCTAACATAATGGTATTCACTTCTATAATTTAGTTTGACTTGTTACCAAGTAATACTAATTCAAACGATGTTCGTTTATCAAATGTTCACACGTATTCTAAACTAATTGCTACTGATCTTTTTATTAATAAAACACGGTGGCAAATCATAAAAGCTTTTTTTTATATGAAAAAACATTTTTATGGGAATCATTGCTTTAAAAATGAATTAAATCGCGACTCTATCGAAAATTAACAGAACTTTTGAACTAACTCTAGTTACTTAAACATTTTACATAATAGTACGTTTCAAATATCAATCTCGAGCGCATTATGACAATGAACTACTCTCCGGATTAATTAATTTTTTGAATGTTTGGTAATTGGTTGTTTATTTTGACAAAGACCTCACTTTGTTAGAGCAGCTCGCCTCGTCGAAGAGGCATGGCGGAGAAGAGGAAATGGAAGGCGCAAGCGCAGCCAAGAAACGGCGGCGGCGGCGAAAGTGCGGGCCACTGCCTTTGGGAAGTGCGGGGGCGTGAGCCATCACCGCGAACCCGATGTAAGCGAGTGCGCGGGCGGGCAGGGACGCTGGGGACAATGAACATGTTTCAAACATGAACCGCGTCCGCCTACCTCCTCCCTGTCTAGTTAAGTCTCGGGGCGTTCTCCTCCCGGGTTGGATGGAATAAGGAATTGGTCCGTCACGCCGCCACCGCCGCCGCTGCCACGGCAGAGTTCGAAGCGGTGGCGGCCGCATGCGAATTCACGGCTGCGGGGCGTTGCTCGCGAAGCGCCTCTGCATTCGGCACTTCTAAGAAACTCTGCTACTGCCGAGGCGGGGAACGAAATGGCAAAGGAGCGAACGAAACCAGTGGAGACGCAAAAGCTCGCTCTTACCGGCATTATTTCTAACTTTCGCAACTTTCCAAAATTCATAGTGGCACAAAAGGAACCTACGCTATTTTTTATAAGAGTACTTTGGTCTTCCAGAAAGCATTTTAAAGAAGAAATTGGCACAGTTTTGGAGAAAACAAATTGTAAATTGTCTTTAGGCAATAATTACGCGAAAATTGCTTGTTTTGCCAAAAAATGTATTTATTTTGTAAAAATACTATAACTCAAATTATTGCCTTATTGAAGAATCGTTTTTAGAACAATTTCATTAAAGAAAAAATATTTACTAATACTGTAGTTTTGCAACATCAATTTTTTGCAATTTTCGGAAATACAAAGAGTTTGCTGAAAACAGGACTTGCGCAATGTTATTAGGGTACTTTACATGCTTCATGGAAAGAACCCCCACCCCCAAATCAAAATATTCATCAAGCCTACAGCCCTGCTGGAAATATCTGAAAAGGTAAATTATATTATTCTACCCGCGGTGAAGCCATTGCGAGGGGAGAAATTAAAATAAATGACTCTGACCATTTCCCTATAATTTCGCCATCTCTTTTAACTTCCTCTCCATCTTTCTCAAAGAATTCGTGTCAACATCAAAAATTTACCTTTCTTACTTTTGGTACATCTTGGGACTAAGTTAACAATAAGAGACACGTATAAGTTTAATTCTTCTAGAATAAATTAGTCACCCTTGGCAGGTACGTGCAAGCAGAACCATGGGTAGCTAGATTTGTTTATGTTTATATACACATAAACATTATATATATATATATATATATATACACACACGTGTGTGTGTGTTTAAAATTTGAGTGATGACTTAATTTCAAATATTTGAATATTCTCTATCAAAGTAAATCATTTTTATTTATCATATGAACACGCTCACTATGGCCATAAATTGCGATATGCAACTGCGTATACGATTTGCAGTACATAATTAATGATAATATTTTTCCATATTTGAAACTAATTGGTTTTTACTGCATATTTCTTCCTATAAATCTCAACCTTTTGTCAGTTTCAACAATTTCAACAGTTTCCAATTCATATTAACAAAAGTTAATTTTATGTATATAAATAGTAATAGTATTTATATGATAGTATTTATATAATATTTATATAAATAGTAGCCGAAATCGATTCCACAAAAAGTAGTGTATGAATACTTGATACGAAATGTTTACAGGCTCCTCTTCAGGACAGTCGCTTACAAGGCTTGGTTTAATTAACACAAATTCGGAAAATAAATAATTAAAATAACATATTGGTAGATGTACAATGATCATTATTTCCTGACTACTGCTAAGAGCAGATTGGATCCTAAAATATTCTGCAAGATGCTGGAATAAGTGCAGGAGAACGGGTACTTAAAATACATGAAATACATTAAAAATAATCAAACACCGTGGCTTACATAAAATTTATCGTTTCACTGATTCACAAGGAGTGGATATGAAGAAAGCTCGGGCAACGCTGAGTATTTTGCTAGTACCACATACAGTTCAAACAATACGTGAAATCCTTGAACCTAAAAAAGCATTTAACACCAACGGCTGGAAGTGTCAAAAGACTGAAGAGCAGGCGGGAGCGCCGGTGAATTACGG
>BOPP01000029.1:8286979-8297090 GCA_017312745.1 Gryllus bimaculatus
GGAAGGCTGGGCCGGGAGAGTGAGTCACCCAGCCAGGCAGAGGATGAAGCTGTTGCGGGAGGCGCGGCGCTGCACCCGGCTAATGAAAGCCGATCATCTGCCGCTTCCCACGCCTCCAACAAGGTGTGTTCTGCCGCGCGGTCAGCCGCCGATGGTCCCGAGAACCGCACCCCCCCTTTCCCCCTGGGGGAAGGGGACCCAAGCCCCGTCGAGTGGCCGGGTGATGCACGCAGCCGGCGGCTGCCTCCCGCCTCCACCCCCGCCCACATGCGGGCGGCCCGCAGCCGCAGCCACGGCCCTGCGCCTCGGCCGCTTCAGGCGTGAAGCGGAGACGCCGGGAACACAGGCAGATGGTGACGAACGTCCGTTTCGATACACTACTAATCAACTTCCATGTTGCGTACAACGGCAGCTCCAACAGTAATGATTTTCCAAGATAAGGTTCAAGGAATGAACTGAAATGTACAATATTGGAAAGTCATGACACACGCTAACGTATAAGTGTTTCTTAGCAGAATGTTTATAAATTTCAATCGTCTTAAGCGTCTGGACGTTAAAGAAAAACAATTTGTCGCCAAATAGCTGAGCAGTAAAGAAGTGTATCGCAGTAAAATGAAATAAGAAACTTTTGTTCACTTTATTGAGCAGAGCGTAAAGTATTGTTTGATCTGAAATAACTCGTTTTGTGCAGGACGTTTTCAAGGGTTCTGATTTATCGAAACCCTAGACATATCAATCTAGAAATTGCCATCCCTACTCCGGTCCATAGCGGAAGTGGCGGCGGCAGCGACGGTGACTACGAGGGCGACGGCGAAGGCGAAAGGCGACGGCGAAGGCGAAAGGCGACGGCGAAGGCTAAGCCGACGGCGAGGACTAGGGCGAGAGCGAGGGCGAGGGCGAGGGTGACGGCGAGGGCGAAGGGCGACGGCCAAGGCTAAGCCGACTAGGGCGAGAGCGAGAGCGAGAGCGAGAGCGAGGGCGAGGGCGAGGGCGAGGGCGAGGGCAACGGCGAGGTCGAGGGCGAGGGCGAGGGCGAGGGCGAGGGCGAGGGCGAAACGAGGGTGACGGTGACGGCGACGGTGACGGCGACGGTGACGGCGTGGGACCTCCACAGCGCAGGCGTCGAGCCCCGCGGCGGCGCGGCGGTCGAATGCGCTTCCCTTTGGGACATCCCGTCATGACGGCGCCGGCTCCGCCTTTGATCCCATTGTGGCCGGGAGCATTGTCGCGCGCTCGCGGCGCCCCCGGTCTCGGTCTCGCGCGAGCGAGCGTCACGCCGCGTCGGCGCTCCGCCCCGCAGGAGAAAAAAACGCGCGCGCGGAAAGACGCGCGCTAATCCGCGTGAGCGATGCCGCCTGGGGGCCCGCCCGCTCAGCGCCACGGCAGATGGACCGCGCGGATTCTTAGTGGTGAGGACGGAGGTCACTGTGGGAGGGAGTGGCTGCGGTGGAGCCGCACGATGGCCTCTCCTCTCTCCAGAGGACAGAAAGATGCCGCGAGAAGGAGTAACGCGAAACTATCGAGATCTCTGAAGGGTTATACTACTAAATCACTCCAGCCAATATCTAAAGAAAATGGAACTGCGAATTTATGGTGGTAAATGATGAGGGTGGAGCTGAGAGATGCAAGGAATAGACCGGAGAGAGGAAAGAGCAGGGCCAAATAAAGATGAAGTGCTGCTAGGAAATGAGTTCTTTTAATGAAAAGAAGTCAATTGAAAATCAGGCGGGCTATTAAGAAAACCGAATAAATACAGGTGAAATTGAAAGCATCGTGCAACAACCAACTATTTTCACACAAAAATTGAATTAACTTGAGAAATATAGTGAAGTTGTGCATGGCTACTTAAAGCAGGAAACCATATACACCTCATTATGTGGGGACGTGCAAGAAAAACACATACATTTGTTTTGATGAGCAAAACTCTATTAATGAAGAGTAGAATTGTTTCGTAGAACACATAGTGGTAATCCTGCGCTTTTCACGAAGCTATTACCATAACAAAATGTTTATGTGACAGGCGGGATTCGAACCGACAACCCGCGATTCCGGGACGTTTAGTTGCCTTAACGGAACTCCGAACCTCCCGAGTGATCAAAACACCGCAATTCTCAATTTTTGCACATCCTCCTCAAAATACCACAGAGCCCTCCCGCCTCGCGCCCTCAACGGGTGCTTCGTTAGCTGCGGCAGCCGCGCCACGCCACGCCGAGCGGGTGCTCGGCGGGCTGCTCCCCCCTCCCGCCACGCGCTTGAGCGCGACGGCTCAATTCAGATGCGGCCGCGTGATGTATGAACCCGCAAATGGGAAAAAATGGACCTCTCGCGAGAGCGCGGCGCGGCGCAGATAAGCGCGCGAGAAGCGACACCTCGATTAATATTGATGGAGTAATCAGCCCGTTGCTTTTTCTCGCGGGGGCCGACCCGCGCGCGCGGGCGGGCGAATCGCAGCTGGAGGCGCGCCGCCAGTGCTGCATCACCTATCTCGGGCCCGCGCGCCGCATCGCCCGCGACAGCTATCGATAGCACCCGCTGTGTAGCCAAACACCGCGTAATGAAGATACAGGTGGCCCGGCCATCTCTTCATCTGCCGCTGACGCAGCACAATCGAACCCTTTTATTGCGGCTCATCAGAGATGAAGCCGCCTTTAATAGGCGGTGTTTGTGTTACTGGGCGGAGGAGGCGTGTGACGCCCCGCTGTAGGCGCTGCCGCTGTGCATTTGCCAGTGAGGGGAAGGGGGTATCCCTAAGGCAAAGGGAACCAGAAAAACCCTACGCAAGGGAGTGTGGGAGGGAAATGTAAGAGGGGCTGTGATACAATAAAATGCGGCGCAATCACAGGCAAAGTAGAACAATCAGCGACGGATTGATGTCAAACATAACATTGCGTATGATTTGACGACAATGGTTCGAATGTCTATCAACTCTTCGTAGGATAAAATGAATCTCACTTTAGAATAAGGCGTACTAAAGAATGCTAAACTAAACACCCGTAGAATGAAAACTTCCCTTTCCTTTACAACAGAATTTTCTGAAAATACATTTTCGTTTTTGGGTTCGCTGTATTTTTTTTATTGTTTTAGCGACGGAGGGGCAACGTTCGTTTCTCAGTGTTTTCAACAAAGCCGATGAAACACAGGAAAAGTAAAATTTCTAAGAAAGATTGCACACCACGCACTCCATGACTCAACTATGAAGCAAAAACGAAAAGTTAGATAAGTAATAACCACGGCTTACACAACATTATTGATTTCGATAACAAGTAGATTTAGTACAGAAAGTAACACAAGCGAAGACAATATTCAATAAATACGAGTAATGCCGGTAGAATGTCACGAAAACAATAATAATGATCAACTGAATAATGCATAACGAGCACAAACTAAAAACTACAAGGTTTACTAGCATAAACAAATTTGGAAAATTTATTAGTAACTGGATGATAGCAGAGGAATGGGGAATCTCTGTCACAATTGTTGAGAATCCGACAGGGCAGTAACTGAACCTCTTCGGAAACACGGAGCAATAATTTTAATAGACAAAATTGATAAGTGCGTTTATTTCTTGCCCATTTATTAATTAATTTATTTATTATATCTCTGAAACACTCCAATCAAACTTTGCAAGAATGTATTTGAGCGACTGAGACGAAAGAAAATAGGCTGACGGGATTCAAATGTTCCCCCCAAAATTGTTTTTTTATATTTTTAATATTTTAATTCCCACATAATTCGCTACTAGGGACTGCGGGGCAGCGGTGCGGCCAGGGAATGTGCGGGCGAAGCGGGGCGTTGAGGTGCCGGACCGGAGAGGGGAGGGAAGGGTCTCTGATGGCCAAGGAGATGAAGCGGGGTGTAGCAGTGAGGGTGGAGAGGGAGGCGGAGTGGAATGGAGCGGTGTGCAGAAGAGCGGGAAGAGACCGAGCGGGGTGAAGCGAAACTGAGAGATGTGGAGTGGAGGGAGGTGTAGCTACGTGGCGTAAGTAAAATTATTCCCATTTTACCCTATAAATAGTATCCAGTCGTTTTCCTACAAGATGGCTGATAAATGCGAGGGCAACGCCGGGATACTTCAGCGAGTCAGGAATAAAACTCGAGAAGACACCCGAGGCGCACGAGAAACGCCAGCAGGCGCCCGCCATGCCTGGAGAAGGGCCAATGACAATTAGCTTTGAATCCGCGTCCGAAAACAAATGTGAGGGGCGCGGCGAGCCAGGAGGGCCCCCGGTGATGGGCGAGCGATTGCGGAGGCGGAGGCGGGCGCGGCTGACGTTTCAATCAGCGGCGGAGCGATGGGATCGCCGAGGGGGGGCCACTCAGGCATGGCCAGGACAACGCACCCGCCCGCCCACCGCCACGATCCGAAGGACTCCTGCAAAGCTACGTGCTATAATGAGGCGCGCAACTTCAGGGAGGCCACTTACAACCTGGAACAATTTGCCTCACTTTTTCGGGTTTGCCAGTGCATTATTTTAATCTTTCACTGAGAAGATTTGTAGAGTAATGCAGAGGTGTTGTTTTTTTAAAATAAAACAAGCTTGATACTAATTAATCAGCTCCAAAATTTTACCACGATAAAGCAAACAAATACATAAAAAGTCACTAGTTTTCACCGGACTGATTTTTTTAAGAAAGTTTATCTAGTTATATAGCCGTCTAACGTTTTTGCCCTGGCTTCTAACGTTTTTCTACATATTACGTGATTTTCACTTGACTCTTCCACAGAAATTAAATTTCCTTATTTTCCCCCGGTTTTCCATGTTTTCCAGAAAGCCACATTGCTATGAAGGCGCACTCGCGCACCGGCAAGAGAAGTCCACCTCGCTTCCCAAGCAACACGCAGGACGCACCGGATCACAGTGGCGTGCCGTAGCGTGAACGTCATTTTAAAAATTGTTTCTTCAAAGAGACACAGTAAAACTGGTATTAAACATATTACACAGTAGTATTAGTAATATCAATAAAATGCCTTCAAACTTTCTACAGAGCAGGAGGACACAGAGAGGTTCGCCCTTCACGGTTCGCAGATGGAGCGGCTGTCCTCGTAAGATGTAACCTGACGAAAAGGCGCAAAGATCGAATTAAATAGGGTTATAATTATTACATCCCGTGATGACGGCGCTCAAGTATTTTATCGCACACGATCTGAATGTGTTGGGCCTCTCTTCTCAGCGTGAAGGATGGTATGTTTGCGACTTCCTCGACATCTGATGTGGGGGACAAATAGAATATCAACATTCGGATCCGAGTTGCCAATTTCGCACTTCTGTCAGTCATTTGGTTCCCTGTGATTCGGCCACGGCCAGAAACTCAACTGAAGAATTCAGCAAAGAACAGACTGTAATCTGAATTTTAAGTCAAACTGCCCCTTACATTTCGATATTTTATTGGAAAACAGTTCAAGAGGAAGCTTTCTCAGCGACAGAACTGAGCGGATAAGCGCTCTACGGGCCGGTTTCACCAAACAAAGAGTAAGAGTTTACTATGGAGTAAATCATATTTACTCGAGAGTAACTTCTTGGAGCGTTTCACCAACACTTTACTCGAGTGTAAATCGCTTACACGAGAGTAAATTCGAGAGTAACTTTACACCGCGAAAATCCGTCGGGTAAAGAACGGAGTAAATTCAATTTTCAACGTGCATGTACCTCCGAAATGTTGTTACGGTTCGACGATTACGAATGATAGTATTTGTAGACGATTTCAGCAATGATTCGGAATATTATCCACTAGTGCGAAGACAAAGGGTGCGAGAGAGAATGGATTGGTTTTAATTATGACGATCGAGATTTTGTCATGAGGTTATGTTTGACCAAATCAGCTGTTTAACTTCATCAGATACATTGTAAACTGTAGAGTAACTTCTGAAGTTATTTTTCTCCCCATGTGGATACGAAATAAAGGTAGTACGTACCGAATACAACAAAAGGAAAAATACTAACTACAGGAATCACAAGTACTAAGAAATATTCATTTTTTTATTCAGTAAAAACTGTATGAGACGTATGGGGGGAGATCATTTGCCCACGTTTTCTTGAGTTCCAGAATCCCTTTCCAACATTTTAACTACAAATAGTTGAAAGGTGAATAAAAGTTTTAAAAAATAAAACAACAAATAAAAAAAAATTTAGAAAAACACGAGATCAGCAACATTTGAGAAATTAAAGACTTTTGTTCCCTAGTTATAGAAAATTAATTTGCACCGCTATCAGTAAACCAACTGCAAATTTGATTTTTCTGCATTGCTAACAAAATAGTAACTCGTCTCCCGAGAAGAAAAATGAATATTTATTAAGAAATAAAGATACAGAAACTAGGAAATAAACTATGCTAACTCAAACCACCGTAACACCACACCAGATTATAACGCCAAGAACTCCGAAACTGAAATGAAATATGGAATATAAGGAATTAATCAAAGGTTCGCGTTGGTCCGCATTGGTTGCCAGCGTCATTCTCGCTCACAGCCTCTTGAATCACTCTCAAATATTGTGTGTTCAGCTTATTTGCGGAGTAAATAGGAGAGTATGTCCTCTCCTATTAAGTAAAATAACCCTCTAGACGCATGGTGAAACGCTCATATTCTACTCGAGAGTTACTATCTTGGAGTAAATGGTTACTCTCGGGTAACTACTCTCAACTTTACTCGGGTGTTGGTGAAACCGGCCCTAATACATAACAAGGGGATACTGGCGACCCATTACGGATTGCACGGGGATTGTTGATACAGAATACGTACACGCAAACGGTTTTGGCGTCGAAGTTTAAAATCCGAGATCGCACTCCATTAATCTAGAAAAGCGTTAGAGTTGCCTTAGGATAAAATGAATGCCGCTGGTCGAACAGGAGAAAGCGAAGTCGTTCCTCCAAGTTTAGTTTATTTAAAACGCAATGTCCTCACTAGCTTTCGTAGAACATATGTAACACCATTATTGGCGATGGCAAGCAGATTGACAGCTAGGATTGAGCCTCGTGGAACACCGTTTCCCAATAGGAGACAGCGGGACATGTTACCGAAATGCACACGGCCGGTTAACAAAAAGGTATTGAAGCATGGACAGCCTAACTATCGGCCGCTGGAAGAACGTGCTCTGATTGTACTTCTCATACGGTGTCTGAACTTCTTTTACGTTATATTTATATTTTCGTGAAACATGAACCACGGAATCCCAAATGTCCTCCAAGCTGCCAAACCCTCTCTATTCTATGAAGCAAGCTTATTATTTGGAGGACAGCGACATTACTGTAGCCACGGCGCGGGTCACATGACGGTTGGGCTGGCGCGGGGCGCGACCACGCGCCACCACTCTCCACCCCGCTTCCGCCCATCGAACAGGAAAATGGCGACGGGAGGCGGGGGCCCCTTCCTGCCCCGTCGGAAGTCCCCGCCCCAAACGACGTGTCAGGTGTCTGTCGGCAACGCTTCTCGAGAAAAGTGCACTTGCAACCCCTCCACACGCTTAATAAAAAGCACTTGAAGCCGCTAGAGCACGAAATTGCTGAATGGTCTGCAATGCGCATATCCGCCATCTCTCGGCAGTCTACTCCCAACATGGCCTTACAATCCTCTTTGCCATGGTGCCATTTTATTTTATTTCCTCTTCCTTTCTCTTCGTAATTCTAATTCAAAGTATTTCTTTTATTAGACCGAATACTGGGCTCCGCATTTCGGACAAATCCCTACATTTTCACACACTTTCGAGAGAGAGAAAAAAAGTTCGACCGGAAAGCGACAAACCCAATTATACACACACATTTTATACGAGTTTTCTTTATTCTATTTACTGTCCATACGCCAACCACCTGCATTCCGCCCCTCCTCTACTTCAGCACAGGAAACTTAATTCTTTAAGCATTAGCCACAAACGTGGTCCATAAGATTGAACACGGCACGCACCGACCTCAAGAGAGTCTCGAGGAACGGTGGGCAGCGGAGCGCAGTGAGGGGCGCGGCGGAGGCGTGGCCGGGGCCCAGGGACATGAGGACGCGACGGTGAAGAACGGGGAGGGGGGGGGGAGTGAGCGGCGAGGGGCGAGGGAGGCGTCGCGTGGCGGAGCAGAGGGCCCTCGGGGCATCCGGCTGCAAGAGGCGAACGCTCAGCGATATCCGATCCGAGACGCCGCTGCAAGGCCACTTCAAATTTCGCCTTTTTTAAAAATTTGTTTACATTTTATTTAAGATCCCAACAACATTTAGCTCATTAGCGACCATTAGAGCATTTAACGTTATGGTGTATGTGAAGATAACATAATATGGTGGTGATAGGGGGTGAAAGGACGCACACAAATACAACCATGCCCGAGGCGGGACTCAAACCCGCGATCCTTCGGTCCAAAATTGCTATGGCACTACTGCCTTAACGATCTCGATCACCGGTTCTGTAAGTAAAACGAAAGAAATAACGTCGCGTGCGACGTAGGGTTGTACAAAACGTGTGTCGAAAGACGACACAATTTCATTTCCCTACTAAATCATTATGTGATGTAGCATATTGGAAGCTGGGCTGTTATGATGTTTTGTCAGAGGTGTATACTTTTCACTGTTAGATTTGCAGATCTTACGTTTCAACAATGGAATAGCAATTCGAATTGACTTCCATTCTTATCTAGCAAACGCGGGCAAGTCAGTAAAATTTCGAAGTATTTGAATGAGACGCGAGAATTTGTCCCAACGTGGCTGCCAGCGCAAGCTTCAATTTCCATTGGGTAAGGTCGGACACTACATAAGATTGTAGAGCCTTGTGTACACGAGCTTTCATCAATCTTTTTACAAATATATAGTCTTTGTTACACATTGTAAGTAAATATTTAGTGGTGCCTAGGGGCAATCACTTTTCTGGCCCCCCTTGGCCATTCATTTTTTGTGATATTTTCATATACAGAAAAGCTGACTTGTACAAACATTTTCAGGCTATTTTCGAATTTCCAAATATTTTCGGCTGTTGTAGAAGAAATCGTCTCTGATTGAGCTGCATTGTTTCGGAGTAGTTTCGTATGTTATTTTTAGCAATTTTAGCAGTTTTCGACGGTATTTTTGTATTTATTTTTTGACGCTCTAAGGTGTTTCTTTGGGAGGTTTGAGTACAAATTGACCACGAATTTCGCCCCACACATTTCAAGGGTAGATTCGAAAGTTTCTTTAAGTTTTGTCATCAAAATCTTCAATTATTTTGCAAATTTCGGGCATTAATATGCTTTTTTTTAAAATACAAAAGCATCTGCATATAATCTTGAAAAGAACACAGTTAAGTTAAAGGTGCTCATTCCAGCAAAAATCAACAATCACCAACAGGGAAAGAACACATCAAGCTGAATAAATGGGTTAAGTTATTCTGTCTTGACGGGACTTGGTCTACATTATCTTGTCAAACAAAACAGTACATCCGCTCTGCACTGAGCGGGCATTGTCGTAGTCATAACACCGATACCAAACAATCAATATCTTGTCTTAATTGAAAATGCATCTTAGTTATGATTTTATGACCATTTCTCTCCAAAGGTCTGCGTGTAGAAGATATATGGTCAACTCAATCCTCCAGCAATTTTGAGCTTTGGAAGTTGGCAACAATGAACGGGTACACCATTCTCTCGACTTGTACGTGTGGATATTTGATAGCTTTCGTGATGCCGGAATGACCCCAATCCACAGCTTCACCACGGCAAAGATGTGCTCGCAGTTGTTCCAGGGCGCGGGCCAAGGCGCGGCGCGACGGCGGCCAGTAGGCTGGCGGTGTCTAATGAACCCAGGAAAGCGTGGGGTGTGTGAACCAGCGCCCAGCTATGTTCACAGTGGCGCGCCTGCCGCCATCCCTCCGCTGCCACCGCCACCGCCGGTGTCCACTTGGTACGCAGCGCGCGAAGGCGTCCGTGTGGCTTCTGCGGGGAATCTCAAACACGAGCGCGCGCGGCAGACGCTGCGTAGCGTGGCGTGGCGTGGCATGGGTTGGGGTGGGGAGGCGTTGGGGACTGACGTTAGGGGGGAGAGGTTAGGGGTGGCTTTGAGGAGTAGCGTGGCGTGGTGTGAGGTAGCCTGAAGTAGTGGTGTGGTGGTGTGTGGTGAGGTGAGTTGGCGTAGCGCGGTGGGTGTGACGTACGGGGGAGGGGGTGTGGG
>BOPP01000029.1:8297500-8355056 GCA_017312745.1 Gryllus bimaculatus
GGTGAGCAGAGTCGATGTGGAGTGCAGTGTCGTGTGGTGTGGTGAGCAGAGTCGATGTGGAGTGCAGTGTCGTGTGGTGTGCAGAGTCGATGTGGAGTGCAATGTCGTTTGGTGTGCAGAGTCGATGTGGAGTGCAGTGTCGTGTGGTGTGCAGAGTCGATGTGGAGTGCAGTGTCGTGTGGTGTGGTGTAGAGTACAGTGCTGCGTGGTGTGATGTATTGAATTGTCTCTGTGTAGTGTAGTGTGGTGTGGTGTGCGGTGGTCGTGAGTTTCCCGCAGCCCTCAATCACCGAGGCGAGGAATTGAGCGCTGCGCCTCGCCAAAACGTCGGCAAGGTCGCGCACCGCGGTTGTGGTCACAAAAGCGCAGGAATTCAGCCAGCAACCGCCGAGTTAACCGATAGGTCAAATACGTTTGGAAAACTAGCAACTGGTACATTACATGACGTGGCAGCCTCCCTAACATTTCAGGCACAAATTTTGATTCCTCACTTGTTCTCAAACCAAACTATCTTAGTCCTCAAAGCACATTCTAATGAAATTCTTCCTCAGATCTCTATGCAGCTTCGATAAAACACTACATAAATGAAGCCGATAAAGTGGATAAATATTATTCGTTCATGCAGTAAATTACTTCCTCTAAACTGGTTTGTAGTCACATTCTATGTTTTGTAGGTCCTTGATACCGACACTAATGGAGCTACAATAGCACATATTTTCTACGACATACTCTAACCTACTACGTGATTTTTGTGAAAAAAGAAAAAAAGGAGCTGAAGTTCAAGAAGAGTTTTCACAACTATTCTTTGTTATGACGTGTCAGCAAATATCCTGGGTGGAAATACGAAGATAACGCGTGCCGAACGTTGTTAAGTTCGAAAAAGAGTGCGTTTTGATCTAAATAAAAAAATCGCTAATCCAATATTTGATCTAATACACAGTACATTGACATTGGGTTGGCAGGCTGTTCAGACAACACCAAGCAACCAACCAACCAACCAACCAACCGTAGAAATTATTGTGAACAGAGCCCATGAGGAGTGGATTTGGTGGTTACAAAAAAAGAAATGTTTAGAACCAATTTGCGGAGATATGTGTCACGGGTCGTCATGACACTTGATGTAGTGATTACAAAGGTGAAATGTATGTTTTGTTTTGCTTCCGAGATGGGATGAAGGAGTGATGAAACTAAGAGTTGAATGGCTAAGCGATTTAGTCACGACACCAGTGCGAGTAATTTTCCGAATTCATAATCAAAGAGTGGAAGTCATCTTAGTAGTGGTGATTCATGATTGATTTGAAATGTTAAGTAATTTGAACAAAGAATAAGTTTTCGAATTATATTTATTTGGAGTGTGATATGTTGAAATGGATTAATGGCGAACAATTTTGACGCTGGTGCATGGCGCTGACGCATCGCAGCTCAAGTATTGTTTATCAACAAAAAGGAAAGTAAAACGAATGGTGGGAACCCTAGGTTTGCCAATTAGAGGATCAGTTTGAATTATTTTGTTTTAAATTCAAAGTTTTTAATTATTTCAATGAACTCGCTGCGAATGCGATGGCGAGTGTGTCCGTAAGGGAAACACCAAACGAATTTGCCATATTTCCATCAACAAAAACAGGGTGGCTACTTACATTCAGGAGCAAATTTCCCTGACTACTTCCATTTTCCAATTGATTAACCTATATACTGATAAAACTTGCATTTCAAACTAAAAAAAATATTAAAGACAGCCCGACACTACTTGGACAGTACAGACTCACCACAAATTAACGATATTTCCTCATCAAATAAAAATATATTGAGCAAAGAATAAAACTGTATTACTTTTTTTTAATAAATAATATCTGGCTTTATAACCCTCTCAGAATTTTCCCGCCTTCTGACGATTCTTCTACATTCCCAATCTATTCCTGATTCCATTTTTAATTCCCTGATTTCCCATGACGTTTCCAAAGGAATGAAACTTCCTTAATTTTTTTTTCGTTTCCCAGAATGTGGCCACTCCGAAAGACGCGACAGTTGAAGCTGGCAGTGCGGGTGTGGCGCGGCCGCATCACTCGTTACACGCTCCTGCGGCCCAAAGTCCGCAGCGGCTACGCGTGCGCGCGCGATACCGCGCGGCAGGCGTGCGCATTCCAAGCAAGGCCGCGCCATGGGAACACCGTGTCCTCATCTTCCCAGAGGGCCGCGCGCAGCCGTGGCGACGCCGCGGGGCGAGGCGGGGCGAGGCGGGGCGGGGCGTGGAGACGACCCTGCGGGGTGCGTGAGCCGCATGCGCAAATGACGCAACGACGCCTGGCGGAAGGGTGGTGGCGCCGCCCGTCGACGCCAACTGCGCCTGCAGGCCACGGCTCGACACAAACGCTTCTCCGCTCGCGCGAGCTCTTCGCGCGGGAAACAGGACACCGGATGGTATCCCTAACTTCCGCACACGTAGGCGCACTATCATTCATTACCATCATCGCCATCGCACCGTACCTCCCATGGGTACTGACGAGAAAGCGTTCCTTAAACAATTGCACACGCATTCTTTTACCACCTTCAGTGCTTTTTCCATAGAGTCAGTGGCGATGGGCGAGTTAAATTAAAGGATGTTGCAAAAACAATGGTCGTAGGGGGAGCGGGGAGTCGTCCTCTTCAATCTTTCCCAATTGAGTAATGGGGACAATTATTAAAATTGTTTAAGAACATTTCATGTTATATTCAAATATATTTTAAACTATTTGGATTCCTATCGGATAATTTTGTGCTACTGTAAAAACTTAAAACCACTAATAAAGAACGAAGGATACGAAAAATTCTCCATTTTCAAAGAAACTGATTATATATGTTTCTCGAATGCGGCACCCCGTGTGACATCACGTCATGAGCGCGCCGCCGCTCCGAAATCGGTGACGTGACGCTGAGGTCAGCGTCACATCCGTTGCCGGTTTTTTTTTATACAACGTTCAGCACGTCTATTTAAGTGCTGTACTGAGTTCGGGCACTAGCCCCCTGGGAGAATGACGGGATCATTCACCTTGGCGCAGCCCCGTGTGTTTCAGGGAACAGGGAGAGCGCGAGCTATTCCCGTTGGGGGTTTCCGATTTTTCTTTCAATGCTGATTAACGAAACATCTTCTTCCTTTACCGCGAAGAACTAAAAAGGATTTATTCGAGTTGGACATGGCAGCGGTTCACTTTCAAACAGACTGTAAGACTTGTTTCGTCGTTGTAAGAACAATAACGCAACAAAATCATAATCTAGACCCGACCGATGAGGTCATTAGATGTCGCCCTGTAATACTTACATGTGGGTTTTGACGAAGGGTAGAGTTCCCCAAAAAAATCTATACAGATTCAAAAATGTATATGAAGAGAAATGTCAATAAGAGATGAAAAAGAATGACATAAACAGGCATCAAAACACGATTTAGAGGAGCTAGACGTGTGAATAAGTACGTGGAGACCTGCACAGTAATTTCATGCAAAATAGAGGGCCCGGTCGTTCTAGAGCACTAAGCGCCTCGACAGCACTTTTCAAGTAAGCGGCAACCGCGAGTTCTGGGGTCTCAAACCGGCGTCCTCTGATGGGGTTTTTCGATCACAGAAACAAAAAAAGTTGCAGAGAGCCAGGCCTGGATTGCTGAGTGACGCCCCAGAACTACTTAGGCAGAGTTCACGAATAAAAATGCTTCGGTTGATTGAACTGTGTGAGCAGGAGCGTTGTCACGATGGAAGAAGCCACACAAACATCTCCTTGGTCTTCTCATCTGCATGCTTTCGAAGATTTTAAGGAGACAAACGGCTGTATATACGCATCTGTCGCAAACGCTATACACATGTATATTTGCATATGGTTACATTACGAAGTATGGCATGTATTTAGCACTGAAATCATTTGGGGCTGAGGAAAATAGTACTTCCACATCTGACCATCCATACCTTAAAGAGACAATAATGACTTTTTTAATGCCAAGTACAAAATCATTTTAAAAAATTACCTAGAATTTAAGCACATATATTATGTAGTACTACCTTTCATTATTTTATATTTGATACTTTTTTTGGCAAAATATAATGTTTTAATATATCAAAAATTATTTTTCTTCATTATAAAAATGATGTTTACAATACTAGTGTTTTGTACTTAAATTGTAATATGTCTTCTAAATTTCTAATTACATTTCGGTAAACCAACATTATCAATCCTTATACGGGGCCGGAATAATGAGATCCTCTACTGTATTTTGACTTTTTTCTAGCTTGAAAATCACTTATGATTTTAAATATACTTTGAAAATTAACAACAACCACTTTTAATATGCAAACCTGGTTTAAAAGGCATAGGATGCATTGTTTCTGCATTATGCAAGTATGTTGAAATAATTTTTTTCCTGGTTTCTAAAATGTTTAGGCGATTTTTCTTCTTCAAAACCTTTCAATACAGAATGAATTGAAGTAAAAACATATATCTCACTAATTCCTATTATTGCTGATATAAAATTATCCATATTTCTACTTCTCAACTTGAAGCAAAACATGTGATAAAATTATCCACATTTCTGCTTCTAAATTTGAAGCAACACACGTGAAAAATTAATAACCAATAAAAATATAAAATAAACACTAAAATAAATATACAGAACTTTCTTGCAATCATTTACAAACTATATTTAAAGTCTTAAGTGGTTTTATTGGTCAAAAAATTTTAAAAAAAGAGGTAAAAATAGATATCATTTTTTTAAATATGACCAGTCGTTTGAAAGAATCAGATACAAACTATAACAACCGGTGTTTGGTGTTGTTGTTTTTCAGGCCTGTTCATGTGTTCAAAGACGCAGTACAATTACTTTTTGTTATTTTTTTCAAAACCTTTTTTGTTTGTATTTGCTGTGAAGAAAATACCAAAACAATATTTTGGTAGTATAAATTAGTTTCATATTTTTCAATTAGAAAACTAATGTTAAATTGATGGGAAAAAACAACATCATCAACAACACTTATTGGGTCTAAAGAGTGGGGGTGGTGGGAGGGGGACTCTGAAACCTTTCAAAAATCTAATTTCTATACCAGAGTTATGGTTATAACTATTGGCAAATCATTTGATTTTAAGAAACTTTTTACCAACTCATCCATGGGTACCCTTTTGAAACTCTAGTTTTCTTTTTGTGGTTGGTAGATGCTTCATCCCACATCTTGCATACATAAAGAAACCAGAATCTTAAAAATACTACATTAAATAGCCAAAACTTTGCACCATTTCCTTCCAAACTTAAGCTTTAAACAGCATTTTAAGACAACCAGACTGGATTCTTCCATGTCGTGATAACACGACAGCGAAACCATAGGAATTTTTCATGTAATGTAATTTCTAACACTAAGATTCTTGGAGTAGGATTATACTCGAGAATTTCACTTATCAACATTGAGCTTTGTATCCTCTGAGGAAAAAATTCCTAGCAAACTGGGTGCATTTTGATTCAGATCTCAATAGTGGGACCAGTTTACATAAGTATGATTCCACCCAAAAATTCAGTTTTAGACTTAAGTATCACTAAACCACAAGGTAAAGTCATCAGCAAAAACACTGAAGTTTCCAGAAACGTTCAAGTCTTTCCCCAAGTTACAAGTAAAAATATTGTTTAGTGCAGGATTTAGATATGAGCCTTGTGTTACACCATATTAAATATACTGCAAATGGAGGGACAATAACAAAGTGGCGCTTTGGAGGAACTTCCCAATTTATAAAAGCTTTCATGGCCAGCATTTATAAATAAGCTGATAAACAAGGTCCAGTTGAATTCATTGTTTCAGACATTCACTGTTTCATGAAAGATAAACATTAGATGTTTATAAGAAAGGAAAATTAAATATTTTCAAGGTATGAACTCCTTGTACTTATGAATCCTGAATATGCAATTGATGTTTCAGAAGGTAATTGCAACACTCTGTGTATTCACATTAAAAAACAATTGTAAGATGTTGGCACTTATTAACATGGTTTTCACTTAGCTCACACAGTCTCAGGCATAATAATTCCCACTTTGTTTTCTCTGTACTATTTACTCTGCTTTGTTTACTCCGTACAGGTGGGGATAAATTAATACATTAGCAGAGGATTAAAATTAAAATATCTAAAAGATTAGATTCAAGCTGAGTGAATGAAGAAATTTTATAGGCATAGGTTTCAAATGTTTTCAATATGAATGAAGCAATGAAAGTTCAAGTTTTCAAACCTCAAATATTTTACAGTTTGAGAGATGGTGAATTTGAGAATTTGAATTATCCAACTTAATTAAAATACAAGATTACTTACAGTATCAGCAGCAGTCAAATTTATACCAAGTCCTCCTGCTCTTGTGCTCAACAAAAATACGAAAATGTCTTCCCTAAGAAAACAAAGACCAGAAATTATGACAGAATGTCACTGTAAAAATTTAAAATAATATAAAATAAATGTAGCACAAATATTCTGAACATTCACCTTGATTGAAAGTCTGCCACCATGTCTCTTCGCTCTGATATTTTTGAAGAACCATCTAATCTCATATATGTGTGTTTTCGATGCCACATGTATTCCTGTGTAAAACAAAAAGGAATTTAAAGAAATGGGAAGAAAAAAATTTCAAAAGCTAATTTCTTAGTTCCATGCAGAAATCAGAACAAACACGAATTTTCAGAATATAAAAATGACATAAGTAACCACTTGAAGAGCACAGAAATGAAGATGACAAATGATGTATTGATTTGATGCATTATTGTTTCTAGAGAATAATAATGTTACATCATGTTACAACTAGTATTTTTATGTATTTTAAATTAAAGGTGAAATACAAGTCAACAGGGTAGAGGAATTGATTCATTAAAACATATGAACTAGAGATAAGGAAGGTAGAATAATTTGATGGTGTTCAGGTAAAGCGAGTTCGTATGTCATATTTGAAGCGAGAGGAAAAAAACACACACAGACACACGCTCACACACAACCGCACACACAAGCTCACACACACCACCACACACACACACAAAACAACATGAGACATAATATTTTATGAAAAAATTTTAGAACACAGAATACTTCAAAAATATTTAAATCACCCTAGCATATGTTTGTTATGCGTAACTCCGTAGGTATCAAAATTAAACTTAAAACATAAATCCTCCACAAAAAATTATGTAACTCACTTTCCCCAAACAGCACATACTTTCAAGTACCCTGCGAATATTAAGAGGAAATTTTAAAGTCCCATTAACCTGCATGGCAAAATAATATTAGTAATAAAACAACATTATGGCAAATTAAGTTTTTGTAAGTTAAAGCAGGTATAGGATATATAAGAGAACTTTAAAAAATTGTAAAATGAAATACAGTTGATATAAGAAACCACGGAAGCAAGGATAAATGGTAGATGTTATACTGAAAAACATAGGTGCAAACTGGATGCAAAGCCATGGCTTTTTAAGGAAAAAAAATCCTCTGTACATCTTCCTTCAGAGGGAAAGTAAACCAGTAGTCCAATGTCGGACATTTACCTACAACTTAATAGAAGCCTCTGTGCTAAATTCAAGTCACCTGAGTGATAGCATCTTTTTCCGCTGAATGGCGAAAGTAGCGCAGCGAAATTTGCATGGTCAAGCAGAAGAGAAGGCCTGATGGCCCAAGCCCTCACCACTTATGAGGCATTATTGATGGATTGATTGAATGATAACTGGGTCATAAATCTAACAAAGATGGATTTCACACGTGATAGAAAAAGATCAAGCATTTCTAGATGGATATCATCCTTTAACCTAAATCCTACCCCAATTTCCCTTCCCCAACAAATTGTGTGAGCATAGGTACATGCCTACAGACTGCAGCACCAACACTATGGCCTGGCTCCCTTCCTCTAATATAGGACCAGCTTGTGCAAATAGCGAGTACTGCTACTGATAACGGCTCATGAGCGACAACGGTACAACAAATAGAGAGACCAATGAGTATCATTTGTAACTGTTGCACCTATAGGAAATGCCGCAGTTGGAAGGGATGGGGATATGTATTTAGAAACCAAAAGGTACCAATGATGTAAAATAGAAACATATTCATTATTTTCATTTTTGTACAGTTCAGATTTTCATTAATATTAGTGTTGGGCACTGATCATTAATTAATATAAATATTCAAAAACTTTTTAAAACAGAAATCATTCACTAATGAACTGTCCCCTTTCATCCAGATTCCAACAACCTGAAAGAAAGACATGTTCCATCTATTGAGTAATTTTTTCAAGTTTGAGCATCTTATAATGGTTATCTTGTCACAAATATTAAAAGAATAGAATTAATACAATTAAGAAAAATACAGTTCAGCAGGATCCTTATAAATTAATGGTCAACAAGACAGAAGATATGTAGATTAATTTAATCACAGTAGAAGAACAAAAGAAAAAGAAAAAAAAAGAAAAAAATATAATGGACAATATAGAGAAGATATGACAACATTTTAAGAACGGAGAGAGAGTGATGTTCCGAACTGATGTTATGCTATCTCCAGAAAATAATGTGTCACTATAATTCACTTTGTATTGTTACACATTTTTATTTGAAAGTGAAATACAAAGTGATTACTGCAGAGGAATTTGTTATTTTTAATGTATCCTTCAAAATTGTAGTTTTTGTGATATTATAGCTAGAATATTTTTTGCTTTACTCCTGTCATCAGTTGTCCATGGAGTGTGACACTCAAACAGTTCCAATTCATAGTTTGTAGGGACCCTCATTGATTTTCTGTATGTTATAACTCACATAAACCTAACCTAACCTCGCTTGCATATCAAAAGCTTTTTAATACAGGATATGTTTCACACTCAAACCTTTTAATTCTGGTATTATGCTTAAAACAGGTACAATATAATAATGGCAATGAAGTAAACTCACCTCCAGCAAATCTATCATACGAGTCATCTGGGAATAGATAAGAACACGATGACCTTGTTCCTTGAGACGCCTCAGAAGTCCATCAAGAACATATAGCTTGCCTGCATCGGTAACCAATGTTTGTTTGTCTAGACAAAATACAATACTTGTCAATACAACATAGAGTAACAAAAAAATTGAAAATTCCATTTTGTTTTTGTAACAGATTACTAATCCCATTCTCAATTTTCATCTTCCTCATTTATCAAATGAAAATTTGTAAAGCTACCTTATCACACGAGACCAAAATCTGAACATATTTGAACAAAATAAAGACGCAGTTTGTCAGTAATATCAATGAAAAGCATGGGCAGTTTCCATGAAACATTGTTTCACGGCCATGAAATTGAACAATTTCTTGCATATACCTTTAAATATTACAGATTGTTTGGGCACTGTTAGCAATTTAGTTTATTGAATGTTGTGAAGTGCCCTCTTTCCTTGTGTAGAGTGTGGTCAATGATGTGAGAAAATGTGGAGGATGGTGAAAAAGATCTCCTAATTAGAACACTCAATGAGCAACCAATTAACAAAAACAATAACACTGCTGGACTTCTACAATTCATGGAAGTAGAATAGCTATCCATTACTGGTAATTTTGATCGCTATGAAAGAACCAACAATTTTCTTGCCAAATAGGACTATGACCCATTTGAAAAAAAGGAGGTAAGATCAAAACTCTTTTTCTAACTGGAATTTGAATCTCTGTTTTTTTGTGTACACTGTGTATCACAATGACAATTTAACAGCCCAAAAATACCCTTATTTTGAGAGAAACCTTCTACAAAATACAACATAACTTTACAGAGTTTTATATTGAATTGTCAATTATGCTGGAAATATGATCAGTCCAGAAAAGTCATCCATGATTTGACATTCTTACTGAAGAGAAAAATGTTATAGAAATGATTTTAAATTCTTACTGTATATCAAATATTTTATTCTTCAAACAGTTCAAAACATTTATAGAACACTGGCTTAACTTTTATACAAATGATTTCATTACACACCTGGTACAACGATATTTGACCAGCCATATTTAGGTACTGCAGCTTCAATACCACCCACTGGCTGAGTGTTGAAGTACTGTGCTCTTGAAAGATAAGCATTTGCCAAATCTGGACTACCATACCACATCGTCTTCCAGCCTTCCAAGTCATGACAATGTTGATGACGAAGAACACTCCAAGCGGCTCTTCTACTACTGCAGAAAATACTACTTGAGCGGGTTTGTATCTAAATAAAAAGACAAGAAATATTAAGCATTAAAAACTCTTCTTCCCAGCTACCATCTATTGAGCCACCACACGGCATTTTTACAATTTTTCGGTCCCTTAATGTTAGAACTATAATATATCTTTAAGAATATTATTAGAGAAGAGTAAAACCTGGCCCCATATGCAAATTTCCATTGAAAAATGTGAACCAGTTTTTGAGAAAATTTCTGTGAGCATTTCTAACAATATGCAATTTTGAGAAACTTAATTGGAAGTCGTTCGAAGTGTTTTCACTCACAAATGTATTAATGTATATTGTATCCACAATGTAAAATATTAACTCGAGATATATTTAAAAAAAAAAATGACATTTGTGTAGTTTTGAAAAATTTTAAAAAATAAATTAAAATGGCTTTAATGTTAAAAAAAAATGCAGGCATTGTTGATAAAATGTCATTCAACAATTCTGAAAATTAGGAATTTTTAGCTTATTTTCACACAAAAGTTGAGACATCATCTGAAGAACTAATACTCACAAATGCAGTAATGTATACAAATTACTGGTAATGCAAATGTTAATCAATGAGAAAGATATTTTAAAACATTACATTTGGGTAATTTTTGAAAAATCAGAATAATTTTACATAGTGCATTCCGCACTGTCCATAATACAAAAGGTTTAAAGAAAAAAATTGCAACCTTTTTGAGAAAACATTGTTTTAATAATTTTTAATATTGCCGATATTTTACTCAATATTACATGAAAATTACCTAAGTTTTCAAGAAAATGTACATAACTAATTAAAGGACCAGTTGTGAGGGTCAATTTTTATTTGAAGGCAAATTTTATATTTTTAACATTACAGTTGTAGGAAGGCGTCAATGTCTGAGGGACTTCATGTACAGAATCTTCAAAATTTAACAAATTCTTTTGAAAATCAGCGATTTTCAGTTGAGTAAGATCGACCACAAAATATTCAATTTGGGGAGAGAAAAATCCTACAAATAGTATAGGCACTTGTGTTGTTCACATGCAGCCAGCCAGATGGTCAGATAAACAGAGGCAGACAGATTTCGGATGTATTAAGAGAAGAAAAAAACAAAAACATTACTTTCTCAGTATTAGAGATTCCCCCAAAACTGCCATCCAACCCACTCCACCTGTCTGACTGATCCTGTGAACACGTGACGCATTGCAGACCGGCACCTCAGAACGCTATCCTATCCCAGCTCCTGGCAATTTTCATACAGTGTTCCAAGGACACAGGTGTTGATGTAACGCATTTCAACTTCATTCACTTTGCTTCAAAACTGTATGTACTATTTGACTTACCTGTCCCAAAAATGGAACAGTCAATTTCGAGTTTTTTTTTTGTCTCAAATTTTCTTTTACAAATATAATTATGGTGCATATGCAGCTAAAATCTAACGGTTTTGCTATTTCTTCTACAAAAAAAATGCCCATATGTCCACAGTTTTGTGCTCAGAGCACTTTAGTAGTATAACTTAGCAACATAACAATGGTTTATCACTAAAAGTTGCAAATACATGCTATGAAAAAGCTCCAACATTGATTACGTGTGAAAGGACAGAACAATAATGACATTGGGTGACAACAATGGGCGAGCGCAATGCGCACAAAGTCAATGATATTGGAGACCATGATAGGTTCTAGGAGTGCTAATGAAAACTCACTTGAGATACATAGTTCCATACACAAAAGATAAAAGATGTCTTGAAAATGATTAGCAAGCCAAGATGGAAATCTCCATCCGTAGTCCTTGTCGATTGGGAGAGAGAAAACGGAAATTTCCATCTTCGGTCATCTATGTGTTAATTAAAGTCTAGCCATTCAGAGAAGAGGTAATGATACACAACATGGCAATAAAAACTGTGGGAAATTGTTTACCTTCTGCAACTGAGATTGAAACGCTTATAAATATGAGGATCACACAATGTAAGCATTATTATAGGAAATGGGGAAATAAAAGTCCCAATGATACTGAACAATTTTCCTCATAGTCCTACTTGAAAACAAAATCCATTCTGTGACCTTCACTATAAGGAAATTATTGATAATTTTATGGATGAAATTGGAAATATTCAGAATTAAGTCTCTTTCCCACTGAGAGCATTGCTAATGCCAAAAGCACTATAGTGCTTTTCTTGACCCATAGTAATTGTCATCAGTGTTGAGAAACTATACACAGATGCCCAAATTGTCTTTGGAATAGTTACAAGCAGTTTTAACAGCTTCAGAAGTCTCAGAAAGTATCATTCAAGTTGTTTTCAGAGATAAATTCAAACAAACTTCAATCTTCAACCACACAACGAAATTCTTCAGTATTGTCAATCACTGCCAATTCTGTTTCTAGCTTTCTTGATACAACGACGGGGATACACTTTACAAATCTCATTTAATTTCACACTGGAAAAACTAGAATTATATTTGGGAAACATTTCTGACTGAAATACTGTAGTTGTAAATAGATGTCCCGTGTACTTCAACATTTTTTAAATTAAAGAAATATGACTTCTTTTTCCTCTTATTCTACGGTATCAAGTTTTGTTCTCTTCAAATCACTGACATAATTGTTTTTTGGAAATTTTTTCCTCTTAATTTCATTACTTTCTCTTTTGTAAGTACCAATATGTTTGGATCAATATATTAGGTAAACTTTTAATTTTCAACTACGCTTCCACTTAATGAAGTTAACTTGACACTGATTTTCATTATACAAATGTTGAAATTAGTGATATTTAAATAAACACTGCACTTACAAAAACAACCAACAATGATGATGGTGATAGAAATTACAACGAGATTTATAGTATTTTCGCCGCATGTTTTTATACAGTCACTGGCTAAAACCAGCTTTGCAGACCCACCAAACAAAAACCTCAGTCTCATTCGACAGTATCTCTAGATGGTTACAAAACTTGGGAGATTAAAGTCGGCTTGACAACAGGACTGCAAACCTCATCACCATGATGATTAGGTAGGATAAAAGAATATGTGATTCAATGAAAGGAATAAAAATGGTGGTTGCACAAACCTGCAACCACCACTGTTTATAAAAACTATCTTTCTTTATATAATAGAAAATAATTATCTTAAAACGGTATAGTAAATTATGCCTGCCAAACATTCCACTTTTCGGAGAAAATCCTATTGAAATCAGATTAGCCATTCCCAAGAATACACCACACAAACAGACATGAAAAAAATAACTGAACAATTCAACGAGAAATTTGGGAATATCCTATAAATAATCAGATAATAGTACTAAGAGATTGTTATTTTAAAATTGCACACACTTCAATTTTATTAATATAGCATAATTTAAAAAGAAAAGTACTAAATACTATACTAATACCACTTTGCCTCAAGAATAAAGAAAAGAGCGAAAAGAAGGAAAAATGGCAATCAAGACATGGAAAAGAAAGAAACAGAAAAAGGAAAGTAAAGAAAAAAATAAAGATAAAAAGGAAAGAAACAACAACTTTGAACTCACCTTCGGGCAAGTGTAATGTAGAAATGAAGGTAGGTCAGTAGGTTCACATTCCCAAACTTTTGGTGGGCGAGGAACATGCAGGAATTCTGGTAATATTGGACATTTTCCACCTCGACTTGCCACTGGACTTGAATTTTCTTCTTCACCAATTTTTGATGGAGATTTAAGTTCCTTTGTGAAATTAGGAGATCTGATCTAGAATTGCAAAAATATGGACACATTTTCTTTAAAATAATTACTCAAAATCAACTACTCACAGATGAAAACCTTTCTCTCATTATTATACAAACCTTAGGAGAACCAACTGATCCCAATACTTTCCCAGGGCTGGTTATCAAACTCTCAGGTTCATCTTTCACAATTCCTGCCCCTCCCGGAAGACTTCGGTGTACTTTACGTGACCGCAGGATGCGATGCTCAACGGTTTCCGCCATAGCATGAATGACATGATCCAAATGGGAATAAATAGTATTGTGCCTACTTGACACCGCAGTGAATATCAATTGCGCCAAAACAGTACTGGTCTGCACAGCTGCGGGTGATAGAGCACCAGAAGCAGAAACTAACAATAATCGACAAACTGATATGCAGTCCCACCACATAACACGATGGTAATACGGAATATCTTCCATAACTCGTTTGTTCAGCCACAGCAACCTGTAGAAGTAGAAGTGGCAGATGTGTAATTGAGTAAAAATATGCAATAAAATTTCGATTTAAGTCTGGTGTTTTAAACTAAAATAATTTAAATTCCTGGGCTTATGTTACATAAATTAATAGTTATGTTCATCACGACAGATAGATATACAGGGTCAATGATCTTGCAACCCATGTCTGGGATCATTTTCTCATTTGTGGTTATTTGGCAACCGCCTATCTTTGCCATCAGTCAAGGCATGGCAATGATTGGTATGTCGGGATGGCAGAGGAGGTGAGTGTTAGATTTTACATTACAACAACTTTCCTGTTTCTTAGTTATCTTATTCAAGATTCATCATGGTTAG
The DNA here is from genome assembly GCA_017312745.1 of Gryllus bimaculatus. NCBI lineage: Eukaryota > Metazoa > Arthropoda > Insecta > Orthoptera > Gryllidae > Gryllus > Gryllus bimaculatus. Next base: position 8,312,182 of record BOPP01000029.1, read on the forward strand.
TGAAGATCGCAAGCCACATAATTCAAAAAAAGAAAAAAAAAATATTTTTAAAATCAAAAATGCATCTAAAATTGAATTTTAAAGCAACTTTTTCTATTCAATAAACTGATGAATTGATACTCACGTTGATGTTAAACCCCCTAGAGTCAGTTTCTGCAACTCCATGGGACAAATATTGCACAGTCTTGTAAATGAAAAACAGCTTTCAAGTAAAGGCCCTAAAAATTAGAAGACCTTGCTTTAATTAACAAAATAGTAATAAAATTTAAACACACGTAAATACATAAACTTCAATGGTAGAAATACCTGTTGAAGAGAGAGGAAAGAGGCTCCGATGAATATACTCTGCTGTAAAAATACTAAAGAGATTATAAAGAAGGTGATACCGGCTTGGAAAAGCATCAATTAACATTGCCTCGTCAAATACCAGCTTGGGTAATATATACTCGCATGCCTGAATGAAAAATGGAGATTTTGCTTCACGGCGTTCAAATAATTCTGGGTGATTGCACACCTAAGCAGAGAGAGAGATCACAATTTATTGTAAAGAAAATATAAGCTAAGAAAAAATTAATTGTCTTTTGTTTAAAAAAATACCTTTCGAAATTGCATAACTAGGTTCATCAAGCTCGACGTAACGCTTTGAGAAGTTTGATTTGTACCAGTATAAGAATACAACAGATCTTCAATACGTATTTTTTTCTTCAGAGCTTAAAAGAGAAATAATAAAATTACATTTAATGAACACATGAGAAGAAATTGTTTCTAAAGAAATAACTAAGCTCACCTGAATAAAGAAGTTTCTGCCTTGTTGTAAGAGGACAGTACACCATCACTTCAATTTTATCAGATAATTCATTTTCAACATCTTTCTTAATTCTTCGAAGCATAAATGGTTTAAGAATCATATGCAATCGAGATAAATGTTCTGCAAATAAATATATATTAAAAAGTATAACATAATGAAAGTAAGTAGTATTTACTTTCACTGTATATAGCACTTACTTTCATCAATTCCAGTTTTATTTTCTGCATGAGACTCTATATCTTTAGAGAACCACTCATTAAATTCATCATGAGAATCAAAAAGTGTTGGCATTATGAAGTGAAGTAAAGCCCACAATTCAGCCATACTATTCTGAATCGGTGTTCCACTGAGCAAAAGTCTATTTCTACAACTGAATCCCAGAAGTAATTTCCATCGTACGCTAACATGAAACAAAGAAAAAGTCAAGAGAGGTTTCAAGAAACAGTTGACATGTACTTACAAAAATAATACATGCAAAATTACCTGCTTGTGCTTTTTAATGCCTGAGCTTCATCCAAAACTAAGTACTGCCATTTTATTCGGTTGAAATACTTAAAATCTGTAATTACAAGTTGATAACTTGTAATCACTACATGAAAACTTGCCTCTTTAGTATGAAGATCTTTTTGATCCCAGAATTGTCGAAGGATTTTTCTTTCCTACACAAGAAAATATTTATAGAAAAAGCAACGTACAAGTAAATTAAAAATCTAAATGATGAAGACACTTATAATTATCTTCTAACCTGAGGGCTACCCCAATAGGGAACAACTTTGAAATCAGGAACAAAACGAGCCATCTCTTGCTGCCAATTGTGAAGCGTAGAAGCAGGAGAAATAATAAGAAAAGGTCCCCACACATCTGCCATGGGGAACACAATTATTAAACTTTTTAACATTTACTCCATGAAGTATTTTTCATTACACTACAATGCACTTACCATACTTTTCAGCAATGTGACACAGAAATGCAATTGACTGCACAGTTTTTCCTAAACCCATTTCATCTGCCAAAATACCATTTATACCCTGGAATGGAAAATTATAAAATTTTGAACATACAGCATTAATTATGTATTATATTCTGTAAGCAATATACTACCTATTAAATTTAATGCAAAGTTTATTAAAACACTCATGTTAGAGTATTTGCCTGCTGATGCTTATTCAAAATTAAATACCAAATCTCAAAGTTTAGAAAAAAATGTACCTGGTCATAAAGATTGGCTAGCCAATTCATTCCTTTAAGCTGATAATGCTTCAGCTTTCCCCTGAAAATGTTTGGCTGAGGACGTTCTTCATCAGCACTTATGCTTGTTTCAGTTAATTTGAAGTCTTCAGCCAATTCATGCGCCACACCATGTGCAAATTGACGGGTTCGAACTTGTTCTGCTTGGAAAGCATCTCTTACATTCTTTTTGCACTTCTGCTTCATTATTTCACTGTTAAATGAAATTCACATTTTGAGTTTCAACCAAACTACAACTTCATAAATTACCACTTAAGTCAAGAAACAAAAATAAACAGAAATTAATTACAAACACATTCCACGCTAAAGTCTCACAATGAACATCATCAAATACATTAACATTTCTTCATTTAGTTACAATTCATGTGCCATTCTTCATAACATTTTATCCAAAAATATTAAATACTTGAGTAATACTTGAATATACATGTATTGAAAGTGATATTTTTTGCATTGGTTAGATGAAAACTCCAGTATGCATCAGTGGTCTGCTCTCCAGATGGGATTGAATTAATAAAAGTTTTGAAAAAATGTCAACACAGTTTTAACTATTTCAGGACCACTGGTGCATACCCGGAACGGGGCATTGAGCGGCAATTTTTTGTGGATAAATTCAATGGATCTCACTGTTGGTTCTATGGCAAATATCATACTTGTAAGAGCGTATCAGTATAACATTACTTCTACAGATAAGTTTATTATAAACTCTCCTCTATATAAAATGATAGATAATATTAACAATTTTGCAGCCTGTTACACTGATGAGATTGATTTATGTGCAGACTATTTCCTCGATTTGTAATTGAAATATGTTACCATAACAAAGTACAGTTATTTTTTGTAATTGTAAGCCCATAATTGGGCACATATGTGCAGGCTTTTGCTTTTATAAATAAAAATAAAACTAGAAGAAAAAATTATATAATAAATTAAACTTGAACAAAACGCAGGCAACAGTACACAACAGATTTAGGCCAAATTGTTGTTGTTATAATTGTTTGCTTTAATACAATTTGTTTTGCGTGTTGAATAATCTCAATAATAATTCTATCTAAGTTGTTAACAATCTATAAAAAAAAAATTTAACAATTTTATAAAAAAAATTTATTTAGAAGTTTATGATTTATGTATACAAAACAAGTAAAAGAGGGAATAACAATCTTATGACAAAAAAATATTAGCATGGAGGATATCATATTTTGAGGTAATATACACTTTATTGAGAAAATACAAAACGTGTGGGTCAGTGGGTGCAATTCCTCAGTGGGGTCGTTGGTTCCTCATTGACGAGATTATCGAATATTTATTTAAGATATGAATGTTAGGTGCTGAGTCTGCATTCTCTGGTAGTGTGCTCTAGGTATCAACAACCCATTTACCCAGAAAGTCACTGGGTGCTGTAAGATTTTATCATGATTTCATAAGTTTCATACTGTGTCCTAGTAGTTGGAGATTTCAGAGTGATGAAAGATGTTTAGGTGTTTAGGCACATTTAATATTTTGTGTTTGAGTGAAGTTTCACCATCGTCTCCATCTCACGTTTGGTAATCATTGTTCGTAGGTCATGTTTTCAAGATCTTGAGAGTACACGTTGCTCTTCTTTGAATGTTCTCCATCTAAAAGAAAGTAAGGTTTCGAAAAAGAAGAGCCAAATTCAATTATCAGGAGAATATAGATCGTATTAAGAGAGGCAAAGACATCACTTTATATTACACTGAAAGCTTTACACCAGATTAGTCTAAATCATGATTCTCAGATCTTTCATAACCATGGTTTCAGCAACATTTTCTTCATCTATGTAATAGTTTCATTTGGTTTTATATGCCTATGACCATCCAGCCTTTCAACCATTCTTATATCACAGACTTTATTCTTATATCATATCTATTATCACAGACTTCAAGATGGAGATGATTCTCAAAGAGGGTTAGCATAGAAATGTGGACATCTATATACATCTTGGATTGCATTCCATTTGGTTGCTAAAATTCAAAATAATTGGGATCAGTCCCAATATCAAGCCTCGAAGAACAATACTGTTGATTCTCTTCTATAATTCTCACACAAGTGCTTTACCAGGAAACATTGCATCCAACATAGTAGTTTTCTCCTTATGCTGAGATCAGCCAGTTCCCAAATTAGCTTATGATGTTACCTCATTGAAAGCTTTAGAGAAATCCAGGTAGATGTCTGTTTGATACCATTATTACAATCCTTCATCCAATCATGAAATAAAGATAATAGATTTGGGTTGTAGATCTACCTGGTACGAAGTCACACTGCAGCTGGGGAATACATCGTTCTCAAATAGTATGTTACAAAATGATGCTGTAATGGGTACTAATACACGAGTGTGATATTATGATTCAAGTGAGAAATGAGTGGGTATCGTAAACTTCACACCAATGTATTAATACCCATTATGTTGAGTTTCGGAACTTTTTGTACAACTTATCGTAACTTTTATAAGTTAAACTTTCACATTGAACTGTTTCATGGTAGTTGACATGAGACAAGGGCACCTAGCAGACAGCTACCCTACCCTGCCGCAGGTGGCTTTGGTTGGAAGAGTTACGGCAATAATTCTGAGATCACCATTTTTGCTTTTTCTCTTAGTTCTAGAGGTGCCCACTCAACCTCTCATTCATTAGACATTTTAAACTAAAGAATTGACTGTGTTTAAGGGCAACAACATGGCAGCAACATTTAATACAAAATGACTTGCGTTCTGATCTTAACTTCAGTCAAATGTTCCCTCTACTACTATCACTGCACTAGTCAAATAGGATCAAAATGAAATTACAATTCTATTTATTTAAAATACTATTCCATGTGAAATTTACTAATAATAAAAGAAAATAAAACTGACAAGCATAATATAATATTAAACGCAATTTTAATGCACACAATTGAACAAAACATTTACCGGAATGATTTTCAATGATTAAGTATCAGTACTTGGTCTGTAAACTTCTCTGGGATTGGTCAAGAACCTGTATGATAATGAGTATCATTATGCAATGGGTTGGAAACATCAAATAAGAGAATTATACAATGGGAGTAGAAAAACAAAGTTAAGTTCATTTGTCAGAATCTGTCAGCCCTGTATTGTCGTACAAAACTTCATTATTATATAATAGATTTCAATTTTTTCACACTCATAATCAATCTTAATGTTTCCGATATATGCAATAATTAAATGATTGAAATTGCCAACACACATTCTTCACTTAACTTACCGACAAATAAAATTTACAATGAAAATTTAAATTTTCATTGAATCCAGAGAATAAAATACAGGCAGGTGTATAGTTACCCATCATAATCATCAATTGAAGCAAGTCTTGGAATCTTCTCCTCTTCCAACTGGCTCAAAATGCGCAACTGTTCCTGAGGGTTGGCACCTCCCAATTTGCGAGACATAAAATGAGCATAAAGTTCAGTTTGTGTAATAAGGAAGTTCAGTTTTCTCTGCTGACGCTTGGCCTGGAAAAAAGGCAGTACTAGTACTAAAAGCAACTGCAAACTACTGGTTCAAAAAATTATTTATTTCATGTATAATGTAAACTTTTATGAAATAACAATATTTTTTGGTGAAACATAAAAAGACCACTAATTATCAAACCATAAAAAAATTGAATTTGCAAATGTTTAAATAATCAAAATCTACATATAAATAATAGCAATGAAGTAAATGTTCTACAATATAAAATGTTGTGGAATTAAAAATGATCAACGAGCACTAACAGTAAATATGACAATTCCTCACCTCCATGAGTTCTCCATCTAATTTTCGTTGTTCTTCAGCTTCTTTCTCCTGTCTTCGTCTTGTCTCACGTTCCACACGATCATAACGTTTCCAATATGCTTGCATTTCACGAGTCAATCTCTTAGCACGCCATACTGTTTCCTTCATATTCTTTTGAGACTACAAAAAACAACAACAAAAAACAGTCTTAATTTTCATTATCAAATTACATGTCAGTACACACCTGTATTAACACCTGCACAAACAGACACCTGTATTAAGCAGTCACTACCACTAAAGGCAGTTTTTTGTAGCACTAATTGCTTTTTACAAAAATCACAAATAAATATTCTCTTTTAAGCAACCACCTAGTCCCACCGCCAGCAGCCAGGCACATGTTGTCGATTGACCTGAATTAAGCTGTCACATATAATGATTTTGAAACACAACAGAATAAGAAGAGGAACATGGCGGCGAATACTGTTAATTTTCTGAAGAAGGACACAATTAAATCACAACAATAGTGATGTACAGTCACTTATCACGTAACAGGATTAATTTGTTTCATATAACAGACGAATTTAATATATTATTATGAAATAATGTGTGTACTCTGCCCATTCTACTTGGAAAGTTTACCAACCCCAGCTTGCTCTCTTGTGGTAACTTTTCAACAGCCTGTAAAGCATGCCATGTGCGTGAAACATATCTGAAGGCCAACAATGACACCTTTGACTGGCTGCCCTGCTCTAAACTTTCTGTAGCATCTCAAGTGGTTCTCCAAATCTAGTTTGCTAGTAAGTACAATTTGGCAGCAATGGAAAATATGTCTGTTGAGTAAGCAAATGGATAACAAATCAAGAATATGTCTAGTCCAAATGAATCCAAGTAATCCTAGAAAGCAAGGAAGGAGCTTAAACAAGAAAAACTTACTAACATAAGTTCAAAAGGTAAAAAATTAATAATATTGCAACTAAGGATGCTACATCAGCACATACTTTCTCACATTTGGAATAGTTATGTAAAATTGAAATATTATTATTTCTGCTGTAATAAAAAGTAGGTTATACCTAGATTTAAACAATTTAAACAAAGTGCCTGTGATGCGAGCTTCTGCATTTATTCCGATACCCAGGAGGAGGAGAAATTTCTAACGGTTACAAATAAAACAAACATGAATAAATTTAACTATTACAGTATTTACAGCACATTCATTATATAGAAAACAAATCTTAATATTTCACAATGCCTTGCCTTGATTACATCGAAATGAGCTAACAATTTCTGATCATAAATGACATAATCAGTGATGAAAACTTTTAGAGTAAAAGAAATGTATTTGTTAATTCTATGTTACCCTATAATAATATATTACCTTTGTTAAATCTAATTTCTTTTATTTGTTATCTGCCTCATATAATTAACAAGACCAGTAACAATCACAAAAATCCTAAAAAATTCCACATGCCGTATTGCCATTTTATGAACTGACACCATGACAAACAAAGCGTGGGAAATTTGAATTCACAATGTAGATTTTTTCCAATTTTCAAAAATACAGAATGATGAAAATGGAAATGGGATCAGCACCACTTCCTTTATTATTTTTTCTTACATTCATTATAAAATTTGGAGCCGCTCCAGAGAAAACGTTTTGCGAAAATTGGCAAAAACTACTCATTAAAAAAATTGAACTTAACCTTCTTTCTGATGAACACATTTCCTTAAACAAAAAAAGTCCATCTTCACAATGGTAAATCTCCGCTTTCAGAATTTTAGTTGTAGGAAAACGCAATAAGGGTTTTTGTGTCAAAGATTCCGTTTGTTCCGGCAGCATTAAAAAACTTTCTCTATACTGCATATGCATTATCGAGAATATAAAAATGATAGCAATCATGGCAAAGGTAGAAGATAGTATGAGCAAAGAAGAGAATAACAGAACAATTCTGATGGTTACAAGGAGCTTCCGAAAGTATCACTACGGAAATTACAGAGGCCATGATACTATAAGAATGTAGATATAAGTAATTACTCAGGGTTTAGTGGTATGCGAACAAGATAGCATGGTTGACAAGCATAAATTTGAAGAATGTTTAGAAGAATTTAATATTTGGAAATCAAATTAAATAAAATAACACTTTTTTAAAAAAAGGGCATTTTTTTACCCAAATGCAGTGATCTGCAATTACTGCAATTTCACATTTAACCCATTAAGGACCAAGCATTGACATAATGGTATTTTTTTCCAACAATATTATGTCTTTACTCTAATATTACCCTATAAAGGATAATATTATAATAACTCATTAATATTTTTTTTAAACTATCACTGTCAATGAACAACAAAATGTTGCGTACACGCAATGCTGGGTATATTGATTCATCTTGGCATGAGACGAGTGAAAACAGTTTGAATGGAGATGAACACTGCATCTTTTTACATTTGTAGATTGTAGTGCTTTTGCACAATCTGCACCTCATTCTGGCTTTGGCTTCTCCCTTTATAATCACGTGTTCTACATCATGATTAATTGACTGATGATTCTGGGCACACCAACTGCTAAGTTCATTAGTGCCAAGTGTGTTATTGGGGGTGTGTTATTGGCCAAATCCGAAGTTGACCTACCGATCGGCTTGCAGGTTTTTCCCCTACGCAGGTATCTCCCTCTAGTGGGGCACCGCCTCCGCCGGAACCAGCTCTAATCTCCTGACTGGTTTCTTGGCAAGTGTGGTAGTGTTGGGCAAGTGTAAGTGTGTGCAAGTAATGGGTGAAGACAGAATGATCACAGTCCATGGCCAGTTTGTTAAAGTACTGCTCTGGCATTTGCCTGGTATTGATTGGAGAAACCAAGGAAAATCACTGATAATAGCAGCCAAACGCAACAATTTTTCTCTGGACAGCGGCTGAACTTGACCTTGCCATGTAGCTAGTGCCCTGCTATTGTAAGGACTCAAACACTACTCCCCGTACTTGAATAAATTGATAAAACTGATAAAAGCTACTTGAATATTGATTTTAATTGCATCTAAGCGTGAAAGTAGTAAGGGTCCAAGAGAGAAGAATATTTATTCGTATATGAAATGTTGGGAAAACGATATTTTGCTAATGGATATTTGCTATTGTTGTAAAAAGGTATAAGTGCACACATGTGTTCTAAATGAAATAGTCATTGGTTTTGTTGTAATACATTACGTATGATGATTTCCTATTTGCATGTTGCAGAGAAGTGTTTTATTATAGTGGAGAAAGCTTGTGTTTGGGTGATGAAAGAATGATTATTTAAATTGACGAGAGTAAGCTCAGCAAGAAGAAGTATAATTGAAGTAAAACATTTATGAGCAATGGAAATGTGTGTCAATACTGATTTTCACTGTCAATACTGTTGTTGAAAATAGAACCAAAGAGATTTTTTAGATAACAGAAAACCTTAGGTCAAGCTGGCATCCAAAGCGTGATTTTGGATTTTTGGAGTTATTGTAATTGTCTAAGTTGTTCATGACACCTTTCCATCAGCCACTATTTATCAAGGACTCTAAAACAGGCACTCAAATTCAATTAAATGCACTTTATTTATATGTATATTTCAATGGCTTCACATGGGGTCGAAGATCAATTTCAAATCTTTTCTTTATAAATACCTGAGAAGAAAAAAATATGAAATATAATAAGTTTTACAATGTAGCAACTGATTGTAAGTATGGGAATTATTTATAAAATTCTACAAAAATAATATGTCAGTACATGTATTTTATTTTTTAGTTTCCATGTGGGACATGTATTTCCAGGTTGAGTAAGGCAGAGAGAGGTTGGGCAAGACGAAGCAGGGATACAATAGAATAGATAGAAGAAGGCTCCGAGGTACGGCAGGAATAGATGGAATACCTCTTCCTGTCTAATAAATGATTGTCATAAAGTTCTCTGCAAATCAGGGAACTTCAGCTAGTCATTATTAATTTACAAAAATGTTGTTTACGCAGCATTAGGATTAGTGAGCATATGATCCAAATGTGATAGAACAAATGTAATTGAAATGTAATCATTGAGTAATAGGTATGTAACTACTGTTTCATACTTCCGTATCTAATATAATTTTATCACCTTGGGGATAGAGTCTTATCTTGTATTGTTGCATCATTGTGTAAACTATACTTCAGCATAATTATTTATCTTCTACAAAAATTCTGGTTATTTACAGAATGATATATGAAAATAAAGGCCTTTATCAACTGCTGAGCTTATTTCAGTATTGGAGGAAGATGATGACCATATGAATGCCAATATAATTGATGCTGTGCACATTCTTCCTAATGTTGATGAAATGACAGATAAGGAAGATAGATAATCTTCAGGAGGAAAATGAACTAGAAGAAAAAAATTGACTGTGCAGTTGTCAACTCATGGAAAACATATAATATTGCGATAAAAATAACCTATTTCTTGAACTTCTCTACAACAATAATCATTCTCAACTATTAGCCATCTATGTTGATATCTAGTTGGGACTATTATAATGGACATATACACATAAAAAATCAACTTAAAACATGTGTCTGAAATAATTTAATATGGGAAGAATAAAAATTTAGCTGGGACTTAACAACAACAGAGTTTTGCTGTATGTTTCAAAAGTTCAAAAGGATGTTTCAAAATTCTCAGTTATGGAAGCCACAATTATTCAAACTACAAGGAGTACAGATTTGTTACAGTATAACATATCAATATTACTATCATGAAAAAAACAAGGGGAATATTCTTTAAGTAGTGTCATTGCGTTAATCGTGAAATAAGTAATAGAGGGTATATAACAAATGATATAACAAGACAAGTAATCATCCTACTGTATAGTTCAAAAATAAAACACACTGATGAGGGAGATACAATACCAATTGCTGCAAAATTTGTACATGTAATTAAATGGATGGCAGACAAAGTGTGTAATGAATTTCCACTTGAGATATACAGAGCCAGAATAGACAATGTAATACCAGATGAAGTTTTAATAGTGTTGCCTGAAAAAATTTGATTCTTAAAACTTTTAACAAGCAACAAAACAAAACCCATCTACCATTACCTTGCACCACACTTGATAATTAGCACCCCCATATGACACACCAATGTAAGGCACAAGGTTTTTACTATATGATTCTCAGCTAGAAGATGCAAACCATATATTTTTATTCTGTATGGATAAGGACATGACAAGAAGCAATATTATCTCCAGTACATTGAAATGCATCCAACTACATTTACACAATAGTACATGTAACATAGCAATGTATATGTAGTCCCACTAGCATATGCCCTCACAGTGAATAGAGATGCATAAACATACACAACTACTTGTAACCACTTGATGACTGCTGCAAGACAAAGAAGTCATAGAGAACTCAGGCCACCAGCTGAACTCATCAACTTTAAACTTGCTTCCATGAACACAGAGTGAAAAGTATTTCCTACAACCTGCACGGTTGCCTATTTCATTATACAAAGAGCATTCAAAAAAATATTTTAGAACACACAAAAAGTTGAAAATGAAAATCAACAACTTATGTACAGCTTAAAGGTCATCATACAAATATTAGGAAGCCTATTAACAAAAAAAAAAAAAAAAAAAAAAACCAAAATCAGATTGACTCTATGGTTAAAAAATAAACCAGTCAATGATGACACTATCCCACAGGATCTGAAAGCAGTATCTTAGAAGCTAAAGATGTACAATGAAAAATTTGAAGACATCATGGATAACAATGATATTGGCTGAAACTTGTATGATCATGTTACAAATTAACATGATAAAATAAAAATATGTATACAATCTCTCATGGGGAAAAATCTCTTTCTAAAGCCAAGAGTGAAAATATTAATGAGTGTATGTGACAATGGACAAACTAAAAGCACAAACAAACAAATTTCTGGGCGAAAAGTCTATGAGCTAGAAGATTGTTTGTTTATTAAAATTTAAGTGTAGTTTGTTGTTTAAGTTGTATTTTGTAGGTGATGGTTACATATTTCTTTACAAACACATGAGTCAACATCATGAAAGAAAATTACTTAAAATGATATTAAGTAAAACATACTTTATTTCATTGTAATAAGCACAATGATATCTGACTTACGCATCCCTTACCTCATAACCTTGACTAAGTGGACACTAAGTCATTATTAAGACATTATTAATGGCTAAATGTTGATGGAACTGTTAGTAGCCACCTAAGAGAAGTTTCGTTTAATTAAAAACAGTCTCACCTGCATTGCTTTTTGACGCCAGTGTTTCATACAATACTGAGCAATTCGTTTACAGCTGGTTAACATTTCCTTATGGTTGTTCGTTTTTGACCGTTGAACCTGCATAATCAAAAGATAAAAGTTAGAGAAATATTTAATTCTTATTGAAAATCAAGAACATTCACAATGTTCAACAAACCTTCCCCAATTCCTTCTTTGACATCATCATCCAGATTTTTCTTCTTCGAATGGCCATGAGTTCAGGGTTTTTGGCTTGTTGCGATTTTCTCCTACCCCTAGTTAATTTTGTAGTACTTGGTGTCTCCAAATAATAATCTGGATCATCTTCTTCTTTCAAGTTAAGTAGTCCTTCTTCAAACTCAAAATCATCCAAATTTTCATGTTCCTTTATGTAAAGTTAATCCCCATAACCAATTATTAACAAAATTCTTAATATAATTAAAACATGGAGCTTATCTGGATATTTAAAAATAGATGAATAAATAATAAATTAAATTCTTCACCTGGTTTTCTTCAATATGCCTTTTCTCTTTCATAGTTGATTTCCTCATTCTCTTGATTTTCCTTTCCATTTTTTCAGATTTTTTCTCTTTTCTCTTTCTCTTACTTCCCACAACAAGCTTCTGATGTTCTGGATATTTATCATAGTTTGACAATAAGCCAGCACCATAATATAAGTATTGTGAATTCTGTAAACAAAATATCATGTAACACAGAGCACATTGCTACTTCTAACATTGATTACATTAACTGAATAGAACCTAAATAATTTCTGCGCTGTTTATCAGTTGATCTTTGAGACATAAGTCATGGTCATGATCTTGCAGGAACTGGGTATAATGCCCTTCATTAATGAACTGTTATAAGTGATTTTCACAAGGACTTAAAACAAGCAGCGTCTTGCAACATGATAGAATGGTGCCAGCAGTGTATGAAGAGACTGTTGCATTGTGCATTATGGACAAACGCCCAAATATTCCTAACACCATTTTGCATAACACTAGATCACATACTGCAGAAGCTGGAAAGTACTGTGACTCCCAACATTCTTACTAGATGTTTCTCTGCAATTTTGATTTCCTTTCCAAAAATAAGAAACCATTGTGAAAGACACAATTGGCATGGAGACATTACCAATTCAATGAAGAATGACATTTCAAAATTTCCATATAATTGAGCTAATAAGCATTATATATTACAAAGAGGGCATTTTTGAATGTTATTTCACTGTGTTCTACACACTGAACAAATAATAGACATCACTCATATCTCACAACTTGTGTTACTCCCATTATTATGCAACCATTGTCTTGTAGAAACTATGTTCACACCATAAGAAAAAATAGCTGATATAATTTATGTCCCAACATTAGTGCATTAAGCAATAAATCAATGCATTTTACATATTGGTAAAGAATAAGGAACTATAATACTAAATGTAAACGTTTTCTGTATACCGGAATATAACTGGCTAAAACTCAAGATAAAAATTGCATAATGTGAAGTTATCATGAACTGTAGATATTAGATCCTCTCATCTTTTTTTATGAACTTGAGGCATACCTCTGAATTTGTGTAGTAGCGTGATCGTAATCTTTTCTTGAGCACATGATGCCGTAACATTTCTTGTACATCATGTTCTGTAATAGGCTTGTCATCTCCCTCAGAATCAGAAGAATCTGATGTATCACTGATTAACACATCCCTTAACCATCGACGACTCTTTTTCACACTACTGAAGTTATACAGCCGAATTCTGTCTGATCGCCTCTCTGCACACAAAAAGTAAAACATTCATTAATTATCACTGAATAACCAGAGGATATATAATAACATTTCGATATAATTGTACATATTCAAAACACTTATCTGGAACATTACCTTCCTTGGTGGTGGTAATGCCATTAATTATTTTGTCACCTTTTGATTCTTCATTTTCTGTCAACTGAGTTTCTGATTCTGAATCACTAGAGTTGTCATCTTCACTAGAAAAGTAACATACAATATTTAAATCAAACAATTAAAAAGGTAGTAATGCTTTCTGACATAGAATGCAGAGTTAAAACTAACCCGAGTGGAGTGTTAAATATGTTCTCCACATATGAAAGGAAGGGTTTCACATCAAGACTCCTTTCCAAACGTCGCAAGTGCAAAGGTTTAGCTAACTGCCCACTAAGGCCCATTGCATTACAGTCATCAGCCATGGCATTGCACAAAACACCTTGTCACAGACGCATCTTCTTACATTCCAGGATAATAGCTATAATGCAAACCAATGTTCGATAGGTAAACAAGCACTTCAACCGCATTGCACAACGAAAACACGTTTATTGAATCGTTTGATTAGAACGCTTCTGCCGTTTTATAAGAGAATGTTCTCATGAACAAAGAGATTGAGTTCTCGTTTACATTTGGGAACATACTCTACAGGAGTTGTTTGTTTCAACTATAAGCGAGTTTTCCACCACACATCTTTTATATTCATTATACTTGGGATTAGTGGTTGGAAATAACCTTAAATTGAACATGGTAGTGATAATGAATTCTTTTAAGGTGTTTACGCATTTAGTGCATTTAACTACCGCGATTTTGCAGAAGTTTTCATTTTACAGTTAATACATACATATAAAGAAATTACAGTATAGGTATTATCATCATTGCAGTTAATCCACTTCAAAGGAACAAGAAAGGCAAAATGGCGTTCCTCATATTCCAACAAATATCTCAGCCAGTCCAAAAACCGACTCATTTCGATATTTCTGTGGGGAAGATGGCACCCCGCCATCATTATTTTGTCTTCAACATCCAACTTCTTTTCATAATTATCTCAAAAAGCAATGCCTGTATGAGATTTCAAAATTACAGCATACATTTTATTTTTATTTTTAGAGCAATTATGTTTCGAAATTAATTTTATCTTCATATTGATAATACATATAGCGGAAGTACTACTCCCAGTTTCTACAAGTAGGTTCGCTCGGCAGCTCAATCCACAATAAAAATTCTACTTTATGAAAGCACTTCCTCGAATTACAATACCTCTCGTTTTCGAGCGAGTTTAATCATAATATTTTGAAATCATCTGGGTGTTGAATTAAATATTACCTTTGTAATACCAATATGGCTGGATATTTTTAAATATAATATTATTCATTTTGAAAGATGATGTTAATACTGACATGTTAATAAATGTCTAATAGTGCAATAATAATTGTTATTAATAAAGCTTATTTGATATTTTTATGCAATTTAATAACTTTATATTCCAATATAATACATTTTTATAAAGGTAAAATTTTCATAATCTATTATTTTATGGGTTCAAATTCAAAACGTTCAAAACTTTGAGGCAATGGAGAAATGGTATATTTAAATAAATATACATTTATAGATGTGTATAAATTTTTTAAAAATTACAATTATAATTGTATAGTATGAATAATATGAATTGTTAATAATATCATTATTCTGGGTGCGTTCAAAACGACCTTGGCGACAACACATCCTTGGATGCGAGTTTATTCCTCGGCGAAATCCTTGCTTTCAGATGTGAGAACCCCCGGAAGCATTGGTTGTGGCTTCGTAGATGTTGGCGTCGGCGTTGTAGAAGGTGGCTAACGAAGAGAGAGTGAGTGTGTGTGGAATATTTGATTTTTCTTGATATATGTGAATTCTTTACCACATCTAACTTCTGGAAGTCTCCGAATTGAGATCAAGGTACGTGATATTGTATAAACCATTCTTTTTGGTCTCTTTCTTTTCACTCCAAGAAACAAACTGCTTGCCGGTGTTATCGATTTTTCGTTGCATTATGCTGACTCATGTTTTCATTTTAATTTCTGTAATTTTTACGGGTCAACAATAGTTATTTTGCATTGTGGTTTGTTAGTAAACGTTTGCACTGGTCGAGTCCATCGATTTGCTTATTCAATTTAATTTTTTATTACTTTTTTTTTACTTACCGGAGATAGCGATACGGAGACGCCATTCTGGTGATCCAAAGTAACGGTCATTTTGTATCCATAAACATCTTCGAATTGTGACTTTTTTACTTAGCAGGTTGTGTATTTAACTTTCGGGTTAAAATTAATTTGTTCCAAATATATAATTTCTAGAATTGAAAATTTATTTATTAAGTTACCGTTATAAAGCCAGAATCACTTGGCCCCTTAAAAGTTCGCGGGAGCGATATTTTGTAGAATTTTATTTTGCGGGTTGTTATTTTACTTTATTTTGTTTTGTTACCTTTCTTTAATGTTGTTTTGAGGGGTGCTACTCCTGTTAGCTTATTGCGTCTAGTGCGTGGACTAAGAATCTGTGCTAACCAAGTAGCCACCACTTAATCCTGCCACTCCCAGTTTGATACATGCCAATGTTTTCTTATTGGTGAATTTAATTCAAAAATAGTAGTCAAAGATTAAAGTTTGTTTTGTAGTTGTAGCTATCATTTATGAATTGATATTTTGGACTCCTACCGTGAAAATATAACAATGTCTTAGTTGGAAATGACATGAATAACATCATCTTGGGCATGTGGTAGGATTCATATGTGAAAGGCTTCTTTTATTTCCTTTAAGAATGGGCACCCGAGTTTTCGTTGGTGGCTTAACTTACCGAGTTCGAGAACGCGACCTTGAGAGGTTCTTCCGGAAATATGGTAGAATCAAGGAGGTCGCAATGAAGAATGGATTTGCCTTTGTGGTAAGTTGCTAATTTAAATTTGAATTCGTTTTTGTTCATTGCAGCATGGTAGGGACAAGGGTGTATGTCGGAGGCCTTCCGTTTGGAGTCAGGGAGAAAGACCTTGAGCGATTTTTCAAAGGCTATGGTCGCATTCGTGATGTTCTTATCAAGAATGGCTATGGCTTTTGTGTAAGTAAAAATAATATTGTTTAATGTTGTAAGTATGCATGCTCGTTATGATTCATCTTTACATAGGTGTAGCTCTGATGATAATTTTGGATCTGAATTGATGATTATACACATCCATGGGTACCAACGTCCTGATTTCTTTAATGGGGAATTAGAAAACTCATGTGTAGCTTTAGAGAGTCAATGTGGTGATTTTGTTTCAGGAATTCGATGATTATAGAGATGCAGATGATGCAGTGTACGAGTTGAATGGAAAAGAACTGTTAGGAGAAAGGTAGGTAGCTTTACTGCAAATTTAGGCAATTGCTTTGGGGAGTTGTTTTTGTTGCAAGTGTATAACTAGAGGATTATGGCTTGGCCAAACTGTTTCATTTTACAATATTCAATTATCTTCATCTAGTATATGTGGGGGTTGGCAGTATCAAAAATGGTGAACCTTTGTATTCTGCTTTTGTTTTCCTCTGCTTGCAGTTAGTTTAGATCTTATGGTTCTTTAAATATTTTATTAAATTTCTAGCACATGAAGCGAGGGCTGGTGGAGTGAGAGGGGCACCCCGCCCTGCATAACGTTGTGTGTTCTCTTGTTTGCAGGGTTATAGTGGAACATGCTCGTGGTACCGCTCGTCGTGACCGTGGATATGGCGGTGGCGGCTATGGACGTCGACGTTCGTCGTGGATGGACAAGTAAGCCGATTTCATTGCTTGTTGTTGCAGAGTCTCTGTAGAGAAAGCTCGCGGAACACCGCGTGGCAGTGACATGTGGAGAGGTTGCAGTCGAAGTCGTGGGTCGCCCCCACGCAGGCGGAGTCGCGGTCGGGACAAGTAAGCTGCGAAGAGATTAGGGACCATTCACGTTTGATGTGTTAATAATATATGTAACTAGATTGTCTTGTTGTAGGTCCGCTTTGTCCTGCACTTATTCCCCCCTCCCCTACAAAGGTTTTTGCATCACGAAGTGTAGAACCAGGCCTTAGTCTGATTTGTGGGCTGTTAATTCAGGACATAATACTCTGCCTTGAATTGCAAAGCATGAGTAGTATTGTGTATTGTGAATGTCATATTTCGGGTATTAATTGTTTGAAAAATTCCATTCTTAATTAGGTTAGGGAAAATGTTCCTTCGAGAATTAGCTTTTTAAAATGAGTCATTTGTGTTGGTAAGGTGAGTGAAAGAAATTCTCACAATTCTAACTTGTCAAGATTATTTTATTTATTTTTACTTGTTAAACTTGCTGATAAGGAGTTATTCTTGTAAGGTACTACTTTACTAGACTTGGTGAATATAGTTTTCAATGTGCAAAATATTATTCCATTTGCTTGAGTAAAGTGTGCCTTGCAAGTTAACAACAAAGTTTGGCCCACCTGACCGCTTTATTTGTTTCAGGGATATGGATGTCCGTATTCATGACAGGTATGCGCTGCTGTTTGTTTTTATAATTTATATCTATAAGTGAGCTTCTCTGGCATGAAAATTTATGGGTTTTCTTATTTAGTTGTGAGTAACCCAGCTTGTGGGTTAAAAATTGCTCTTTAAAACTTAAAATTATAGTTCTTAAACATGTATTGCATGATTGATAACACATTTAATTGAGTTTTGTGTGGCTTTGTGCATGAAGGTTACAATTATATTGCTGGCCTCATGTGGTTCTCAATAAATTCAGTTAGGCAGAGTTGTATGGGGAGGGGGCATTAGAAAATAACTTCTGTAAATTTCATAATATCCTTCTTTTTCACAGATACGGACCACCGACAAGAACAGAATATCGACTCATTGTAGAGAATCTGTCAAGCCGTGTTAGCTGGCAGGTAAAACATTCTTTTTGTTTTCTTTTTGATTGTTTTTTTGGGGGTTGCATTGGCTTAATTTGAGCTGGTTTTTGTGAGAGCAGTTTTAGTCCAGGGAGATGGGTTTTCTCCTCAGATGTAAAGATTTAATTAATGTCTAAATCCTTTATATAATTAGAATTAGTTTGGTGCTTCATTAGGAAGCCACTAAAGTACTTGAGTTTTGATATTATGGACCATCCAGATCTGTGAAAGGTTACATGATAGGAAGCAATTTTACAAGACATCGGATTGTTATTTCTTCGCTGTGCATCCAAGGAACAATATATTGAAAGCAATTGAAGAAAGAAGCTAGGCTACACAAGTTGTTTCACAGATCTGTATGGTTAAAAATTTCACAGGTCATTATTTTAATGGCTTTCCTTTGACATTAATATTGATAGCTAATTGAACTGCTCTCACATTGAATATGTTCAAACCATGTCTAAAAGCTAACGCTGTTTTTTCCGAAGAGCCTTGCCCTCTTCACCCTGGAGGGATGATCCGTGGCCAAGCCGTAGGGCCGTATGACAGATGACTCGTAGTAAAGGTGGTTGTGCAACCCCGTGCTTTGTGGTGGCCAACCCGATGAAACTAGGGCAGGGCATCGCTCACGTTTCCCTTGGGGACCAAGCCTGGACAAAGATGATGCGAAAGGTTACCACCCCCCGCCCGCGCGGTTGCGGTTCTGGTGCATCGTTGGCCATTGGCATCCTGGTCAGCTTGGCTCGGCTCCTTCCCCCTCTGTGACAACGTGGTCCATTACGTGTGGTGTGCCTTGATCAGACGAGGCTCGCCCACCTGACATTCTGTAAACAGAGCTCACGTGGGCCCCAAGGTAAATGGATACCGACAACATACTGTGCACTGTTTTCCTCTCGCTACATGTCTTTACAGCATGCTTCAAGTGAGATTGGATAGAAAATTTAATGGAGGGATGAGAGCTGGTGTAAAGACTTGATTTGGGATCAGTGTTAACATCTTGTGAAGGGGATGGTGGTTTATACTTTTTGTGCTTGAAATTAGATTACTACATAGTTTTCTGTTCTTTCATTCAATGACAAGTTATAATCCAAAATCTTACTGCACTTGAGTACACAACTTTTCTTGTATCTAGGTTTTGTCAGGATTGTAACCTGGGACAATTCAGTTTTAACATTGCAAAAGTTCTCATGCCTTGCTGAATCTTGGATGAATCTTTTAATAGAAAACACCGTGGGAGAACATTGGACAACCTGAACGTGGAAGGTGCACAGTTCTTGATAGTTCCGAATCCTGGATAAACCTGGCTTTATTAGGAAACAACGTGGGAAATTGAACATCCCAACTTCGTGGATTTTACTGCTGAAAGGTGGACAGAACATGAACAAGATGAAAAATTTGAAGTGGTTCCATTGTACCAAAATGTTGAGCTAAGCCAAAGGGATCATGCTGGATTTAGACATAAAAGGAAGAAATGATCTGGTGTGATGCAGTTGCTGCCTTGAATCATGACTGAAAGAAAACTCAACCCATTGCTGTGCAGAGGTGGTCATCAGTTAAGCTATACTAAGGAAGATTTGGAAATAATGCTGGTAATTTCCACAAGCTGTCATGGCAGGTGCTCCACTGAACAACTGAAATTAATGAATTGCAGTACTATTGAGATTAGCCAAGAAATTCTACAGATGCAAGGGTTTCTACTATACAAACCTCTTATCCAACAAAATGTGAAATTGTGACCTGGCTCTACAGCCCTTTCCAGTTTGATGTATTGGGATGAGAAAGTACAATAAAATCAATGATGATTGATGTCAAATCGAAGAAGAGCTAATGTGTTCTGAATGGGTGGGGGGTGAGATGTGATTCTTAGAACAAAGAAAAGTTGTTACAATGGTGAATACCATTAGGTATTAGTATCTAATTTCGAGCACCAGACTATTTTTTAGGTCATTTAATTTCTGTTAAATACAACTGTTCAACACTTATAGGCAAGTCTTTGTGCATTACTTGTTTCACAGTATTTAGTTTGTATACTAATTTAACATTGTAGATTACAGTAATTTTCAATTATAGTTTTGATCACTCATAAAAGTTACTAATATTGCTCATTGTGATGCTGTGTTATTAGGATCTCAAGGATTACATGCGACAAGCTGGAGAAGTAACATATGCTGATGCACACAAACAACGGAGGAATGAAGGGTGAGAATTGGCCATTTAATTTTTTTTTATTTTGTATGGGTACTTTCCATGTTAGATAGAGGAGGAATTGTAATGCTGCAGGAAAATAATTTTTTTCGTCACAGAAAACTCTTATCCTAGTACTGGAAAAGTGGAAAATTGTTTTATACAATGCAGAAGGCAATTTAGATTGGGCAAAACCTCTTTCACTTAGGTTAGTGGCCAAATGGTCTGAAGGATTGCCACCAATATTAATGGTGGTCAAAAAAGTGCCTCCAATTTTGTATTTTGAAAGGATATTCTCGCAAGTGCAGTTTCTTCTATTTTCTTTGAATTATGAATGAGAATTCAAACAGAAACTTTGAGTTTTTCTCCTACCACTGCAATGATAGAAAATAAGATTTGCCTTCCAATTTTGTACAATTTCAAAATTGTAGTTTTAATTTAATTTTTTCTGATTCAATTAAATGAAATCACCTTAATTATTCCTACAGTAATTATTCAACTTTCATCAAATCCATTACAATGATTATTTACATTACTATTCATTACCATTCTACTAATAGGATTATATCTTGAATGAAATAAAGGTGCTTTACAATGAACCGAATAGGGATTATAGTTAAATATAACATTTGGGTTTCATTCAAAAAGTATTGCTTATTCAATTAATCTCAATTAAGAAGCAATTATGCATTCATTAATAAAATTATTTTTTTCATTTTAATACACTGTGAACGACTATTGCAAACCTGTTCTGATAATCTGATTTAGATCCTGAGTTTCCTTAAAT
Source organism: Gryllus bimaculatus (assembly GCA_017312745.1). Taxonomy (NCBI): domain Eukaryota; kingdom Metazoa; phylum Arthropoda; class Insecta; order Orthoptera; family Gryllidae; genus Gryllus; species Gryllus bimaculatus. Next base: position 8,333,884 of record BOPP01000029.1, read on the forward strand.
TTTGATTTTCATTATTATTTTGTCATAGTTTATTTGAACTTTCCTATGTAAACCATGGCTTGGTAACTGTTCTGATACAAAATTGCAGCAGATTGGTAGATCAACTTTATTTCTGCTTCCATCATTTAATAAATATAAATGAATAAAACTGTAATTTACTTGGGGTATGTGTGCATGCAAATGAAAATTCTTGGTACGGTTTTTGTAGGGTGGTAGAATTTGCAACTCAATCAGACATGAGGAATGCTATCGACAAGTTGGATGATACAGACTTAAATGGAAGAAGAATAAGACTTATTGAAGATACTCGTAGAGGACGTCATCGATCTCGGTCATCCAGTTCCCGTTCCAGATCAAGGTCACGATCAAGATCTCGACGTCGCAGCAGCAGGACTCGCTCAAGGCAAGTCATTTCTTTGATAGTTTGTAAGAATCAAACTGGTAAAATTTTTGCAGTATAATTCTTCAAACATGTTAATTATAAAATCTGATTAGTAGTTAAATCATTCATGAACTTGTATTAAATTCTTAGTGCTCTTGATTAGGAACTTAATAAAAGGATGATAAAATCTTTCGGGTCTCAACTGCCCATGTAGATACACAAATATTACTGATTTTCCATGTGAATCAACGTAAAAGAAAAAACTGCCTGTGGAGATGCTATAATTTTGATTGTTTTCAGGTCACGAAGTCGTAGTCGTCGAAGCAGTAGATCTCGCAGCCGTCGATCAAGTCGATCGAAGTCTAGAGGCCGATCAAAGTCGGTATCAAGGTCAAAATCACGATCACGCTCAAAATCTAAGTAGGTGCATTTCTTGTTAATCTGCTTGCAAGGAAGTACTAAAACTTTGGTCTTAACACATTACTGTTTTCGTTCTGCAGATCCCGTGAGAGATCAAAGTCCAAATCACGATCTCGTTCACGGTCCAGATCAAGATCTCAGCCAAAGAACAGATCTCAGTCTCGGTCTCAGTCGAAGTCAAAAGTGAAGGATGATTCAAAGTAAGTAAATTCTAGATCCTTGAGTGGAAGTATTGCTTTAGTGTCCAATAAAATTTAGTGATGAGAACAGAGTGACTTGAATCACACTGTAAGTTACCAACGTGTTCTGATTCAATATCTTAGAAACATTTGAAAAGTTTTAAATGTTATGAATTTTAATGCTATTTATTTAATTAGGGATAGGTCACGATCCAGATCACCCAGCAAGGAGCCCAGTAAATCCAAATCGAGGAGCCGATCTAAGTCGCCAGAAAATAAGGATGAGCAAATGTCTCCAAAGAAGGATGATGATTGAAGAAAATGTGTGAATTTGGAATTGCCATCCACTGTGTGTAGTTCAAAAGTGTGTCTGAAGACTACTAAATCTTCCTAAATTGATCTTGGTGAATGAGGACTTAGTTGGTATAATGAAATGTTTTGCCACTTGGACTGCAAGAATTTCATAGGCTGGATGCTGAAGACAGGAGCTGGCCTAACTTGCCTGGCAATCCTCGGTCACCGCAATACTTGTGAATATTTTGTGCAACATAGTTCTGTATTTCTAGTTTTTGTTCCTGTTTTGTTATATTACTTTCAATTGCATTTGAATTAGATTTACTGTTTTCAATGGAGCATGGCTGGTTGACTGGGTCCATTAACAAGAATGAGTGGTTTTGGGAATTCATTTGAAATTCCAAGGTATTTAAAGTTGTACAGATGTAGAAGTAGATCTTTAATTGCTGATTTGTATTTTGTTTTCATAATTTTGTCACCACTGGTGACTTACCTGCAGAATATGCATGTCAATTTTTTTAGTACCTGGAATAAATTTTACCAAAAGAATTTCCAGCATTTCTGTTTCATTATTATCTAAAACTTTTATCCAGTGTATTTCCCCCTTCAAATAGTGCAAGAGCACAAAAACTATGGGGTTTCTAAAAAAAATTAATGGAGGTCGATGAGGATGCGGTTGTAGTGAATTTTGAAGATGGGCACTCAACATACATCATGTACTACTTTCCAAAAAAAAACCTACCAGTGTGTGGGTATCTCATCCGTTCAGAGGATGGCCAATAGGAATTATAGTGTGTGTGTACCTTAGAGCCCCTGCACTTAACATTGTGCAGCATGTGTCAATGCAATTCTAGAATAACACCTTATGTGAAATGGCATACAAAATGCTTTGGCTACACACATTACTTATGGTTTGAACATGTCACACAAGTGTTAAGGATCCTAATTCTTGAGGGTATTCAACTTGATTTAGGCTTGTTATAATTGAAATCGCTTCCCCCTCAAATATATGTACTTGAAATGGATTTGCATTAAAATTGTCTTGCAAAGCAATCTTTTCCAACCCCTATCTATATGGAGCAGTTTTGATGGAAAGTTGAGAGGTCACTGGCTCTGGAGGATAAGTCTGCCTAGGCATCTGGACCAAACTCTTTCAGGATTTTCTACACTAACACTCATTAGTTATTTCAACTCCAAATTTTCAAAAATTTTAAAACAAAATTTCTCTGGGCGACTGTTACACTGCAAATAGGTCATTGTTCGGTGGAATGGTTGGTGTGTACACATGGAATGAGCAAGTGAATGGACAAAACAGTAAACTTGTAATATTTTTATAACAATAGGAACCTAAACATCTCACTATATCAAATTTATATTTGTAACAAATTTTATATTATAATGAAATATGTTGGTTCAAGACTTGTAGGAACTTCTATTTTAGTGGTTGACACTTCTTGGAGATATTTAATCCCAAGTTCTAAAAGGCTCTTAGTTCTTGCTTGGGACTTACATCGTATTTTATTTTCTACGTTACTGACTTATCTGTGCAGTTAAAAGAACCAAACCTTTAATGACTTATCACTATTATCAAGCACATTTTGTAGAATACTATCGAGACACCTGCTTTGTATCCTTTTGGCTTTGTTTTCCAGGTGTTCCCTTCAGTTCTGCACAATACTTTCCTAATATTTGAAATGTATGAAAAAAAAAACCAACAAATGCATGTTTTTGGTGATCATCCCCACCGTTTGCAATTTTGCTGCTTTCATTCAGTTTTATGCCATGAACAATAAATACGGCCAGTTCAGAAGGAAAAAACCTGAATCGTTCCCCTGACATGATATGGGTAGTTTGTAAAATAAATCTTGTCAGAAAAATGTTTCGTGTGAATTTAAAGAGATTACTTTGTTTTGGGTTTTTTTTTTTTATCTCTCAGACCTCTTAAATGTTTGAAAATTATTAAACGAGACACTAAAAAATGTGTTTGACCACAACCATTTGGAGTCCGAAATGCCCTCCTATGCATGAAAAGAATGTTCGAGACTGGAACAAGTTGAGTTTGCATGTATTCAGCAACCAAAATGATACACACTTAAACTTTTTTAACTCTTGAAATATATGAATCACAAGCTAAAGGATCGGGTGAGTTCCAAGGAGTCGAATTGATGCCTCACGAGCGTCCCATGTTCAGGGTTACTTGATTACCCGTATTAGTAAATCATCTATCAATTATAATGCTTTTAAATGTTGTTTAGTTAGAAATTAAACAGTTTCATGCCTAAAATCATGAGTCATATAACACTCCAATTAACTCTCAAAAAGAAAGAGTATTTCCTGTTTATTATACACACGACAAATGGAACTCAAATTTCAAAATATAAAACAAAACCTAAGCAGCTACAATAATATATGTGAGCAAAACAGATTATCAATATTAAAACTGCACACTGGGGTCTACTAGACCCCATCAAAGAAAGCCGCAGAGTGCTTTACGTAAATTTGAATTTCTACATTTGGTTACCCTCATTCTATTAGCAGTCAGCTGGTATCAATACTTCGCCGAAAATAGAAGGTAATTCGTCGGTAAACTAGGGTCTATTGAAACCCCGTGTGTAGCTTCTAATTGTTCCGCAAATAATAAAATAGAAGTGCAATTCATTCTATAATGTTTTTCCGATGGGACATTGAGAATTCACATTCTTGTTCCACCTGATTGTTGTGTGATGATTTCAAAGTATATCCGTAATTTAAAAAAACGTGTGTAAAAATCTGGCAAAAAATTAAAAGTTAAAACTACTAGTGCTACAGAATGGCACACACTTTCCCGCATTAGTTTTCCATTTCCTTTGGTTTCAGCTAGCTATTCAGACTTACCACATACTCCTTCCAGTTACCATCTATTGCCACATAAAGTACATTTTTTAAAAATGTTCTTAATTTTTCGGCTTTCTAAAAGTAAATCAAATTATTACTTTAAAAATATTAAAGAACAGTAAAACCTCGTCCTAAATGGCAACTTTCAATGAGAAATCTGGACCTGATTTCAAGAAAATGGCATTTAACCACTACTGTAAATTCAAAATTTGAACCTCTTTCACCAAAAGCATGAATTTTCGAAAAACTTCATATGACGTCATTCCAAGCATTTTTAGTCAAAAGTCAAATAGTGTTTATAAATTGCTGGAAATGTGCAGATTAAAAGCGTGAGAAATATTTTAAAAAGTAAGTTAAGTTTTAAGTAATTTGTGAAAAAACAAATAAATTGAGTAAAATTAATTCTATTTCATCTTAAACACTGCAATTCGCACTATCCGTTTGAGGAAAAAATTTGGAGCCGTTCTGAAAATGCAGAATTTTGAGCTCGTTTTCATGGAAAACTTTATTGTCATTATTTAAAGTACATGTATTCATGAATACATAAATGTAAAGAAATTACCGCTAATGTAAATATTAACGACGTGAGAGACAAGTTAAAAAAATTGCATTTTTGTATTTTTTGGAAAAAACAAAAGAATAGAGCAATAAATGTCATCTTGCATTGGGTGCATTTATCACAATTTCAACCAAAAAGTTAAAGAAAAAAATTGGAGCCGTTTTTTGAGAAAATTTTGTTTTTATATTTTTTTAAAAATTGCACATATTACTCGCAATAATGCGCGAAAAGTACTAAAATTCAAAATAAATTTGTTTATGACCTTAAAAAGTAAACTTGCTATGGAGAACAAATTTTATTTGAAGAAAAAAATCTGTCTTGCATTTTGTAGCTGTAAGAAGACGCCCAAAATATTGAAATTTTTGAATATTCAGAGTTAAACCTACAAATCTGTTATATGCCACCTTTATAAGTATACTTTACTGTATTCTTGCAGGAAATTGAAAGTACAGAATAGGAGTCGTTTTTGAGAAAATTTTGAAAATGTCTGGAGTGCTTTATGTAAAGTACCTCCAAATTTTAAAGATTTTTTTTTTCAAAATCTTAAAGATTCGGCTCGATCCAGATCGACGCGGGTTTCTTCAATTTGAAGAAAATCCTACGCATGGTTTACGCGCTAGTAGTGTTCACAGACACTGAACGGACGGACATACGGAAACAGTTTTGAAAGAACAACACTTTTTTGGTATTAGGAGACCCCCAAAACGTGTATTTAAATGAAATTACAAAATCGATTTTCCTTAGTATTACAGAATTTCCCTTATACTACGTATATCACTTTGTATATACGTACGTATAGGGTAAAGTAAAAATCAATACATTTTACATTTGTTTTTTCCCTTATTTTCAATAAAAATAATATCCAATAACACAATTCTGAATCGTGTATATACAATTTTCTGAATCTTTAGTAAAAATAAAACTCTGGGGTCCATGAGACTCTAGTGTGCAGTTTATATAACATAAAATAAGTGTCCAATTTCAGGGTTAAAAAGTAAATTGTTTAATACAAGCATACTGCTTTTTGTATTTTAATAAAATTAATATTATTTAAACAAACAATTGAAATTAATTTTTATAAACTGTAATATTAATTTTTTATACAAAATACTTTGAAAGTTATTTTGAAAATCTGTGTTTTTCGTATATTTGAGTTGCAAAAATAGATTATGTATGTCTTTAAGCGATACAAAAAATATTGTAAATACTTTTAAATGATTAAAATAATTTTTAATTGAATATCTTATTTTAATAATAATAATTTATATATTATATAATTTAATAATAATTCATTCTAATATTTGTACACATCGTCGGCAAACCGTCAACTTTAGGCAGTTGTCCATGTAGTAAAACGATTTTCTTTAACGAATCTTCAAAAAAATAAATTTGTCAATGCTGGAAAACACGGATTCACCAAAAAAAAGGATTAACTTTTCTGTAGTTCTAGCGTGAACATGCAGTGTGTTAGAGACCAAAAATTGCGCGTTTATAGTTTTCGAAAAATTGACAAAGTGAAAATATATGAATAATAATTGTAGTTGTAGGACGAAACCTAAAAACTTTGATTTTTTCAATTGTTGAAAATTCAGGATTTTCAAATAACAGGGTTTTGAGAAAAAATGTTTAAACACAAATTCAAAATTGTCAATATTTCACGCGTCATCACGCAAAAAATTCTCAAATTTTCGACAAATTGTACATGACCTTATTTCCAAATCTGTCTTTAAGGAATAGATTTCATTAAGGGGAAAAATCTCTATTTTTAATATTTTAGTTCGGAAGATGCCGAAAACTATTTTCAATTTTTGAAAAGTTTTCAACCTACATGATACCTGCGCCATTCTCTTCAACGTCCTTCAAACTATTGAACAACAAAATTTAATCAAAATCGATGGCGCTATTTTTTGAAAATGTTCCAAGGGCTTCATCTCAAGGACCCCTCAAAAGTAAAATATCAGTTTGAAATTCAAGGAGCCGCGACATCAGCCAAATCGATTATGGAATATCAATATTGGAGAAAATCGGCTGAACGGTTTAGCCGCTAGCATTGTTCACAGACGGACGGCCAAGTTTTGCCGTCAATCGATTTTGCGGTATCAAGGACCCACAAAACGGGGATTCTGGCTTCACCACGTGTTAGATTTTTTTCTCTAAATTTAGCATCTGCAATTATCCACCTTTCCGTTACCAGGGCCCAGTGATAAAGAATGTTTCTGCCGGAAATTCGCCGTTTTTTCACGAAGTATTACATAACTGTCTCTTCGTTAGAAGTTCCTTCTTAAGCACGAAAAAGTAAAATAGGTAATTAAAATGATTCACATTATTTTTCTAACACAAAAATTTCCATTAACACTTGTAACAAGGGAGGAAATGATTTTTTCTTTGTAATCTTGATTGCACATGACTGACCAGTATGATGACTAAGAAAATGTTTTACTTGCTGTCTCTACTTCTCATGCTTTTAACTGCTGTCTCATGCTTTTAAATGCTGTCTCTACGAAATGCATTATGGACTCCCTTTTGAATCTTCATATGGCATCCGTGACAACACAATTATAGTTTTTCTTCACACTTATGAAACCCCACCACTGGGAAGGGCATACCATATACAGAGAACTCTTCTCAAAAGGGATTGGAAGTCATACTCAAAAATAAGATGGGATTCCTCATGAGCAACCTGGCCCTCAAGTCTCTGCTTCTACAAAGACAAAACATGACTATTCCTCTGTTGTTCAGGCTTACAGGTTTGTTTCCAGTTTGATCAAGATTAGTTCCAGGAGAAAAAAGGAAAATAATGGTGAAAATAGCAAAATTCAAAAAACAAACATCAGAAGTTAAAAATATGCAAAATGAAAATCTAAAACATCTCCATAAATACAAATGTGTTTCCTATTGTTAGAAGCCATAAAACTACCAATAACAAAAAAGTAATTTGGCAAACCTCCAGGCTCCAGCCGTTATATACATTGCTTAAACTTTTGCTCTCTTAACTGGAAATGCATCTCAAATTGAGTATATTTGGAACTGTTAGTACAAATACCATCCCATGCTATGTTATATCATTTCTTTTGAAATGTCAGCAGGCATATTTCAAATAAACCCATATAGTGAAACAAATGAAGGTAAGATGTGAGTAAAGATTTGATTTACAAAGGACAGACTAGAACAGAAAAAGAAAAAAACTCGACTGTTTTATATTAGAGATCAACTCCTACTTGTACATATTTTGACTTGTACACACAGTTCCTTTGATTTCATGAGTTATAGTAACTTTAATTTGATAAATGAAGTTGCATATTTCAGGGACAATTTCGGATTTAGTAAAAAATACACACACAAATTAATTAGAAACATTCTTATTTCAAGGTCTATACAAGGGTTAAATTCAATAAATATTTAACCCGATTAAATTATGCATTTCTAGACAATAAATTCTTTTTATAGCATTCAAGGCTACAAAGTGGTACACCAGTTCGAGAACAGCTATATTTCTTCAGATTGGAACAGCCATCCACACCACATTTCTTATTATGAATTGTTTTCCTGAAAGTACATATTTGTATTTAATTGGAGATTCATTATAATGCACATGAATGTAAAGATGTACATTTTGCTAACACTTTATATTCTAATTTCTTAATTGAAACAAATGTAGTACTCATTTAGGAAGGAGAGGGAAGGACAAATGGGGAGAGATGTTACACATTAAAATATAATAAATTATTTATGTCATACTTTTTTGTGATGTTATTTACATATTCATATAGTTTGTTACTAAAATAAATAAATATCAATCATTAATCACAGCAGTGATATAAGTAATGTTTTATTATATTGCAAATTAGATCTCTCTATTAATTAATGAAATTAATTAATATGTACATGTTTTGAATTATAACACATTGTGTCTTGATTTGGAAAACACAATGAAGATGATCAAATAAATACAATACTAATTTAGAGCATGGGAGCTTGTGTTGATGACATAAATGTCTTTATTGGGTATATTATTTCTTTAGTGTATCTTAAAGAAAAAGATGCCAAGAAGGATGTCCAGGATTTAACAAAAATGAGTTGTCAATCACTTTCAGAGGGCACAATGTAATGAAATCAGAACATACACAGAAATGAAATTGAAGCAAGTTTCAAATAATGTCAATATTCATTATATAACCATTTCAGTCAGACTAAATCTCCTTAGATATTTTAATTTTGATAATCATTAACGTGTTTACTTTTAGATGGAGATGTGTTGCTAATAATGTACTCATATAATTGTCTTTATGTTTCACGTAAATTATGTAATTGTATTTTATTACATTTTAAATTTACTATTCAGAAACAGGACCTTCTCAGTTAAGATGGCCACCTTAATATTGCATGTTCGTGTAAATCAACATTGGGGAGACAAAATTATAATTTTGCAGTCCCTTTAATTTGAATTGTTATTTATGATATACATAATTTGACCAAATGGTTTCTAATTGTATTTTTACAATTAAAACTTTATTTTGATTATGTTGCATCAATTGACTTTTTTGTTCTTTTTTCCACAACAAATATGAATAAGAAGAAAATGTCAAACTTTGAAAAAAAAAAAATGTCGATTCTACATTTTGTATGTATCTGTTTCAAACAATGATCTCAAGACACTGCAGCATTTAAATTATTAAATGAATCTCACTTACTCTGAAAGTTGTTGTGGCATCAAAGGGAAGTCCATTCCAGAGGGAAGAGAGATAGTGATTTGGTCACTGCTATTTCTGTAGCTAATATGTGGTACTTGTTTCCTTAATGATCTTGATTTGCAACCTTTTCCACCTTTTGACTCTTGCTTTTTCAAAAGACGTTCCATAGTTTTTTTCTATTTGAAATGAAAGTAATGAAGAGTAAATTTGATAAACTAATAACAATAAAGTTAAACAAAAGTAAATTTAATTTCAGTCAAGCTATACCTCTGATTATACAAACCTTGTCTTTCTCTCTTTTTTCATCTGCTAATTGCTTTCTTTTCTGCGACTTTAAAGCAGCTTTCTGCAGTGCTTCAGCAGTCATTACTTTTTCTTTGTAACCTAAAATTTAATCCTTTAATGCTTTAACAATCTGAAAACTTTTTCCAGTGACAGTTTCAGTAAATACTTCTCACAAACTCACCAGAAGGAAGAGACATTAATTGTTCTCCCCCAGGACTAGGTTCTTTATCGGTTTTTCGTTCAAACATTGCTCTTTGTCTTGCAGTCATCAACTTCGGATCTTTTGGCTTAATTTTCTTTAACTCATCGTCAACCTAATGATAATTTATTCAGATTTTAATCACTTGTTAAAAAAAAAACAGAAAACTAACACAAGGATTTAAAAAGAAATTTTCAATGGAGCAAAAGAAACGGGGGTGGGGGAGAAAGAAAAAGAAGAAACAAACAAAAATGTCAACATAATAGAGGTTCATCCAGAAAATAATTAGGAGATAGTGTTAGAAAAGTTGAAATTTGACTTAGCACACTTATCTGTTGAAATCCTGAATGAAGCTTCAGCAGTCACATGCACTAATACCTCTTAGGATATAGGATGTCAACATGTTCTTGCAATATGTTATTTACAATAAATGATTAGATGTCTGGCATAGAGATGTTTAAGAACAAGAGACGCTAGACAGTAATGTTCCACATAATGAGCAATCGTTAGCTACTTTTTTCCTGTACAATTTTCACAATATTACTGAAACATTAAAAGTGCTACTTTTGCCAATCATGAGCAATCAGTGCTCACATACAGCTATTAGCTTTTTTATTTGGTAGTTTTCCGCTTGCAATATACATTGTCATTGAAAATACATTAGTGGTTGTCAATTAAAATGAATTTCTATTCCATATGATATATAAAATTAAAATGAAATTGGTATTCTACTAAAGAAATAAGAATTGAAGAGCAAATTTTGGTTAAACTTTAATAGAATTAAGCATAAGAAAACAATGTCCTGACTAGAAAAATTAAGACGATTACATCATTTAAGTTCCTTGATTTAGTGTAATATGAACAACAATGCAAAGAAAAAGTTAAAATTAATTAATCGTTCTCTAATTTAATACAATGTTAAGGTAAACAATGATTCTGAATTATTGAAAATAATGGGTCAGTATATTACAAGGTAAAATAAAATATTTTTTTCTCGAAAATGTCTTCAATGTATTTTTGTAGGAGAAAGTACAGCAACTCTTCATTTGTACCATTTTACAAAAATTATCTCAGAAGACAAGTCTTAAAAATTAAATGTACCTCTTCCAGCTTTCCAGATTCTATAGCATCTAACCACCGTTCTTCTTCACTAGATGTACCACTGTCTTTTCCTTTTCCCTTCTTCTTTTTAATCTTTGGAGATGAATTGACAGTTGCACTTTTCTCTCCTACCTTGACAGGACTTGATTTTTCTTTTATTTTCTCGGGAGACAAGGAAGATCCACTTCTAAACATTTTTGATAATGCTCTACAACAATACAGAATTAATGTAATGTTGTCTCGTAATACATTAAAAATTAATTCCATTAAAATAGAAATAGAAACTTACGCTTTATCACTGGCTTCCTTCCCAAATTTAATTTTCAATTTAAGGGAAGGTTTAGTTGGATCACAGTCATCGAATGAAAGATCTTGTGATCCTTCACTTTCTTCCAGTAGTTTCTTTCTTTTGTGTTTCTTGTGTTTGTGCCTTTTATGTCGCTTTTGAGGGGAAACTTCGCTTCCATCTGCAGCAATACACATTTTTATATTGGAAAAAAACGATGCATGCCGCAAAACACAATAAAAAAAGTCCATTTACTTTTATACCCTTCAAAAGCTGCACATTAACTAAAATTGCGACAAACAACACTTATTCACTATTTCTCAATGAACTAATCAAGATTTTCAAGATTTATGTAAGTTAATTGACTCCTCTTATTTATACTATTTTGATTAGCTAGCTCTTACACTATGCAAAATATAATCACCGTTTACACTGGAAAAGTCAATTATTGAAAATAAGAAAACACTACAACGTACACATTACGTTTAACACATAGTTGTAAAAATTAACTAATTACCAGCGGTTTCGTCGTCGGTCGATGTATCTTTTCCATTTTTTCGTTTACCCATTGTTTCAAGTAACCTCAGGATACCTAAAGTATAACTGGGAGGTATTCATGTATCAACGCAGAACTAACCAAACACATTTGGAGATTGACATTACTTGGAGCGTTCGAAGTACAGAAAGATATATGTGTTACAACAGAAAGGAACACATTTCAGACATATGCCCACTACAGAAAGCAGAATTCACCAATCCCTTGGTTGTTATTAGATAAGATCAGGATTCTTGATTCAGGAACCAGAAAATGCGCGCGCCTTCCATCCCAGGGCATTATTATTCTCTGATGGGCGCTGATGGGGAGTCCCGTGAAGAAAAGAATACTCTTTGGTCCCGTTTGTGCTGCGCAGAGAGTATATGTGAATATTTGTATCGAGCTACTTAATAGCTTGATTTCGTAATTTACGTTTTATTAAATTCACAAATAGAGATTAGAGGATAAAACATTGAAGTTTACTATATAATATTTTAGGAGTACATAATAAGTATTAAAAAATAAAAGGAATGGTAAGCTTCACATTGAGACTGACTATAAAGATAAAATATGGTTTACTGAAATGGTTTATACGTTTTCTTGAGCCCCGGAATATCTACCCCCCACTCCTTTGACAACATTGGTTGAAAGAATAATAATTGAGGAAACGAGCGTTGTAGACAATCTGATAACTAGAAATGTTCGCTCCCCAAATAATAAAGCTATTTGCATCAAAAACGAAATACAAATATGACATGAAATTATTTATGTCTAAGTATCCTCATTCCCCAGTCCTCTCGCAACTAGCGAAATAAGGGCTCAAGGAAACGTGCGCAGTTTTTTAAGACAAAAATATCAGTAACGTGCAATAAAACAAGAAATTCAGGACAACTCGAACCAGAGGATACTTAAGTTCTTTTTTATGTATCTTTGTAGCCTTCTTAATGATTCCAATACATTCTTTCCTTTTTTATGCACATTTCTTCAATACTTGATTCTTCTCAGATCTTCATTCACCTATTTTCTGTTTATTCTTCCATTGTTCTTGTTAAAGAGGGGTTTCAGCTGTAAAATATTTTGAGGACTTACTCAAGAGATACTATGTTAATGTAATTCACTTAGCATTTATCTCTCTGACAATATTTTTAAATTTATTTAATTAGTCCATCTTGTAACCTTTTTCTTCCCCACAAAATCTTACCAATTCTAAAGGGGACAATATTTTTTTATTATTTAAAACACTAATAGAACTTATAAGTTTAATGCAGTAGTTTTATTATTAGTATTATTTTTAGTTTGGAAAGTTTCAACATTTGTTTATAAGCTAAGAGTAATTTACAATGAATATAAACAGGCATATTTAGGGAAGCATTAAACAACAATTATTCAAGTTTTTTAAGTGTACATTGGGAACCTATTCACCCCAGAATTATAAAATTTGGAGATGAAAATATTGTCTGCATGTGGTATCATTGAGAGTGTGAGTTCTAAAAGAGGATGCAATTATTTAAGTTAAATTTGACTTAATGAAGGATTGACTAAGGGATTAAATAAAACTAGCAGGACCTGTGCAGAAGCTCCACGCTTTGTAAATAATTGTTTTAAAAGGGATATTGACTTTATAATAGGACCCAACTGAGAATGGCCAGCCCTTGAACTGTGTGTGACAGCATTATAATGTGGCCCAGAACTGTGCAAAAGTAATTGTTATCTTGGTGTTCATGGGTATTGGTCTAAAATCATGAAAATGTTATGTCAGTTTGCCAAAATTTTCGAGTTTTTTTTTCCATCATCAGGGCTAAATACATCAACAACACAGTTAGATGTAGAATGTAGAGCAGGAAGGATTAGAATGTATCACACTAATTATTAACAATAATTATGGCAGCACACACTTATCATCCACAACTTTTTTTTTTTTTTTTTAAATGTCTACATACATTGAAATTATAATAGAAAAATACCTTACTTGGGTGAAGAGTATTGTACAAACTAGTAATACACTTCACAACCCAGAGAGAAAGTAATAAATTGCTCTGAAAATTAATCAGTACTTTCAATTTTTTTATGAAAAATTATTTCTGTCTTTTTCCTTCAATTTAATTTTAGATTCTGATATATTTCACATTTCTCCACTTTTCTGATTACCCAAGCCATGGAAGGGGAGTCCCCCCAACAACATCTTCAAAAATGTGATAAAAAGTTAAAGTTTTCATTTTGTAGAATAAGACTTAAAGAGCTTTTCTTGGGCCCAAATTGTCCCCAACCTCCTTCCCTTCATTTACTCACAAAACCTGTGGTCTTTTGGGACATAAACGCCTGGTTTTAAAGACCTAGAGAATACATTTCCATGCTCTGTGCAATTACAATGCATGTTGCAGTAATCTGTGTCAAATTTTACAGACAGGAATACTTCTTGACTTAATTGCATAGGATGCTGGACTGGGAAGTAATATCATATACAGCAGTTTCACACATATGGTTTCTTGTTGACAATTTCTTATAAAATAAACAGTAATCTCACCTTAGCATATGATATACAGGATTAGTGACCATAAAAAAATTGTTAATGGTACATTAATGCACGAGTTGGTAAATAAATTAACAATTAAATAGTGGCACTTCATGGAGAGGATACACTCAAATGACAATGAGAATTTTTTGGGGAAATAATTTGTAAGTCACATAAATGATTATCAGTGATATTAGAAATAAAAACTTCAGAGCAAAAGAATAAAGAATGAATAATTGAAAATGTGTTCTTTAATAAAAAACATTATTTATTTAAACAAAGAAGTGAAAGTGTGACTAGGACATAAAATTTCATATGTTTCAGTTCAGAATTATTTTTTCATAGATGTATGTTTGCAATAATTATAGAACTTAAAATACATTCCTTAAAAATTTGTTCCATTATTATTACAACACTCACTATAGATATTTGTATAGCTTGAAACTCTGCAATGCCATTCAATAAGTCCATTTCAAACAATGCTCATAAATAAATAGACAAAATAATGGTAATTTTCAGGCTATGAAAGGAGAGGTGTATGTGAAAGATTTGGAAGGCATTATTTATTTGCAGTACTACATACCATTATTGCACCTTTAAAATAGGCATATGAAGTGAATGTCTTTTTATTGAAGATACTTAAAATATTCAAATAATTATTTTTCTTTGTGTTGCATGTGTTAATATATGGTTTTATTTTTTACAATTAAGATTAAAAGTTTCTCACTCCATAAAATGATAGTTAAGTAATAATTTCTCACTCCGTTAAGTGAACATAATTAGTTTTGCAGATGTAACAATGGTATACCTTTGTTGCTACCAAATCACTGTCTCTTTTCTATAAATAGAATTAAGATAACATCTATTCCAAGAACTAATCTATTGCATTTCTGAGAACATAAATTTATTCTCAGTATTCTACGTTTATCCATGCCAATCATACTGATATATAAGGTTAGTACATTGTCTGAGATGAAATATAAACAAACAGACATACAATATAAAAAAATATATTTTACAATATAAACCTCAGCGGCACATTTCGACCCTGCATGGATTTTCCTCAGGTACGTATAAAACACTTAAATAAGTGTGGGTCATTATCAACAATGAAGGGAAAAAACTAATATGTAACATATACATAACATTACATAATATGGATGTTTTACTTTTTATTTTAAGAATAAAAATGTTACGTCTGTTTAATTGGCCTACGTATATTCATATAATATTAAAACACTTCTTTTTTATTGAAGAAAAAGCAGAATTAAGAAAAATTTATGTATATTTTTCAACTGCCAGGGTCATAAGTGACCAAAAAAAATACACATTTCCTTTATTTACATCACTCTATACAAAAATACATTTCATTTTACATAACCTGGAAACAGGAAAAGGGAAAGCATGAACAATTACATTTTGTAATTCCTAAATTAATTTGTAAGTAGAGGTTGTACATACAAAATAAAAAAAAAAAAAGGTGCAATGAAGAGTTGAAGGACTTACTTATGTTCATCTACACTTTTAAAAGTTAGGTATATAATGCCTGCGAGGTTGGGAGATATTTTTTTATTTAAAAATCCAGGACATTAAGGGAATAATGTGGGAAGAGAATACATGTGATCTACAATTTCAGAAGGGTGTTTGTTTATTCATAAAATGTCAGTGGCCTACATGTAAGAGACCTACATGCAACCTTATAAGTAGAACTTATTTTATAACCATGTGAATAATTTAGTGATTTATATGTTCTTAAATTTCGTCCATCTTGGATTCGGTACATGTGTGAATGAATTGTTTGAAGGGCAGTACTAGTTTGATAATTCCTCTTTCATTGAAGAACCCTCTTCAAGATTCCTTTTTTGTAACTGCTGCACAAACTTTCCCAATTCTGGCAATGTGAAGGATAAAGGTAGGCCTAATTCATCTCTAATAACAGGTATAACAAGATTTGAGAAGACATTAACATTAAATTTTATTACTTACAAATTGAGCATCTTTACAAACACATTGAAGCATTTTACTGCACATTAGTGAGAACTGTCTAAATTAAGAGACTGTAAAACAAATTTTTTATCAATTCCATCTTTTGACACCTGGAAAGTTTGAACTCCGAGTCGCTGCACAGCTTTAATGTTACGTTCATCATCATCAAAAAATACCATAGTTTCATAAGGGAATCCCGTTTTTCGGTGTAATTCTTTGAAATGCATTATTTTAGAAGTAGGATAAATCTCTTTATATGTGAAAAATGAGTTCAAATTGAAAAGTTCTAATAACTGATATGCTCCCATTATATCTTCTATTCGTGATGCAACTCCTAGTACAAAACCACGTGAAATAAGATCGTGAAGAATATCGAATACTTGAGGAAATGTAGAAACTAGTTTACCACTTGCGTCTTCCACTGTATTTTTTTCTGTTCGTCGAAATGGGTTTGTCGTATCTTTGTCAACTTGAAATGGCCAAAGTGTGCGATCTAAATCAAAAACTATGATTTTCGGAGTTTTTGATGAAATGTCCATTTTAGTACAACAATGATTAGACCATTCCCTATCACAGTGTCTACGAAATTGTGAAAATTTTATCAATTTAGCGCGAAAACGTGACAATAACCGCCAACACTGCATCAAAGGCACGCAAAATATTACTGTTTACATACACTGGGAACAAACCTAACTCAACCTGAACCCACGCCACCTTGTTGCCCAGATGGCATTTCCCTGAACACAGCCTTCAGTGTAACCAACATACACGTAAACAATCATCAGCGGTCGTGTCAGTGGATAAATATAATCGATAAATAATCTACACGTAGGCCCATACTCTTTGCCAGCGCTTTCTAGAAAGCAAGATGGTGTTGCTCTTTGCGTTGGTTACTCATTCCTGTATTCTTCCATGACTAGCTTTGTAGCAGAGAACTCTATTACAGATAGAGTTCACAACTATGGAGCTTTATATAGTTGATATGACTGGTGTAAAGCGATTTCAATAATGACGTCACATTTGGCGGGAAAGTGTTAGGTGGCAACGTTTGATGTGTGCCACGGCATAAGATATATTTCTTTTGGTGTGCGCATAAGAGTTTACTGGAGAATTATACTAGGATTTATTAAACTATGCACTTGACGTAAATCAGCTGTTCATTATTTTATCCAATCGGTAGCTTGAACGTGTGCGTAGTGACGTCATATATTTACGTACGTATATTCGGAGTAATATACTTAGTATAGGAAAAGTTATGTAATGCTACGGAAAATCGATTTCGAGATTCCAACGGAAATACAAATTTTGGAGTCCGCATGTACCGATTTTTTTTCCACTCTTTCAGAACGTTGTTCTGTCCGTTCGTCTGTCCATTTGGTGTCTGTGAACACTATTAGCGCCTAAACCATGCGTAGGATTTCTCCAAATTGAAGTAACCCTTGGCACGAGATGAATATTTGAAAATAAATCTTTAAGATTTTAGGGTACTTTACGTGAAGCCCCACGGAAATTTTCAATTTTTTCTCAAAAATGGCTACAAATTCTTTTTATAAATTTCTTGTAAGAGTAGAGTACACGTAAAAAAGTGGCATAGGTCCGAATTTCAGGTTAAACTCTGAATTTTCGAATATTTCAAAATATCAACTTTTTTTAAGTATAATCTTACTTTTGATTGGGATAGTGCTCAATGTACTCTATAAGATAACATAAACGTCATATTGCTCTATTCCTTTGTTTATTGAAAAATTACAAAAATTTACGTCTCTCACGGCAATAATATTTACATTAGCGGCTATACGGTCACATTATATTTAGGAGTACATGTGCTTTAAATAATGTCATAAAACGTTTGTTTCTTTGTTTATTTAGTTAGTTAGTGGTTTGGTTTCGTCTGGTTTGGTTCGGTTTGTGCGTTCGTGCGTTCGTTCGTTCGGTCGGTCGGTTGGTTTGTTGGTTTGGTTTGTTTGTTTGTTGGTTTGGTCGTTGGATCGTTTGTTTGTTAGTTCGTTCGTTCACATGTTTGTTTGTTAGTTCGTTCGTTCACTTGTTTATTTGTTTGTTCGTTCGTTTGTTTGTTCGTTCGTTCGCTTGTTCGTTTCGTTTGTTCGTTTGATCGTTTGTTCGCTTGTTCGTTTCGTTTGTTCGTTCGTTTGTTCGTTCGTTTGTTCGCTAGTTCGTTCGCTTCTTCGTTCGTTCATTTGTTCCTTCGTTTGTTCGTTCGTTTGTTCGTTCATTTGTTCGTTCGTTTGTTCGTTCGTATGTTCGTTCGTTTGTTTGTTCGTTTATTCGTTTGTTCGTTCGTTTGTCCGTTTGTTAGTTCGTTCGTTCGTTCTTTTGTTCGTTTGTTCGTTCATTTGTTTCTTCGTATGTTCGTTGGTTCGTTTGTTCGTTCGTTTGTTTGTTCGTTTGTTTGTTTGTTCTCTTGTTCCTTTGTTTGTTTATTCGTGTGATCGTTTGTTTGTTCGTTTGTTTGTTCGTTCGTTTGTTCGTTCGTTTGTTCGTTCGTTTGTTCGTTCGTTTGTTCGTTCGTTTGTTCGTTTGTTTATTGTTTGTTTGTTCGTTTGTTCGTTTGTTCGTTTGTTTTTTTTTTGAGATTTTTCGTTCGTTCGTTTGTTCCTTCGTTCGTTCATATATTTATTTATTTATTTATGTACGTCAAAAGCAGTTAATATCTGTTTGACGTGCTATGGGGAGAAGTTAATTTTAAGTTACATTTATGTCCAGAAGCAAAACAAGGGGCCATCTCAGCATTTGCTCGAGGATCAGAGACTGGACGAAAACCTGATCGAGATGGGAGTCTTTCACCCAGAAGCTAGACTATACTTGTTACAGGTTCTTTAAATTATACAATCCCAATGGTATAAAATACATTAAATATAATTGTTAAAATAAATATTACTTTCCTTTTGGATGCTCAGTATTGTCTCTGATTGAATTGAAATATTTGTGCAGCAGAAACGATTTTACTTGGGACTTAAATTTTTGTATCGAATTTAATCGTTTAATGTCATCTGGCAAGGTGTAAAATAATGTAAGCGTATTATATGTAATTTTTTTGTAGTGAGCTGTTGATACTGTCACCTGATGAATATGATTACTACATCGAGTGTTCCAGTTATAAGCCACGGCGTTTGCTGAAAATGTATCCCGCCCTTAAGTCATTTTTTACTAAAACCACTGATTCATATATGAAGAGACAAGGTAATGGTAAAATACCTAGATGAATAAAGAGAGGCTTACAAGAATCTCGTGGGTGGGATTTACTTATTATTCGTACAATTTTTTTAAAGTCTAAAAGTCTGGGAACTATAAGATGTATTTCCCAAGAATATTATGCCATATCTCAGGCGGGAATGAACATTCGCGAAATATACACAACGAGCAGTGTGTAGGCTGACTGAATTTGAAAGAATTCTGAAAGCGTAGCATGAAGAACTTAACTTAGTGTTCAATTCATGTAAATGGACGTTCCATTTAAGATTCGATTGAATTGAAAGACCTAAAAATTTTGTTACCTTTACATCAGTGAATGACACACCGGTCATTTTCAGTGCGATGCAGAGCTGTTTATTTGAAATGGAAAACTGCATTGAAACAATTTTATTTTCATTTACTATTAGTTTGTTATTATGGAAATTATTTGGAATATCTGCTATTGTACTATTCACGGTTTCTTTATTGCAAAGAATATTCGTGTCATCCGCAATGAGAACTGTTCTTCCGTTTCTAATCCTCGAGGGCACATCGTTTACGCAGGAAGAGAATTAGGACCTAAAATCGATCCCTGCGGTACTCCACATGCAATTTGAAAAGAATCAGAAAGGTGTGTACATAATGTTCCATTATCCCAGTAAGGTACGAACATAACCAATCTAGAGCAACACCACGAATTCCATACGAAGATAATTTTGAGAGTAAAATGTTATGATTAATGACGTCAAAGGCTTTTGAAAGATTTAAAAATATTCCAATAGGTGCTTTGTTTTGATCCATGGATGACGCGACATCTTTAAGAAAAGAAAATACGGCTGTTTCCGTAGATTTTGATTTTCGAAACCCATGTTGGCAATCTGAAAACGCGCCGTGTTTACTAAGAAATATTTCCATTCGTACGTAAAAAAGTCTCTCTAATATTTTTGAAAAAAAAGAAAAAAAAGAAGACAAAAGAGAAATTGTCGATAATTATGAATTTTATTTTTGTTGCCTTTTTTGAAGAGCGGCTTAATGTTAGCTTGAGCAAATGCTGCGATATACCCTTGTTTTGCTTCTGGACATAAATGTAGCTTCACTATATGCACGTTTTGTTGAACTCTCCGTTTGCTTGGTAGGAGAATTACTTATAAATATACATTTTTCGAAAATTCAGAGAGTTCAATGAAAATTAGACCTGCGCCATTATTTTAAGCGACCATTCCTCTAACTGTGAAAAGCTAGCGGTGCTACCAACGAGCTAGAATATATTATTTAGAGTGTAGTCTGAAGCACCTCCATCTTTGCAGCAGTGTAGCCATGCTTTTCACAGTCAAAGCGGCACCATCCGGAGAAACGGAGTATTCTTGTATTCCGTTTGCCGCTGTTTACAGCCAAGTGGGTGCGGATCGCGCGGAATATAAATCCTCTTACTCGGTGTTACACGAAAAAAAACTAAAAATTTAAAAGGAATTGAGGAACTTTAAAACACGTTGCCACCTGCATCGGTTACTTCATAAGAATTGAAGTAGTTGAAATGTTATTGCAGTTAGCATAACGCCTGAAAGTGAATGAAGGGCAATAAGAAGCAGAGTTGGGGGGTCAGGGTTGCAGGGTCAGGGTTGGGGGATGGATGCAGCGTAGACTAAAGGACGCAAGTGGTAATGGCATCTGTGTGCTT